>OX235266.1:65336040-65879087 GCA_944472135.2 Trichobilharzia regenti | reverse complement strand
TAGATTTCAGCTGGTCACCATCTCCTCTTTTACAATGAGACCTGGTTTATAAACCCTAGCTACACAAACATTCATAGTCGCAGCGATATTCGTGTTTATTTTTCTTCTGATAACAGTAAATGAATTGACAGCTCCAACAACATGTAGGTTGTCCAGACGGTGCTAAATTATTGAGCGTTCCGATACATTGACTTCAGCTCAAATGCTCAAGTGCTGCATCACCAGATCGCTTGATCGCCATTCTGTACAACCCGTGCATTCGCTTCCACAAACAGACTCATATTGATAGACATGGTTTGAAGTGTCGACATTCGTCAAGTGGCCTTCGTCAGTTTTGTAGCACCGCTTACATTTTGCAGCATAGGAAAATCACCTGAACACATTTTCATAGCTTCGTTCTTTTCCAGTACAAAAGAAATTTAGTAGCGAGCCTTAGGCTCAGGGTTAGAGGTGTATGCTTAGAAGAGTTTTTTGAAGATGAACTAAGGACTGTATATGATACCTTAATCTAAAATAGCTTTTCAGACAAATACATCGGGGGAAATATTACTAAGGTAGTTGAAAAGGACTACTTACTACTATCAAGTTCCTAGAGCGACGTCCAGTAATACTCGCTCCAAAGCTCAGTCGAATAGGTAAATGAAATAAGAAGTGGCTAGTCTATGTAATTCATCTTTCAATCGAGTAATCACCATCAGTCGTGGAGGTAATACGACTCGTAATTTGCCAGTTTTGAAAGTTTTATGAAATGATCTTCTTAACTTCTTCGGAAGTATTTCGCTGGTTGTATCGCCCTTGAATTGAAGTCTTATTTATAAAGATATTGAGTGTACCAAGTTGAGGTATGCAATCCCGCTGAGAGATATGAAATTAGCTACATTCACATGGCCTTGAATATCTTGCCATATGGAAGACGAAGTCGAGCTTCAGTCGATGGAGATGTTGCGGAATGACATAACTGAGAAAGCTGAAACCCCGTATAACTCTTCAGTTCCTTTGGTGAAGATAGCAAATGGTAAGTACAGTCTCTGCGTCTAATATTGACAGCAAAACAGCTTGGCCGTGTTGAGAAGTTTCGCCATGCCAAATATAGCAGAAGCCTTGGATTGGCTACAAAGCGCAGATTTGTCTGCAGTTTCTAACGTCCCGCCAGGATATTGGCAGAAACCGACAGAGCAGTGACAGAGATAGGCCGTAGGTCAAAACCAGTTTCAGTTTAAACTCTTTTTTTTCGACAAGCAAGTGCTTCATAAATAGAGATGAATATACAGTGTGCACAGATGCGAGCTAATATGGCATAGGCACAGTACCGAGCCAGTGTAAAGGAGTTGTTGAAAGTACCAGTCGTGTATTCATGCACGCAGAGCAGAAGCGCTTAATAATAGATAGAGAACTTTTGGTGGTATTATGGGTGGTAGCCGAATGGAGACCATATCTACTCGGTCAACGACCCCACACTAAAAAGGATCACAAACAGCCATAGTTTCCAAGGATGGCTGGAGAACCACATGAAAAATTATCACGATGGACCTTGCACTCACAGAAGCAATATTTTATCATCCCACACATTTCTGACAAATTTTCGATCTTAACCGGAAGACTAAAACTGGTTACCGCAAATCGTTTATGCAATGGGTGTTTCGGAACAAGACCCATTAAGACTTGCCTGTGACCACTAATCAGACACTATCCTCAGTACAAAAACACTGGTGATCCCTAACGAAATGGGAGTGAATTAGTCTACGGCGATTAAGGAGCTAACCACGCTTCTTAGACAGAAAGATCGATTAGGAGTAAACGCGCACGAGACTATCACTTTTCAAGAGAACGATTGAAGTAGGTTAGCGGTAACACCTCAACCCCTACACCATGAAATGATACGAGAATGTCATCAGCTAGCAAATACAGGTGTGACCATAATGATCGACCCCTTGGGACAAAGCATGTATTGGCAGCGTTTGAAAGAAAATGAGGCAAAACATGTAACTGCAGTGACAATTGATGGATGGAGATCGGTGCATAATACAGCCAATACAGTTGATTTTATTTGTGTTGAAAAGAACAAGAAGCTCATCAAAAATACCTTTTCGGCGATTTCATTCTCAAAAGCTGTACATTCGCATTTATATGGATTAGTTTACATGATATCAATTATTATTTGTTTTATTCCACGTGTAACGAAGGTGATAATAATTTTCAACTTGATATGAATTACAAGATGCTAAAAGACACAGGGATAGAACGAATTACCGGTGTGAACAAAATGAGCATGGAAACAAATTGAAATCAGAATTTTCAACTTGAAATGTCAGTTAGACGGTGTAAATATAGATCAAAAGAGGCATAGAAACAAAAATTACACAAGATTAGAATATAATTGTAAAATGGTTATTCTAAACGGATTACAAGTGCAATCAGGAGGAGCATGGAGATAAATTTAAAATTACTGATTTTATAACTAGAAGAATAGGATGAATCGAATGAAGGCAAAGAGCGAAAATTGCACACACAGATAACAAAACAAAAAAAATTGGAGGAACATACCGAACTAGGTCCAAAGTAGTTGTTAAGGCTGAACTAGTTCCTTTTGAACACATAGCTCCGGCTTTTCGGTGCATATTTAATTTATGACACTAGGTGACTTGGTGGCTGTATGTATAATTAGTCCGATTCAGCAGAACTCCAGTGGCAATATGTGCCTCCTGAAAACGACAGAACACGCTAAACGACATTTGGATACGGTCGTGATCCAGGATCAGCATGCGAAAGCCGTGGCTAATGCAGCAGTTAGACATATTGCTGCAGACCATGGCTTACGAAAGCGGACTCCCAAAGACTAGTATTCCTGATTTGAAAGTGAAGAATATGCTTCCCGTTTTAAAGAGCTAGGTATCAAGAAGATCAGAAATACACGATATCATCCAGAAATGAACAGTGTGACAGTGATAAAAAACCGTACACTGAAGGAGTGGCTGGTCTCAAAGGGAGGCGACTATGAGACAGCTTCCGTTAATTTTACCAGCACTGCTCCCCACCCGAGTAACAACAAAGAAGTCACCGTTTCAGTTTAGATACGGGAGGAAACCACGACTATCAATACAAAGCACAACCCGACCTACTTACTTAGAGTATAATTTCCCAAGATTACGAAGGGAACAGAAAGAATGATTGAGGAATATAAGCCGCGAAATCTGAACACGGGTAAACGGTGAAATGAGTAACTGTTGGATTCAGTGGTCCATAAAAGCGTATAGAAATAAAGTAAACAGTTAGATGCAGACCTGGTCCACGGAAACTCCTTCCAACATCGGACCATACAGTGTCAACGAGAGATGCGGTCGTGTCAAGACCATAAAAAGATTAAATGAGCAGAAATGAGTTAACACTAGGCAACAGCAGAAGTGGATATAGTAGGACAAGGAGGCTCGGACAGTGGTATAAGAGGAATAGGTAGAAGCAATAAGGTTGGAGTAACCCCATTTGAAACTGTTTAATGAGAAGACGAGTGCGGTTTGTGGTGCCAACAAGATTTATCAGTAGTGTATGAAGAGACTTTCGTCAACACAAAACACCAAATATTGAAGACATAGCTGACACGTCAAAAAGAGCAAATGAACCCGTGTTGCGACCAAATATGTGAGACATAAGAACTCGAAGAATCTCAAAACAAAAAGCAGAGGTAGCCCGAGAGCGAGGATATTTGTAAACAACGATTTTCATAAGGCATGCGCAGTTTCCTTTATGTCTCTTCAAAGAATTCGAAATAAACATTCCGAAAACATATTTATTGTCTTCTACCGTCACTGTAAAATCCTATTTCACAGATAGCGGTGGTAAGCCTCACACTCAAACTTCACCGTTTGTCAAGGTTAGTATCTTCTAGATGAGAGTAGACATTCGAGAAAATACAAGGTAGGCCAAAGTTGGTGAACCATCTACTGCTGATACATTGAATGCCTTATGGAAACTTTATTGACACGATAATCCCGCAAAATATGAACTCAAGTTTTTTGTAAGAGATTACTGAAAACATGAGCGTTAACGAAACGTTCACTGAAATCTATGAATTAAGTGCTGAATGTGTGACAACCAAAATTTATGTCAATTGTGTCGAAATAAGTGTGTGAGGAGTAGGCCGGAAAATTGGATTCTACTGCTGAAACAAAAGCGAATCTCTTTGTGTACATTCTACAAGTCATAGAATTGTTTGTACCCGATTATTTTATGATTGTCACATTTCACTATGTTTGGGTGAAGAAATATTTGTTCATCTGTATAGAGTTGGTTGGAGACCAAGAGTGACAGAATCAACAAATAAGAGCGACTTCAGAATTTATCCATCTCTAGTCTCCTTTTTTCGGTTTTCACTTGCTCTCATACTTTAGTTTCAATCCTTTGATGATAATAGAATGTTTTATTTTCAATGAGGTGGCAGTACTTTGTTATCATTTGCCTGTCATTTACCGATAAGAAAAGTATGAACTCATTGAGATAATTAGGTGAAAACAGTTTCTAATGGAACGCGATGCTCATTAAAAAATGGAGTAGTTTTGTTGATTAATCAAGTGAAATAGTCAGACACCTGGAAACAGTATTCCGTGTACTAAATTTATATGTGTTTTAGTTATCAAATATCACGAAAATGGTGAATGATTCTGTAATGTTTTGTAATAGTATGTTGTAATTATTTGTAATCGTAGTATTAGTATTTCGAGATGACCGAATTACTAGAATCAAAACAAAACACAGAGAGGGTGGAATTCAGGAATTTGTATTTAGCGGAATTATTATTCAATTCATATAAGAAGTATATCGACAATCAATAGTAAGTATTTAAACAATTCAGAAATAGAAATTGTCAATCACCACAGATTCCGAGAATTAATTTTCTCAGCGTTTATATACCTTTGTGAATGTCTTCCATTTTCTATCACAGGATAATTTTGTGCTGGTTATAACAGGTGTTCCTGAATAGATAATATTTTGATATGCTATTTGAATGTGTTTGGGTGATTCTCAGTCATGATTCTGAGACTGAAATTTCACGTCTTATTTCAAGATTGATCCAATGCTATACATTTCCACAAAGATTCAAATATTCAAGCAGGTGTTCATGGTGGAGCTCGAAAACAGGAAAACTCCTTGGCTGGAGTGAGACTCTGAAAGATCTGGTCCTCGCGAGTGATATTCATGCAGTGTCAAACGAATCTGACAGCACTTAGGGAAGATGAAAGTGTCAGCTAGAGGAATTCGAGCAAACATGAAAAACACTGAGTTGATGAATGTACGCTAAAAACTACAGAAACAACATTTTTGAGTCACCATTAGTGTGATATGAGTCCCGTACTGGGTCATCTCTCTTAATTTTGTAGACAGCATATTTTGAGTCGAAATGTAGAATCACTTAGCGGTCCTGTATCGCCAAAATGTTACCATCAGATTGCAGACTGAAGTCAACAGTTGCAATCGTCGCTGCGTGTTGAAAATTTGGTGGCTGGTACGAAACGAAGACGAACAATGAGCTCTTTGGACGCATTAACCAAGCACCTATTGGACAATAAAAACATACCGAAAAAACAAACGAGATACGTTCGAAATTTGCAACAATTTTGCACGTGTTTTCGCCGATATCAATTGACTGCTTATAAATAAATAATAAATAAAGAAATTTATTCTCATAGTACAGTACATGAGAGACGCCAGTTTACAGGCTGTAGTAATTTATTGTAATCGTAGTATTAGTATTTCGAGATGACCGAATTACAAGAATCGAAACAAAACACAGAGAGGGCAGAATTCAGGAATCTGTTTTTAGCGGAATTATTATGCAATTCATATATGAAACATATCAACAATCAACAGTAACTATTTAAACAATACAGAGATAGAAATTGTCAATCACCACATCCGCCACACCTCGAATATCTCCTTGCGTATTTATAACGATGTCTCGGTTTGCTTGCAAGTAGCTTCGACCTAACTGATTCTGTGATATTATTTTCATCAGTATTATCTGGACTTATTTCTGAATTATCTACAAAATCAGGATTATTAGCGGAATCAATAATATTATAATTGGAACGACCTACTTCATTTATTGTCACTTTGTCCAGGTGTCTGTTATGAACTGAGTGATCTTGGACGTCTAATATCTTCACCACTTGATTTCCCATTTTTTGTAGTATAATTCCAACAGAAGGTCTATAGTTATTATCTGTGTAATAATGTACATTAGAAGTCGTGGACATCAGATGCTTTCTGAGAATTCATGATTTGAATAGTTTTGCAGGACTTTCACGGTACTTGTATGCTCCGCATTGCGATATTGAAGTAAGAAGTTATCCACACATCTCTCTAGCTCATCAAATTTTGAGGACTCATTGATGCTATAGCACTCTTTAATGTTCGTACAAAATTTTCTGCCAACCCGTTTGACTGAGGATGACGTGGTGCTGTGTACAAATGACGACAACCTATATGTTTGAGCCAATCATTGAAGTTCTTCTCCGTAAAATGAGTACCATTGTCAGTAACTAAGACATCTGGAATTCCTTCTCGACTAAAATTCTTTCTCAACGCTCTGTGAGTGAATTTGGCATTAGGACTATCTGTAATGATGACTTCTGGCCATCTAGAATAAGAATCCACAATAACTAAAGCATAATATGAATTTAAGAATGGACCACAGTAATCTGCATGAATACGCTGCCAAACCTCACAAGATGCAGGCCACGGTGTCCACGATGACTTCCCATAGGACATTTTATGTAAACAGCTAGAACAGCTCTTTGATCTTTTGTTAATGTCAGCATCAATTTCCGGCCACCAGCATGTTAGGCGTGCTAATGATTTCATCTTATCAGCTCCTAGATGAGCAGAATGTAGATCATCCAAAATTGCAGATCTTAATGTTGGAGGAATAATAATTCTGTCATTCAGACATAGAAATCCTTCAGGATGGACTGAAATCTCATCTCTTCGCTTATAAAAGTCTGGAAATCTTCGCTTACACTGAACATTCCAACCTCTTTTTGTTGCATTTATAACGCATCCGTAATATTTCCGAGTATCATTTATAAGTCGAACTCGATCCACTGGTAACGGCTGGACTAATAAGCAATCAGTATCATTAGCAGCATTTTCAAATAATGAATAACGAGATAAGAAGTCTGCATGAGGTATATCCTTTGCCGATCTATGTTCAATAGTGTAATCATATGCACTTAGTTCTAAACTCCATCTTTGAACCATAGCAGCAAATGATTTATTCAAAGATTTTTCTGGATTGTAAATGAATTTCAAAGCTTGATGATCAGTAACTATGTGAAACTTAGTACCAAAGAGATACTTGTGCAAGCGTCTTATTGCCCATACAACTGCTAGGGCTTCTTTCTGGGTTTGTGAGTACCCTTGTTCTCTCTCACTTAGACGTCTTGAAATACAAATAACAGGTTGTCCATTTTGCTCAAGTACTGCAGCTATACCCGTAGTAGAAGCATCTGTAGTGAGAACAGACTTATCTTTCGATGAAAAAGGTCTTAGAAAGCTTGTTTATTAAGAAACTCCAAAGTTTTTCGCAAGATATTCTCATGTTGTTGTCCCCACTTAAACTGTTTACTGGAGACAATCTCAAAAAGTGGAGATAACCGTTGAGTGAAGTTGGGAATGAATCTGGAGTAAAACTGAAGAGTACCTATCCATGATCTCAACGATGACATATTATTAGGTGACGGTGCTTGAATTAGAGGTGCCAAACGACTAGCATCAGGTCTGAAACCTTCGGAGTCTACTGTGTATCCCAAGCATGATACAGACGACAAAGTGAAATGACATTTATATGGATTAACAAGAACATTATTCTCACATAAACGCCTGAACAGTTCTAAAAGACGTTCATTATGCAGTTCGATATTAGGACCATGAACTATAATGTCGTCTTGGTATGACTCAACACCATCTAATCCACCTATCATCTGGTTTATTACATTTTGAAATATTGCGGGTGAAACCTTTAAACCAAAAGGCAAGAACTTATACCTGAACAATCCAAATGAAGTATTAATGGTTGTTAATGCACTGGACGCCTCATCAAGACGAATTTGCAAACAGGCATCTTTTCGATCTATTTTGAAAAAGTATCTTGAGCCATGTAGCTTGTAGAGAATGTCTTCAGTTTCTAGAGTAGAGCAACTTTACTTTAGTAGACGTAATTGAGTGTAACGCGGTATTCACCACAAATTCTAGGTGTTTTTCCATCAGCCTTTAGTGGCGTAACAATAGGAGTAGCCCAATTTGAAGACTCAACTGGCATAAGTATGCCTTGCTCAACCAACTTGTCTAACTCTTTCTTAACTGCATCTCGCAATCCATATGGAATTAATCGGCGTTTCAGGAAGATAGGATCACCCTCTGTTTCAAGATGGATGAGCTGAATCTTCATACCACCTACACTCTTTGAACATTGGAGAAGTAATTCTCTAAACAAAGATTCATCAAACAACTCAGTACAAAGTGAGATTTCGACATTTAACAATCTAAGGGCTTTTAATCCCAATAAAGATGGACCATATTCACTAACAAGAAAGGGAATATTTACAAAATTATCACTATCTGATTTCAAAGAAATGTTAGTAGCACCGATAAGAGGTAATTTATGACCAGTTATGCCTGTAATTGAACTAGTAGTAGGGTCTATCTGGACATTCTTACAAATCGATTGTAAATCTTCCTTAGAAATTATAGATTCAGTACTCCAAGTATCAATTATAAAACAATGAGACTTGCCTGAACTTGTAGTGAAGGTTTTCATTAGATGAGATTGAGTATTGGGAAAAGTTGAAAGAGACATCGACTGCATTTTACCAGATAAATTGGAAGAATCATCAGGATTCTGAGTAACATAAGTATTCGAACTTCTGCAAACAGTCTTGATGTGTCCAACTTCACCATATTTATGACACTTAGCACCCCGAAAACGGCAAGTGCTTCGTAGATGTAACTTTCCACAGGATAAACACGGTTTAATGTATTTGATCTCTGGTGCCATTCTATTACCCGTGGACGGCAGTTTGGATTGCTTTCCATTACCACTTGTATTTTCGACTCTAGAAAGCATAACATCAGATACTGACGTAGTGGGAGCAGAGTATTGATATCTTCATATGTAATACATACATCTTTAGCAGTTTGAAAGGTACGAGAAGGAATCTGAACCAACTCTTTCTCTAACTTAGGAATATTGATTCCAGCAATTAGACGATCACGTAGTTGAGTATGCAGCTGATCTCCAAAGTTGCACTTTGAAACTTGAATTTGAAGTTGAAGAATGAAGTTTCTTATCTTCTGATTAAGAGCACGAACCAGTTTGTTGAATTAAGCCCTCTCTCGTGTTTCAAAAGTAGGTATATGGAAGTGATGTATCAGAAGTTCACGGAGCTTGTCATACGGCAGAGAAATAGGTTTATCTGGAAACGACAGAGTCTTCACTAGGCTATACGCATCTAGCCCAATAGCAGTAAAGAAATGTGCTGAAATTTCGTCATCTCAAACATTCTTCGACATGCACCATGCATAGAAGCATTCAAGATAATCAGCAATTTCCCTCGGTAAACCATTTATAGGGAACTTTCCAAGGTTAATTAGTTCCATCGCGACGCCAAAATGTTTTAATTTTTTGTAATAGTAGTATTAGTATTTCGAGATGACCGAATTACAAGAATCCAAAGAAAACACAGAGAGGGCGGAATTCAGGAATTTGTATTTGGCAGAATTATTATTCAATTCATATAAGAAATATATTAACATTCAACAGTAAGTATTTAAACAATACAGAGATAGAAATTGTCATTCACAACACAGGCGTCATCAGATTGTTACAGAAATTGAAGCATAATATTCAGTCACATTTTACCGTCGATAGCATAATATGTTTTACATGTACCTGGAGATTATACATACACTTGATAAATATTAATCCCGATAGCATAAAACAACCTTTTCACTTATGTACAATCATTTCTGTGAATAGTTGGACTTCTAGTGAGTGCAACACATCAGGAAATACAGAAGTATTGTCTTCGCATTAACAAAATAATCAGGTCTTTGGTGAATGGGTTATAAGTGCCTGGGAACAAAATAAAACTTGAAGTTAATCCTTTAAATTATGATCTAATTTCTAAAACGCTTTTAAGGAGAAACGAAATAGTTTTAGAAAATGCCTCATGCTTGGTTATAACCGTATTACCGCCTTGTATTACCGCAATAACTGCTAGCTGACAAATTGGTTCGAGTGCAGTTCTCACCCCTGTGATACGGGTGAAAGATTTTCTATTAGAAAACTCTCATTTCTGTAAGTTAACTTGCCTAGTAAATGATGTCAAACGAATGAACCTGGAAAACACTTAGGCCAATTGCCTTGCACACTGCTAATCTCAAATATGCAAAACCGTCCTGATATTGACCAGGTTAAGTTTTCACTGGATGTAACTCAGGACAGGTTTTTGGATTCAGACTCAATAGCTTACCTTTTATATAATCACCATAAAGTATCGCCGGACAACTGAAATAAGCAAGAAATCTTACTGACGGCTTTGCTGCCGAAGTGATGAAGAGTGTAGTCTCATCTCACCAGGCTAGAGTCAACAATATCCCTGACTCAATCACTCCAAAGACTTTGAAAAACAAATTCCTGAATTGCCACCGCATGGCTAGTATGCCATATTAATGAAAATGACATCGAAAACTCCAAGCCAATTGTCAATGAAGGTGAACACTGAACGTTTATTTTTGGAACTGGTAGATATTGGTAGGCAACATGAAGGCGCGAATGGTTCGATCGTGTAAAAGTTCGAAGAAGACGACCAAAAACGAATAAAAACTTTCAGTGTTCTCCGCTTTAGTTGCCAAAAAATATAACTTCCTTCTTACAATACTGGTGTTTCGGAGCTAAAGTCGTAGAAAGTACATAGTATTTATCGGTGCGGAGCGTCTT
Source organism: Trichobilharzia regenti (assembly GCA_944472135.2). NCBI lineage: Eukaryota > Metazoa > Platyhelminthes > Trematoda > Strigeidida > Schistosomatidae > Trichobilharzia > Trichobilharzia regenti. The sequence continues at coordinate 65,868,097 of OX235266.1, read as the reverse complement.
CGTACAATAGGAACTTAGAGATAAGTTCCTTCACAGTTTCTATTGATCTGTTTGTTTTCTGTAGCGCCTTCTGGAACTTCCAGGATTATTTACTGGGTCTGAGCCAGCATCTCCTTGGACACGGACTATCAACCTGATTTGGATTCTTCGGTGACGTTGGATAATGCCTGGGTCAACAAAGGAAAGTGTCAACATTGAAGCAGACAAAAATGTAAGTGATGATGAATTGACAATTAATTGTAATGATATGCATGATGCTCAGCATGAAGAGTCTGATTTTTACGCTTCGCCGTTTAGGGATAGTAGTGCGGTGAGAATACCCTAGTTTGAACAATACTTTTACATAAAGCCAGCCGACTACCCACAGTTTATCAAATAGTTTGAAGTCATAAGGAGTGGTTTTCTATTAAATAATGAAACGAAGTTGATGCATTTGTTGAGGTACTGCACTGGAGTTGCTTCAAGAGCTATATACTGCTGTAAGATTATGAAGCCAAACGAATGATACTCTGAGGCTATGAGTATACTACGTCAAAGATTCGGAAGACTTTCAATGATTGTAACAAATGTATTCGAGGCTGTTAAAGGTAATGGTAGTCAATTATGAGATGACTCCAAGGCCTCACTGAGTACTTGGATAATGTGAAGACCTACAAGAATACGTTGATTTCGATGAATTGCATGAGTGATCTGAAAACAAGTTCCGTCCCAGAGGTAATAACGAGACGCTTGCCTACTCGACTGCAAAGAGAGTGGGTGAAGATAAGCTCTCGTATAGAGGATGAAGGTATTGAGTCAAAGTTCGATGATATTCTGAAACTGGTAAAAGATAGTGTCAACCAAGCTATGAGCAAGTTTGCAAGTATATTGCATCCTACCTCTAGAATAGAGAAGTGTGAGATCAATACGCAATGATTTATGACAAAAAGATCTCAGTGAAGTGGTGTCTAGCGATCCACATAAACTAAGTGAGTGTGACAGATTTCGTGGGACATCCCCAACAGATAGGTTATAAGCTTCGAGACAAACACAGTGGTGGTCGTTTTTTCTCGCGTGGTTTTCGCTTTTATTATTCTTTCTTGTATTCCCACTTTTCAATATATATCCTTAGTGCCACTGACTAGCAATATTTTTTCATATCTAAACCTACCTTCCTAGTCACTGGATATTATCCTTGCCGGTTTTCCTGTTTCAGGCTATTGATTAAGGTATTACCACTTCGAGCATCTGAATTTCGGTGCACATATTACGCTTGTTTTTTGTTTTGACATAACGTCAAACAACCTAAGACTCATATACCTCTGCAGTTCTGTATTAGCTATACACAAAATGCCTGGTAAACTATCGAAGCGACGTGCTTCACTATCAGCTGAAAAAATCAGCAAAAGACATAGATCTAGCAAGCCTAAACAACATGGTAACACACTTTCCCCTGATCTGACGCAGATGCTAAATGATACAAGATCGGAAATCATTACTTCTTCACCTTCTTGTGTAATAAATGATTTTATCAGGGATATTTACAATAGTACAGGTTGTGAGACAAGTAGTATGGATCCTTACCTAGCCACACTGGCTCTTAGTAGAAAATCTGACACAGGCTCTTCTGATGTGGTTGAAACCACACCACCCATATACCCTGCTCAGAACTGTCAGTCAGAAGGTCCGAACATACATATGGCCTCACTATCCTCTATACCTGCTAATATCAATTCTTTAGGTTGTGTCAAAAGAAATGTTGACTCCCCCAAATGCTTAGTAAACTTAGACATCGACCTCGATAATCCTTGCAACACACAGGCAGATTTGCTATCACCTAATTCTATTCAACCGGATGCTTTTATGCAGGCTACAAATATGCCAGTTCAGAAGTTAGATTGTAGCACCACCGCTTCCATTACCAACAAAGCCCCTCAACGCAAAAATTTCCATCGGTCATCAGCGACCCGTGGACGTCAACCTAATGCCAAATTGGAAAACGCCAACTGCTCATTATCTACGCAGAACACAACTACCCAAACCAATAACCTGGAAAGTAGAGACATTCTTCCATTAGTCCATGATCTCTTACCCCTTAGGTATCTTATGAAGCCTGCTGACTTTCCTGACTATGATACACTACAGTCTTGTGAGAGAATTATAGATCACATTTCCACGGAAGTGATTAAGCGTGTTCAGTGCATGTATAATGCAATCGTTTTCAATGTGCCCGACAGTACTAACATTAAAACATTGAAAAATGCACTTTTAAAGACATGTGAAATACCAGACTCCCATTGTAGGTGCAAACGATTGCGTAAATCTTCAGCTAATACATCCTGTCCAATAATGTTCGAATTTAATAACATTGTGGATGCTAGTCGCTTTGTAAACAACCAACATCTCTTTAAGAGAGTAAGCAACTTTAAGAATATACGTATTATTCACGACAGGACACCAATCCAGCGTCGTGCCAAGCAAAGTGTCTCAGCAGGTGAAATAAGTCACCAAAAGGATACTACCAGCCCCATTGATGTTAATAAAAAATACCACCCAAACCCTAAAAGAAACCCTCCACCTAGTTACACTGAAATGAAGCCTGGTAGGGTTACCAATACTAAATCCAGTACTTCTCCAGCTGTTAAACAACCTGAAAAGCACTCACTGTCTGCAAAAGGTACCAATGAAAATCCTACCCGCCATGCTAAATATACCGAAAACCCTTGTATCACATTCACGTCTAGCTCTCAAATTATGAGAAAAAATGTAAAAAATAGAATTCCTATGCGTGGCACACACTCTATCAAGCCTGTTTCAGCATCCTCTACTACTCATGCGCTTAGATTTCCTAAAATGACATCTACGGTATCAAATCTAACAGACACTAGTCAACCTCCCTCATTCACTTTTCCTCACCATTCTAATACAACCACTTATAGCTACCCTACCTCTACTATGAGGTTGCGTAATACTAAATTCAACTATGCCCATATCCCTGGTGCACAGCCACATGGATTCAGTCGCCCAAACTTTCAGCATAGTCTGCTTGGAGATCCACCCAGACAATGCTACTACCCCACAAACACACTATCCCGACAACAAAACCGTCCTTACAACTGTCCAACTAATCAATCCCCTCACAATTTTTTCTCCTTTCCACACCCAACAGTAATGCCACCAATCAACCTAATGCCAAACAGTCTGTTTCCTTACTCTCAAATGTACCCCTTTCAGACACCCAGCGTACCCCAGTATGCCTATCTCCATGCGATCGTGAGATAAGCGATCAACTATGGAAATCCTCTTCCTTTTCACAGGATCTTAACGAAAACGATGAAGGCTTTAAGCACCGAACACTCGATATACCGGTCGGACCATCATCTAACTTTCATTTAACCTCAGCCGAATCACATCATCATCTCCTTCATTTTGCCTCGTCCCATACCACTAATCAAAGATCATAATAATATATTTCACATAAATTAAGCATTTACATGATTCACATACCGTTTGTACAGGCATGATCATATTAGACAAGTGCAGTCTGAAATTGAACACTGTTTTATGAAATTAAAAATTGGAAAATGACCTCTAGAAACCTTATAAGAATAGAATATAAGATTTTGGTTTAAGTCTAAATTATAATATTTAATATACTCATAGTGAGTCAGATTCATGCGGGAATTATGAAATTTTGCGTTAATGGAAGGTAAGAAGAGAGGTGATATACAGGTGCTAGAGTAAGACACACTGGGTGCAGACCGTTATTATTATCATTTTGTCAACCAATAAGGGTTCGAAAGTTGGTGACTCTAAAGAATAGCGGCCCAAACCGAAACGACCTTCGAACAAAAAAGTGACCTTGAGCAAGGAATCCGCTGACTATCATTTTCGGAAGCAATCATGGATGTCTTCGATTACTGTTTGGATAACGGACTGATAGCTTTGTCGAAAATTTGCCAATGCGGAGGAGTTATGCATATACAAAAATACACAGAGGCCATTGATGGCTTTGTATACAGATGTATTGAGTGCCGAAGGAGGAAATCGGTTCGAGAAGGTTTGTCGTTGTTTTTTAGTTTACAGATGCCTTAGGAACTTTTCTCTCAAGGTCTAAACTACCTTTGAAGAAAATTTTAATGATCTGTAACTTCTGGGTCCTGAAAAGAGCAGTCACAGCTACAGCTTATGAAACATTAAATTCAGAGGTGTCAGCAGTGCAATGGTACAACTACTGCAGAGAAGTTTCCTCCTGGAAAATGAACACCCTGACTCAAGTTCTCGGGGGAGTCGGCAGCATAGTCCATATTGATGAGACTGTACTTATAAAAAGGAAATACAACCGCGGGAGATTGCAAGCAAACCAGCAGTGGATACTGGGTATCTACGACACGATACTGAGCAAAGGGTATATAGAAGCGATTCCCAATCGCAGTGCAGCAGTATTAGTACCTATTAATAAGCGTTTGGTGTTGCCGGGGACGACTATTCAAACAGATGAATGGAGCGGATACCGTCAATTATCGAATCATGGGTACATACATCATGTTGTGAATCATACGGACGGTTTCCGGAATCCTTTGGATGGAACCCACACCAGTTCCATTGAAAGTTTTTGGAGTCGTCTAAAAAGACGTATAAGAGCGGTTAATGGATCGAGAAATCCCATGGTTTACAGTTACCTGGATGAATTTATGTACCGAAACTGGCTTCGTATGACTATGAAGACTCCCATGAGAAACTGGGAGGTTTTTTGCAACATATACGCGAACGCCATTCTTTGTAACTGTTTATTATGATTGCATTCCTTTTATATAAACCGTTTTTTACAATTATGCGCCTTTCTTTTTGAGCCTTCTCATTGGCCGAAGTTGTCCCTGTCAAGGTCATTTTTGCGTTGAAAGGTCGTTTCGGTTTGGGCCGCTATTCTTTAGAGTCACCCGAAAGTTTATAAAAATCCACATTAGATGGTAAGTACAGCATTATATTGGTATTAGCAGATAAAAGGGACCAATTGGTCGCAAAGCTAAATTTGCGATGTTGAACAGAATTCAGAATGGAGTTTGTTCCGTTGTTCATCGTAAGTGCTAACAATATTCTGGATACCGCTCAAGTAATACGGGTGTAGAAAGCAGGATTACTGTCCATTAGCAGTGCTTCAGTGCAATACCTTCGAGAAGTGAAGAAAACAGAAGCAGCCAGCAGATAATAATAATTTAAGCAAACAATATGCGATAACCGCAGGGTTTATTCTCCTTTTTTATTGCTAGGAATTTCTAGTCATTGAGTTTTATAGTGTCACATACTAACGGTTAGATTAAGTTTATAGTAGTAAACAACAACTGAAGTGTAGAATAACAATAAAAAAAGTAAAAATTAGGGCGAAACGAATTATGGTTTTCACTCTTATATAGGGTAATGTTGGGAATAATAACTGAAGAAGTGAAATCCAAATGCCAAAGTACATAAGTTATTTAGAAGAAAAGAGTAAGTATAGTAATACTGATTTATGCTGTTGTTCTGATTTATACAGTTAGATGTCCTCCTGAAGTAGAGAAGTGGTATCATGAGCCATTTTTTCAAAGAGTTTGTACGCAAGCTGTGACATACAGGCAGCATTTATTTTTTATTTTATTTGTTTATTTATTTATTCTTTTTGAAGTAATTCATCCTCATGAGCCTTAGCAGTATAGTGCATTCCCACAGATAAGGGTGGTTCTCTTAAGTCCCCACCATCATATCCACTGAATAGCAGTCACCACCCTCCCACCTTTTTACTCTTTTCCTTATAAACGCTCGTTCTATCTGCAATAAAATTCCATACCTTCACTCCTTACTTTCACTTTGTAAGCCCTCAGTACTGTTAGTTACCGAGACATGGTTACCATCTGACTTCAATGACAGACTACTAGAATCACCAGGATACACACACTTTAGACATGGCAGAGAAGAAGGACGTGGTGGTGGTTGTCTTATCTTTGTTAGCAATAAATTCCACGCTGTAGAAGTTGATGATTTGGGTTGCTCACTGACAGACGCAGTATGGGTTACACTCAACACCAACTTAAATACAAGACTCTTATTGGGATGTATATATCGCCCGCCCAATTCTGATACTAACACAACGAACCGTCTATGTGAAATTTTCGAACACGTCTCCTCTCTAAATTTTGACTATAAAATTATAGCTGGCGACTTTAACATGCCTGGTATCCAGTGGAATAGCCTTAAGGTTCCTAAATACACTGATCGTTTTATAAATTCGGTTGAACTCTATGGATGGACACAAAATGTTATTCACCCCACACGTAAATCCAACATCTTAGATCTAATCTTCACACATAACATTCTCCCCGTCAGCACTCGAGTTGGGCCTTTATTCCCTGGCAGCGACCACAACACGGTCACTTCCACCTTTAACCTAACAGCAGGTAGGTCAGGCAAAGGGCGTCGTCGGACAGTAAAAGTCAGAAACTTTTCAAAGGCTAATTGGGAAACAACGCAGTCTTTTATTCGTTGCCAAGACTGGGATACCTTTTTCTCCTCGGCAGACATTGATACTGCCCTTGACAGTTTCTACTCCAACATATCTGTTTGCTTCAACGAATCTATCCCTTGGTATACATCCAAACGCAACTGTGTAAATCAATTACATATACCGAATGCTACCAGGAATAAGCTAAGAAGACTCCGTAGAACCTATAATAAATCTATGGACTTCTCCTCGCTCATTAGCATCCTAAAGGTATATGATAAAATCAGATCAGATAATGCCGTTAAAATTTACAAAGAAGAACTTATCGCCCTTAAAAGTAACTCCAAAATTAGCTCCCTTTGCAAACTCTTCCAAAAAAGACTGAAACAAAAACAAGGCAACATTCCTTACATTCTTCATAATAATGTCGTTGTTAAGGATGATGCAGGCATAGCTGAACTCTTTAACAAGCACTTTTCTGACTCATACACGCATGATATTTCTGGATGCATAGAATTTGACTCGTTAACAGGCAAAACACTGTCAAATATATGCTTGACTGTTGATGTTATAGAAAGTGCAGTGCGTTCATTGAAATTTTCCAATACTCCTGGACCTGACTCAATTCCGTCATTCTTCCTAAAACATGGTGGCTCCGATCTACCTCTCCTTTTGCTTAAAATATTCTCAACGTCCCTTATGAACGGAGTTTATCCTTCCAAATGGAAGCAGACACATATTGTCCCTAGATTTAAATCCGGCTCAAAATGTGATGTAAAAAATTACAGGCCAATCAATATAACGTCTGTCTTGTCTAGGATACTTGAGAAGATAATCAGTACCAAAATCACTGACTTCTTATTGACTGAAAACCTCATAACACCTTCTCAACATGGTTTTATAAAGTCCAGATCATGTATGACTTGCCACCTGGAACTATTCGATTTTATAACTGGACTTATTGATCAAAAATTCCTTGTGCTCATTGTGTATATCGATCTTAAGAAGGCATTCGACAAAGTATGTCATGATTTACTCCTGAAAAAACTTAAGGCTTATGGTATATCTGGCAATCTATTAGACTGGTGTAATTCGTTTATGCGTGGTCGGTCCCAGTCTGTTAAGATTAACGACACTTTTTCCAGTACCACTCCTATATCAAGTGGCGTAATTCAAGGTAGTGTACTAGGACCTCTCTTCTTTCTTATATACCTAAATGACGTCTGTAATGTTATAAAGCATGGCAGACCCTTCTTATATGCCGATGACTTGAAAGTAGTCTACTACAGTACCACCCAAGAACTGACAAACCTATCTTATAAAATCCAATCGGATATTGATAATATTGAAACTTGGTGTAAGTCGTGGATGATGCAGATCAACGTGCAGAAGTGTGGTCTGTTATGCTCAACTCGTTTACGTATCGCACCACGCATAACTATATACGATAAGCCTATCACTATCTTTCCTTCTGTACTTGACCTCGGGCTTTGTTACTCTGCCGATATAATAATAATAATAATAATAATGATTTATTTTCATATAAAAATAAATTTAGACATTTGTAAAAAATTATATTTGTAAAATCTCAGCGATATTGAAATGAGTAATTCCAACGTTTCGTTCGGCAATCTGGTCCGAACTTCTTCAGGGAAATTAATCGAAATTAACATAACAGGTTTATATATAAAAGGAACATCTTTAGTTTTTAAAAACTTTGTCCAATCATGATTTATAAAACAAATATTAACAAGTATAATAAACAAAATTGTACGAGTTGTGATCAAAATTTGACCTCAGACTTACAAATATTGATCTACCTTTGTTAAACACTTTAAACACAGTGTGTATGTGTGTGTGTGTGTGTGTGCGATAAACAGTTGTAAAACAATGTCTTAACGTCTCCATAAGTAGATATAGACAGTCGGGAAACTTTGACCAAGTATTATTAGTTAGTGATACATATCCATTCTTATTTATTAATCAGGATTTCCTATGCGTCATCTAACATCACACCTTCATGTCTGTTCAAACTGTTAGTATCTAGAATTTTATGATTAGACGTATTTTCAAAATTATGGTGTTTAGGATTAGAGTTTAGTTGAACAACCCCGTCAAACTTATTACTTTGTCTTCTTTCTGAAAATTGAGCTGCTTTATTCGACCTACTGAAGTTGTCAGGTGACTGGACAGCTACGAATTTAGGATACGCATTCTGCTGCAGACAACGGAGAGTGGAAACACGATGATTGTGCCAATTACATAGTTTCTTTGTTAATTTAATTCGATTACAAAATAAATCAAATGAACTGTAGTCAAGATTTGACAGAATAGTTCTATAATATTTGGGCGCCGAGTGAGAAGTAGACATTTGTAAAAAATTATATTTGTAAAATCTCAGCGATATTGAAATGAGTAATTCCAACGTTTCGTTCGGCAATCTGGTCCGAACTTCTTCAGGGAAATTAATCGAAATTAACATAACAGGTTTATATATAAAAGGAACATCTTTAGTTTTTAAAAACTTTGTCCAATCATGATTTATAAAACAAATATTAACAAGTATAATAAACAAAATTGTACGAGTTGTGATCAAAATTTGACCTCAGACTTACAAATATTGATCTACCTTTGTTAAACACTTTAAACACAGTGTGTATGTGTGTGTGTGTGTGTGTGCGATAAACAGTTGTAAAACAATGTCTTAACGTCTCCATAAGTAGATATAGACAGTCGGGAAACTTTGACCAAGTATTATTAGTTAGTGATACATATCCATTCTTATTTATTAATCAGGATTTCCTATGCGTCATCTAACATCACACCTTCATGTCTGTTCAAACTGTTAGTATCTAGAATTTTATGATTAGACGTATTTTCGAAATTATGGTGTTTAGGATTAGAGTTTAGTTGAACAACCCCGTCAAACTTATTACTTTGTCTTCTTTCTGAAAATTGAGCTGCTTTATTCGACCTACTGAAGTTGTCAGGTGACTGGACAGCTACGAATTTAGGATACGCATTCTGCTGCAGACAACGGAGAGTGGAAACACGATGATTGTGCCAATTACATAGTTTCTTTGTTAATTTAATTCGATTACAAAATAAATCAAATGAACTGTAGTCAAGATTTGACAGAATAGTTCTATAATATTTGGGCGCCGAGTGAGAAGTAGACATTTGTAAAAAATTATATTTGTAAAATCTCAGCGATATTGAAATGAGTAATTCCAACGTTTCGTTCGGCAATCTGGTCCGAACTTCTTCAGGGAAATTAATCGAAATTAACATAACAGGTTTATATATAAAAGGAACATCTTTAGTTTTTAAAAACTTTGTCCAATCATGATTTATAAAACAAATATTAACAAGTATAATAAACAAAATTGTACGAGTTGTGATCAAAATTTCACCTCAGACTTACAAATATTGATCTACCTTTGTTAAACACTTTAAACACAGTGTGCATGTGTGTGTGTGTGTGTGTGCGGATAAACAGTTGTAAAACAATGTCTTAACGTCTCCATAAGTAGATATAGACAGTCGGGAAACTTTGACCAAGTATTATTAGTTAGTGATACATATCCATTCTTATTTATTATTAATCAGGATTTCCTATGCGTCATCTAACATCACACCTTCATGTCTGTTCAAACTGTTAGTATCTAGAATTTTATGATTAGACGTATTTTCGAAATTATGGTGTTTAGGATTAGAGTTTAGTTGAACAACCCCGTCAAACTTATTACTTTGTCTTCTTTCTGAAAATTGAGCTGCTTTATTCGACCTACTGAAGTTGTCAGGTGACTGGACAGCTACGAATTTAGGATACGCATTCTGCTGCAGACAACGGAGAGTGGAAACACGATGATTGTGCCAATTACATAGTTTCTTTGTTAATTTAATTCGATTACAAAATAAATCAAATGAACTGTAGTCAAGATTTGACAGAATAGTTCTATAATATTTGGGCGCCGAGTGAGAAGTAGACATTTGTAAAAAATTATATTTGTAAAATCTCAGCGATATTGAAATGAGTAATTCCAACGTTTCGTTCGGCAATCTGGTCCGAACTTCTTCAGGGAAATTAATCGAAATTAACATAACAGGTTTATATATAAAAGGAACATCTTTAGTTTTTAAAAACTTTGTCCAATCATGATTTATAAAACAAATATTAACAAGTATAATAAACAAAATTGTACGAGTTGTGATCAAAATTTGACCTCAGACTTACAAATATTGATCTACCTTTGTTAAACACTTTAAACACAGTGTGTATGTGTGTGTGTGTGTGTGTGTGCGATAAACAGTTGTAAAACAATGTCTTAACGTCTCCATAAGTAGATATAGACAGTCGGGAAACTTTGACCAAGTATTATTAGTTAGTGATACATATCCATTCTTATTTATTAATCAGGATTTCCTATGCGTCATCTAACATCACACCTTCATGTCTGTTCAAACTGTTAGTATCTAGAATTTTATGATTAGACGTATTTTCGAAATTATGGTGTTTAGGATTAGAGTTTAGTTGAACAACCCCGTCAAACTTATTACTTTGTCTTCTTTCTGAAAATTGAGCTGCTTTATTCGACCTACTGAAGTTGTCAGGTGACTGGACAGCTACGAATTTAGGATACGCATTCTGCTGCAGACAACGGAGAGTGGAAACACGATGATTGTGCCAATTACATAGTTTCTTTGTTAATTTAATTCGATTACAAAATAAATCAAATGAACTGTAGTCAAGATTTGACAGAATAGTTCTATAATATTTGGGCGCCGAGTGAGAAGTAGACATTTGTAAAAAATTATATTTGTAAAATCTCAGCGATATTGAAATGAGTAATTCCAACGTTTCGTTCGGCAATCTGGTCCGAACTTCTTCAGGGAAATTAATCGAAATTAACATAACAGGTTTATATATAAAAGGAACATCTTTAGTTTTTAAAAACTTTGTCCAATCATGATTTATAAAACAAATATTAACAAGTATAATAAACAAAATTGTACGAGTTGTGATCAAAATTTGACCTCAGACTTACAAATATTGATCTACCTTTGTTAAACACTTTAAACACAGTGTGTATGTGTGTGTGTGTGTGTGTGCGGATAAACAGTTGTAAAACAATGTCTTAACGTCTCCATAAGTAGATATAGACAGTCGGGAAACTTTGACCAAGTATTATTAGTTAGTGATACATATCCATTCTTATTTATTAATCAGGATTTCCTATGCGTCATCTAACATCACACCTTCATGTCTGTTCAAACTGTTAGTATCTAGAATTTTATGATTAGACGTATTTTCGAAATTATGGTGTTTAGGATTAGAGTTTAGTTGAACAACCCCGTCAAACTTATTACTTTGTCTTCTTTCTGAAAATTGAGCTGCTTTATTCGACCTACTGAAGTTGTCAGGTGACTGGACAGCTACGAATTTAGGATACGCATTCTGCTGCAGACAACGGAGAGTGGAAACACGATGATTGTGCCAATTACATAGTTTCTTTGTTAATTTAATTCGATTACAAAATAAATCAAATGAACTGTAGTCAAGATTTGACAGAATAGTTCTATAATATTTGGGCGCCGAGTGAGAAGTAGACATTTGTAAAAAATTATATTTGTAAAATCTCAGCGATATTGAAATGAGTAATTCCAACGTTTCGTTCGGCAATCTGGTCCGAACTTCTTCAGGGAAATTAATCGAAATTAACATAACAGGTTTATATATAAAAGGAACATCTTTAGTTTTTAAAAACTTTGTCCAATCATGATTTATAAAACAAATATTAACAAGTATAATAAACAAAATTGTACGAGTTGTGATCAAAATTTGACCTCAGACTTACAAATATTGATCTACCTTTGTTAAACACTTTAAACACAGTGTGCATGTGTGTGTGTGTGTGTGTGTGCGATAAACAGTTGTAAAACAATGTCTTAACGTCTCCATAAGTAGATATAGACAGTCGGGAAACTTTGACCAAGTATTATTAGTTAGTGATACATATCCATTCTTATTTATTAATCAGGATTTCCTATGCGTCATCTAACATCACACCTTCATGTCTGTTCAAACTGTTAGTATCTAGAATTTTATGATTAGACGTATTTTCGAAATTATGGTGTTTAGGATTAGAGTTTAGTTGAACAACCCCGTCAAACTTATTACTTTGTCTTCTTTCTGAAAATTGAGCTGCTTTATTCGACCTACTGAAGTTGTCAGGTGACTGGACAGCTACGAATTTAGGATACGCATTCTGCTGCAGACAACGGAGAGTGGAAACACGATGATTGTGCCAATTACATAGTTTCTTTGTTAATTTAATTCGATTACAAAATAAATCAAATGAACTGTAGTCAAGATTTGACAGAATAGTTCTATAATATTTGGGCGCCGAGTGAGAAGTAGACATTTGTAAAAAATTATATTTGTAAAATCTCAGCGATATTGAAATGAGTAATTCCAACGTTTCGTTCGGCAATCTGGTCCGAACTTCTTCAGGGAAATTAATCGAAATTAACATAACAGGTTTATATATAAAAGGAACATCTTTAGTTTTTAAAAACTTTGTCCAATCATGATTTATAAAACAAATATTAACAAGTATAATAAACAAAATTGTACGAGTTGTGATCAAAATTTCACCTCAGACTTACAAATATTGATCTACCTTTGTTAAACACTTTAAACACAGTGTGCATGTGTGTGTGTGTGTGTGTGCGGATAAACAGTTGTAAAACAATGTCTTAACGTCTCCATAAGTAGATATAGACAGTCGGGAAACTTTGACCAAGTATTATTAGTTAGTGATACATATCCATTCTTATTTATTAATCAGGATTTCCTATGCGTCATCTAACATCACACCTTCATGTCTGTTCAAACTGTTAGTATCTAGAATTTTATGATTAGACGTATTTTCGAAATTATGGTGTTTAGGATTAGAGTTTAGTTGAACAACCCCGTCAAACTTATTACTTTGTCTTCTTTCTGAAAATTGAGCTGCTTTATTCGACCTACTGAAGTTGTCAGGTGACTGGACAGCTACGAATTTAGGATACGCATTCTGCTGCAGACAACGGAGAGTGGAAACACGATGATTGTGCCAATTACATAGTTTCTTTGTTAATTTAATTCGATTACAAAATAAATCAAATGAACTGTAGTCAAGATTTGACAGAATAGTTCTATAATATTTGGGCGCCGAGTGAGAAGTAGACATTTGTAAAAAATTATATTTGTAAAATCTCAGCGATATTGAAATGAGTAATTCCAACGTTTCGTTCGGCAATCTGGTCCGAACTTCTTCAGGGAAATTAATCGAAATTAACATAACACGTTTATATATAAAAGGAACATCTTTAGTTTTTAAAAACTTTGTCCAATCATGATTTATAAAACAAATATTAACAAGTATAATAAACAAAATTGTACGAGTTGTGATCAAAATTTCACCTCAGACTTACAAATATTGATCTACCTTTGTTAAACACTTTAAACACAGTGTGCATGTGTGTGTGTGTGTGTGTGTGGATAAACAGTTGTAAAACAATGTCTTAACGTCTCCATAAGTAGATATAGACAGTCGGGAAACTTTGACCAAGTATTATTAGTTAGTGATACATATCCATTCTTATTTATTAATCAGGATTTCCTATGCGTCATCTAACATCACACCTTCATGTCTGTTCAAACTGTTAGTATCTAGAATTTTATGATTAGACGTATTTTCGAAATTATGGTGTTTAGGATTAGAGTTTAGTTGAACAACCCCGTCAAACTTATTACTTTGTCTTCTTTCTGAAAATTGAGCTGCTTTATTCGACCTACTGAAGTTGTCAGGTGACTGGACAGCTACGAATTTAGGATACGCATTCTGCTGCAGACAACGGAGAGTGGAAACACGATGATTGTGCCAATTACATAGTTTCTTTGTTAATTTAATTCGATTACAAAATAAATCAAATGAACTGTAGTCAAGATTTGACAGAATAGTTCTATAATATTTGGGCGCCGAGTGAGAAGTAGACATTTGTAAAAAATTATATTTGTAAAATCTCAGCGATATTGAAATGAGTAATTCCAACGTTTCGTTCGGCAATCTGGTCCGAACTTCTTCAGGGAAATTAATCGAAATTAACATAACAGGTTTATATATAAAAGGAACATCTTTAGTTTTTAAAAACTTTGTCCAATCATGATTTATAAAACAAATATTAACAAGTATAATAAACAAAATTGTACGAGTTGTGATCAAAATTTCACCTCAGACTTACAAATATTGATCTACCTTTGTTAAACACTTTAAACACAGTGTGCATGTGTGTGTGTGTGTGTGTGCGGATAAACAGTTGTAAAACAATGTCTTAACGTCTCCATAAGTAGATATAGACAGTCGGGAAACTTTGACCAAGTATTATTAGTTAGTGATACATATCCATTCTTATTTATTAATCAGGATTTCCTATGCGTCATCTAACATCACACCTTCATGTCTGTTCAAACTGTTAGTATCTAGAATTTTATGATTAGACGTATTTTCGAAATTATGGTGTTTAGGATTAGAGTTTAGTTGAACAACCCCGTCAAACTTATTACTTTGTCTTCTTTCTGAAAATTGAGCTGCTTTATTCGACCTACTGAAGTTGTCAGGTGACTGGACAGCTACGAATTTAGGATACGCATTCTGCTGCAGACAACGGAGAGTGGAAACACGATGATTGTGCCAATTACATAGTTTCTTTGTTAATTTAATTCGATTACAAAATAAATCAAATGAACTGTAGTCAAGATTTGACAGAATAGTTCTATAATATTTGGGCGCCGAGTGAGAAGTAGACATTTGTAAAAAATTATATTTGTAAAATCTCAGCGATATTGAAATGAGTAATTCCAACGTTTCGTTCGGCAATCTGGTCCGAACTTCTTCAGGGAAATTAATCGAAATTAACATAACACGTTTATATATAAAAGGAACATCTTTAGTTTTTAAAAACTTTGTCCAATCATGATTTATAAAACAAATATTAACAAGTATAATAAACAAAATTGTACGAGTTGTGATCAAAATTTCACCTCAGACTTACAAATATTGATCTACCTTTGTTAAACACTTTAAACACAGTGTGCATGTGTGTGTGTGTGTGTGTGCGGATAAACAGTTGTAAAACAATGTCTTAACGTCTCCATAAGTAGATATAGACAGTCGGGAAACTTTGACCAAGTATTATTAGTTAGTGATACATATCCATTCTTATTTATTAATCAGGATTTCCTATGCGTCATCTAACATCACACCTTCATGTCTGTTCAAACTGTTAGTATCTAGAATTTTATGATTAGACGTATTTTCGAAATTATGGTGTTTAGGATTAGAGTTTAGTTGAACAACCCCGTCAAACTTATTACTTTGTCTTCTTTCTGAAAATTGAGCTGCTTTATTCGACCTACTGAAGTTGTCAGGTGACTGGACAGCTACGAATTTAGGATACGCATTCTGCTGCAGACAACGGAGAGTGGAAACACGATGATTGTGCCAATTACATAGTTTCTTTGTTAATTTAATTCGATTACAAAATAAATCAAATGAACTGTAGTCAAGATTTGACAGAATAGTTCTATAATATTTGGGCGCCGAGTGAGAAGTAGACATTTGTAAAAAATTATATTTGTAAAATCTCAGCGATATTGAAATGAGTAATTCCAACGTTTCGTTCGGCAATCTGGTCCGAACTTCTTCAGGGAAATTAATCGAAATTAACATAACAGGTTTATATATAAAAGGAACATCTTTAGTTTTTAAAAACTTTGTCCAATCATGATTTATAAAACAAATATTAACAAGTATAATAAACAAAATTGTACGAGTTGTGATCAAAATTTGACCTCAGACTTACAAATATTGATCTACCTTTGTTAAACACTTTAAACACAGTGTGCATGTGTGTGTGTGTGTGTGTGCGGATAAACAGTTGTAAAACAATGTCTTAACGTCTCCATAAGTAGATATAGACAGTCGGGAAACTTTGACCAAGTATTATTAGTTAGTGATACATATCCATTCTTATTTATTAATCAGGATTTCCTATGCGTCATCTAACATCACACCTTCATGTCTGTTCAAACTGTTAGTATCTAGAATTTTATGATTAGACGTATTTTCGAAATTATGGTGTTTAGGATTAGAGTTTAGTTGAACAACCCCGTCAAACTTATTACTTTGTCTTCTTTCTGAAAATTGAGCTGCTTTATTCGACCTACTGAAGTTGTCAGGTGACTGGACAGCTACGAATTTAGGATACGCATTCTGCTGCAGACAACGGAGAGTGGAAACACGATGATTGTGCCAATTACATAGTTTCTTTGTTAATTTAATTCGATTACAAAATAAATCAAATGAACTGTAGTCAAGATTTGACAGAATAGTTCTATAATATTTGGGCGCCGAGTGAGAAGTAGACATTTGTAAAAAATTATATTTGTAAAATCTCAGCGATATTGAAATGAGTAATTCCAACGTTTCGTTCGGCAATCTGGTCCGAACTTCTTCAGGGAAATTAATCGAAATTAACATAACACGTTTATATATAAAAGGAACATCTTTAGTTTTTAAAAACTTTGTCCAATCATGATTTATAAAACAAATATTAACAAGTATAATAAACAAAATTGTACGAGTTGTGATCAAAATTTCACCTCAGACTTACAAATATTGATCTACCTTTGTTAAACACTTTAAACACAGTGTGCATGTGTGTGTGTGTGTGTGTGCGGATAAACAGTTGTAAAACAATGTCTTAACGTCTCCATAAGTAGATATAGACAGTCGGGAAACTTTGACCAAGTATTATTAGTTAGTGATACATATCCATTCTTATTTATTAATCAGGATTTCCTATGCGTCATCTAACATCACACCTTCATGTCTGTTCAAACTGTTAGTATCTAGAATTTTATGATTAGACGTATTTTCGAAATTATGGTGTTTAGGATTAGAGTTTAGTTGAACAACCCCGTCAAACTTATTACTTTGTCTTCTTTCTGAAAATTGAGCTGCTTTATTCGACCTACTGAAGTTGTCAGGTGACTGGACAGCTACGAATTTAGGATACGCATTCTGCTGCAGACAACGGAGAGTGGAAACACGATGATTGTGCCAATTACATAGTTTCTTTGTTAATTTAATTCGATTACAAAATAAATCAAATGAACTGTAGTCAAGATTTGACAGAATAGTTCTATAATATTTGGGCGCCGAGTGAGAAGTAGACATTTGTAAAAAATTATATTTGTAAAATCTCAGCGATATTGAAATGAGTAATTCCAACGTTTCGTTCGGCAATCTGGTCCGAACTTCTTCAGGGAAATTAATCGAAATTAACATAACACGTTTATATATAAAAGGAACATCTTTAGTTTTTAAAAACTTTGTCCAATCATGATTTATAAAACAAATATTAACAAGTATAATAAACAAAATTGTACGAGTTGTGATCAAAATTTCACCTCAGACTTACAAATATTGATCTACCTTTGTTAAACACTTTAAACACAGTGTGCATGTGTGTGTGTGTGTGTGTGCGGATAAACAGTTGTAAAACAATGTCTTAACGTCTCCATAAGTAGATATAGACAGTCGGGAAACTTTGACCAAGTATTATTAGTTAGTGATACATATCCATTCTTATTTATTAATCAGGATTTCCTATGCGTCATCTAACATCACACCTTCATGTCTGTTCAAACTGTTAGTATCTAGAATTTTATGATTAGACGTATTTTCGAAATTATGGTGTTTAGGATTAGAGTTTAGTTGAACAACCCCGTCAAACTTATTACTTTGTCTTCTTTCTGAAAATTGAGCTGCTTTATTCGACCTACTGAAGTTGTCAGGTGACTGGACAGCTACGAATTTAGGATACGCATTCTGCTGCAGACAACGGAGAGTGGAAACACGATGATTGTGCCAATTACATAGTTTCTTTGTTAATTTAATTCGATTACAAAATAAATCAAATGAACTGTAGTCAAGATTTGACAGAATAGTTCTATAATATTTGGGCGCCGAGTGAGAAGTAGACATTTGTAAAAAATTATATTTGTAAAATCTCAGCGATATTGAAATGAGTAATTCCAACGTTTCGTTCGGCAATCTGGTCCGAACTTCTTCAGGGAAATTAATCGAAATTAACATAACACGTTTATATATAAAAGGAACATCTTTAGTTTTTAAAAACTTTGTCCAATCATGATTTATAAAACAAATATTAACAAGTATAATAAACAAAATTGTACGAGTTGTGATCAAAATTTCACCTCAGACTTACAAATATTGATCTACCTTTGTTAAACACTTTAAACACAGTGTGCATGTGTGTGTGTGTGTGTGTGCGGATAAACAGTTGTAAAACAATGTCTTAACGTCTCCATAAGTAGATATAGACAGTCGGGAAACTTTGACCAAGTATTATTAGTTAGTGATACATATCCATTCTTATTTATTAATCAGGATTTCCTATGCGTCATCTAACATCACACCTTCATGTCTGTTCAAACTGTTAGTATCTAGAATTTTATGATTAGACGTATTTTCGAAATTATGGTGTTTAGGATTAGAGTTTAGTTGAACAACCCCGTCAAACTTATTACTTTGTCTTCTTTCTGAAAATTGAGCTGCTTTATTCGACCTACTGAAGTTGTCAGGTGACTGGACAGCTACGAATTTAGGATACGCATTCTGCTGCAGACAACGGAGAGTGGAAACACGATGATTGTGCCAATTACATAGTTTCTTTGTTAATTTAATTCGATTACAAAATAAATCAAATGAACTGTAGTCAAGATTTGACAGAATAGTTCTATAATATTTGGGCGCCGAGTGAGAAGTAGACATTTGTAAAAAATTATATTTGTAAAATCTCAGCGATATTGAAATGAGTAATTCCAACGTTTCGTTCGGCAATCTGGTCCGAACTTCTTCAGGGAAATTAATCGAAATTAACATAACACGTTTATATATAAAAGGAACATCTTTAGTTTTTAAAAACTTTGTCCAATCATGATTTATAAAACAAATATTAACAAGTATAATAAACAAAATTGTACGAGTTGTGATCAAAATTTCACCTCAGACTTACAAATATTGATCTACCTTTGTTAAACACTTTAAACACAGTGTGCATGTGTGTGTGTGTGTGTGTGCGGATAAACAGTTGTAAAACAATGTCTTAACGTCTCCATAAGTAGATATAGACAGTCGGGAAACTTTGACCAAGTATTATTAGTTAGTGATACATATCCATTCTTATTTATTAATCAGGATTTCCTATGCGTCATCTAACATCACACCTTCATGTCTGTTCAAACTGTTAGTATCTAGAATTTTATGATTAGACGTATTTTCGAAATTATGGTGTTTAGGATTAGAGTTTAGTTGAACAACCCCGTCAAACTTATTACTTTGTCTTCTTTCTGAAAATTGAGCTGCTTTATTCGACCTACTGAAGTTGTCAGGTGACTGGACAGCTACGAATTTAGGATACGCATTCTGCTGCAGACAACGGAGAGTGGAAACACGATGATTGTGCCAATTACATAGTTTCTTTGTTAATTTAATTCGATTACAAAATAAATCAAATGAACTGTAGTCAAGATTTGACAGAATAGTTCTATAATATTTGGGCGCCGAGTGAGAAGTAGACATTTGTAAAAAATTATATTTGTAAAATCTCAGCGATATTGAAATGAGTAATTCCAACGTTTCGTTCGGCAATCTGGTCCGAACTTCTTCAGGGAAATTAATCGAAATTAACATAACACGTTTATATATAAAAGGAACATCTTTAGTTTTTAAAAACTTTGTCCAATCATGATTTATAAAACAAATATTAACAAGTATAATAAACAAAATTGTACGAGTTGTGATCAAAATTTCACCTCAGACTTACAAATATTGATCTACCTTTGTTAAACACTTTAAACACAGTGTGCATGTGTGTGTGTGTGTGTGTGCGGATAAACAGTTGTAAAACAATGTCTTAACGTCTCCATAAGTAGATATAGACAGTCGGGAAACTTTGACCAAGTATTATTAGTTAGTGATACATATCCATTCTTATTTATTAATCAGGATTTCCTATGCGTCATCTAACATCACACCTTCATGTCTGTTCAAACTGTTAGTATCTAGAATTTTATGATTAGACGTATTTTCGAAATTATGGTGTTTAGGATTAGAGTTTAGTTGAACAACCCCGTCAAACTTATTACTTTGTCTTCTTTCTGAAAATTGAGCTGCTTTATTCGACCTACTGAAGTTGTCAGGTGACTGGACAGCTACGAATTTAGGATACGCATTCTGCTGCAGACAACGGAGAGTGGAAACACGATGATTGTGCCAATTACATAGTTTCTTTGTTAATTTAATTCGATTACAAAATAAATCAAATGAACTGTAGTCAAGATTTGACAGAATAGTTCTATAATATTTGGGCGCCGAGTGAGAAGTAGACATTTGTAAAAAATTATATTTGTAAAATCTCAGCGATATTGAAATGAGTAATTCCAACGTTTCGTTCGGCAATCTGGTCCGAACTTCTTCAGGGAAATTAATCGAAATTAACATAACAGGTTTATATATAAAAGGAACATCTTTAGTTTTTAAAAACTTTGTCCAATCATGATTTATAAAACAAATATTAACAAGTATAATAAACAAAATTGTACGAGTTGTGATCAAAATTTGACCTCAGACTTACAAATATTGATCTACCTTTGTTAAACACTTTAAACACAGTGTGTATGTGTGTGTGTGTGTGTGTGCGGATAAACAGTTGTAAAACAATGTCTTAACGTCTCCATAAGTAGATATAGACAGTCGGGAAACTTTGACCAAGTATTATTAGTTAGTGATACATATCCATTCTTATTTATTAATCAGGATTTCCTATGCGTCATCTAACATCACACCTTCATGTCTGTTCAAACTGTTAGTATCTAGAATTTTATGATTAGACGTATTTTCGAAATTATGGTGTTTAGGATTAGAGTTTAGTTGAACAACCCCGTCAAACTTATTACTTTGTCTTCTTTCTGAAAATTGAGCTGCTTTATTCGACCTACTGAAGTTGTCAGGTGACTGGACAGCTACGAATTTAGGATACGCATTCTGCTGCAGACAACGGAGAGTGGAAACACGATGATTGTGCCAATTACATAGTTTCTTTGTTAATTTAATTCGATTACAAAATAAATCAAATGAACTGTAGTCAAGATTTGACAGAATAGTTCTATAATATTTGGGCGCCGAGTGAGAAGTAGACATTTGTAAAAAATTATATTTGTAAAATCTCAGCGATATTGAAATGAGTAATTCCAACGTTTCGTTCGGCAATCTGGTCCGAACTTCTTCAGGGAAATTAATCGAAATTAACATAACAGGTTTATATATAAAAGGAACATCTTTAGTTTTTAAAAACTTTGTCCAATCATGATTTATAAAACAAATATTAACAAGTATAATAAACAAAATTGTACGAGTTGTGATCAAAATTTGACCTCAGACTTACAAATATTGATCTACCTTTGTTAAACACTTTAAACACAGTGTGTATGTGTGTGTGTGTGTGTGTGCGGATAAACAGTTGTAAAACAATGTCTTAACGTCTCCATAAGTAGATATAGACAGTCGGGAAACTTTGACCAAGTATTATTAGTTAGTGATACATATCCATTCTTATTATTATTAATCAGGATTTCCTATGCGTCATCTAACATCACACCTTCATGTCTGTTCAAACTGTTAGTATCTAGAATTTTATGATTAGACGTATTTTCGAAATTATGGTGTTTAGGATTAGAGTTTAGTTGAACAACCCCGTCAAACTTATTACTTTGTCTTCTTTCTGAAAATTGAGCTGCTTTATTCGACCTACTGAAGTTGTCAGGTGACTGGACAGCTACGAATTTAGGATACGCATTCTGCTGCAGACAACGGAGAGTGGAAACACGATGATTGTGCCAATTACATAGTTTCTTTGTTAATTTAATTCGATTACAAAATAAATCAAATGAACTGTAGTCAAGATTTGACAGAATAGTTCTATAATATTTGGGCGCCGAGTGAGAAGTAGACATTTGTAAAAAATTATATTTGTAAAATCTCAGCGATATTGAAATGAGTAATTCCAACGTTTCGTTCGGCAATCTGGTCCGAACTTCTTCAGGGAAATTAATCGAAATTAACATAACAGGTTTATATATAAAAGGAACATCTTTAGTTTTTAAAAACTTTGTCCAATCATGATTTATAAAACAAATATTAACAAGTATAATAAACAAAATTGTACGAGTTGTGATCAAAATTTGACCTCAGACTTACAAATATTGATCTACCTTTGTTAAACACTTTAAACACAGTGTGTATGTGTGTGTGTGTGTGTGTGCGGATAAACAGTTGTAAAACAATGTCTTAACGTCTCCATAAGTAGATATAGACAGTCGGGAAACTTTGACCAAGTATTATTAGTTAGTGATACATATCCATTCTTATTTATTAATCAGGATTTCCTATGCGTCATCTAACATCACACCTTCATGTCTGTTCAAACTGTTAGTATCTAGAATTTTATGATTAGACGTATTTTCGAAATTATGGTGTTTAGGATTAGAGTTTAGTTGAACAACCCCGTCAAACTTATTACTTTGTCTTCTTTCTGAAAATTGAGCTGCTTTATTCGACCTACTGAAGTTGTCAGGTGACTGGACAGCTACGAATTTAGGATACGCATTCTGCTGCAGACAACGGAGAGTGGAAACACGATGATTGTGCCAATTACATAGTTTCTTTGTTAATTTAATTCGATTACAAAATAAATCAAATGAACTGTAGTCAAGATTTGACAGAATAGTTCTATAATATTTGGGCGCCGAGTGAGAAGTAGACATTTGTAAAAAATTATATTTGTAAAATCTCAGCGATATTGAAATGAGTAATTCCAACGTTTCGTTCGGCAATCTGGTCCGAACTTCTTCAGGGAAATTAATCGAAATTAACATAACAGGTTTATATATAAAAGGAACATCTTTAGTTTTTAAAAACTTTGTCCAATCATGATTTATAAAACAAATATTAACAAGTATAATAAACAAAATTGTACGAGTTGTGATCAAAATTTGACCTCAGACTTACAAATATTGATCTACCTTTGTTAAACACTTTAAACACAGTGTGTATGTGTGTGTGTGTGTGTGTGCGGATAAACAGTTGTAAAACAATGTCTTAACGTCTCCATAAGTAGATATAGACAGTCGGGAAACTTTGACCAAGTATTATTAGTTAGTGATACATATCCATTCTTATTTATTAATCAGGATTTCCTATGCGTCATCTAACATCACACCTTCATGTCTGTTCAAACTGTTAGTATCTAGAATTTTATGATTAGACGTATTTTCGAAATTATGGTGTTTAGGATTAGAGTTTAGTTGAACAACCCCGTCAAACTTATTACTTTGTCTTCTTTCTGAAAATTGAGCTGCTTTATTCGACCTACTGAAGTTGTCAGGTGACTGGACAGCTACGAATTTAGGATACGCATTCTGCTGCAGACAACGGAGAGTGGAAACACGATGATTGTGCCAATTACATAGTTTCTTTGTTAATTTAATTCGATTACAAAATAAATAAACATAAATTTACATGAAAATGCATACCATTTTGACAGGCACGATCAAGGGTGATATAATGTCAAATCTTAAATTGTCTACGAGTTTATAATGTTTGAACAGTTAAATATTTGATATTTATAAATAGACTGATTGTCTTAACCAGGCCGTATATTTACTGAATAGTAAAATTTTCCTCCAGATTGAGCGGGAAAATCGACTTAGTTTCGTTTTTATTCCGTGGTTGTAGGCATACGATAAACAACCAAGGAATTGACTTGCTACCGGGGAATAATCTCGTTGACTTGGAATATGCAGACGATATAGTCCTTCTAGGCGAAGACGCTGACGAAATGCAGAGTCTTCTAAACACCTTGAGCCGCAATCTACGAATGTTTGGCATGCGATTCGCTCCCGCCAAATGCAAGATGATGTTACAGGACTGGACTACATCGACGCCTAGTTTAAAAATAGGAAGTGAAGTGGTAGAGCACGTTGACCGCTTCACTTATTTGGGAAGTACCATCAGCCCCAACGGGCTGATCTCTGACGAAATCTCAGCACGAATACAAGGGGCTCGTTTCGCATTTGTTAGTTTACGCCGACTCTGGCGTAGACGAGATGTTCGACTATCGACCAAAGGGCGGGTGTACTGCTCATCTGTCCGCTCCGTCCTACTTTATGGTTGTGAGACCTGGCCACTGAGAGTGGAAGACATGAAAAGACTAGCTGTCTTTGATCAAAGGTGCCTGCGCTCTATTTCCCGTGTAAAGTGGCATAATAAGGTGAGCAACATGGAGGTTAGGCGTAGAGTTCTAGGTAAACAGGGGAAATCAATCGACGAAGTCGTGAAGCTACATCGACTGAGATGGTTAGGACATGTGTTACGTATGCCAAGTCATCGCCTCCCTCGACGAGCTATGTTAGCGGATATAGGGTCAGGCTGGAAAAAAGCTAGCGGCGGTCAAACAAAAACTTGGCATCAGTCAATGAAATCCACAACAGTTGGTCTAAGCCACGTAGAAAGTGTAGACTTCCAGGCTGGGGTCCTCGGGACGGTAAAAATCAATGGTTGGAAACAATTGGTGACATGGCTCAAAACCGTTCTCAGTGGCGCAGATGCATCCACTTCCTGTGACTTATGATCTTCAATGAAACTGTTTTGTATTTCTTTATTACTCCTTTGTCTCACACCTCTGCTCACTGTTTCTATTATGCTTTTCTTGTACTTTCTTCTCTTGCTTCGCGTGCTACACGGAATGTGGCGACTTGAACTTCCGCACATTTGTGCAAAGTTCTATGTCGAAAACAGTCAGTCAGTCAGTGAGGTAAGTACAACGTTTACAAGGGATTGGAAGCTGTTTTAGAAAAGTTAAAGTGCTAGGGTGAAACATTAAAGTGTAATAGATTAAGTGAGTGAAATATATCATTAATAAACACATTTATATAGAAAACAGAATGGGGAAGTAATTAATCCTTAGGCCGACAACGTTCATTTGCAATGTATAATGAAACCAATATATTTTATACTATCATGATGTCCACTTTTGGCTTTAATACAATTATTTTCAAGCCAGTTGTTTTTATTTCATGTCTTTTTTTCTATTTGGTGCACAACCGTACCCTCCAGAGAATAGGAATAGAATAAGTCGAATCAAATTCATAAAGAGCTATAAAATGTTAGGTTTAATGGAATATAATGAGAATCAAGTAAAGACGTTATTAGAAAATAAGTGAGACAAGATATTGTGAAGTGGTATTTAAAGATCTGACAATGGATAGCAAGTTAATTTATAAGATGCCCCATAAATCTGTGCAGATCCCACGTGGTCGCATCTCAACAATAGGCTGAGCGAATGGTATATATTTAAAGGTAGAAGCATTATCTGTCAAGGCGTTCACTATTATCTTTTTCAAGATAAAGATCTAAGCCCTCATAAAAATCAGAAATATCTCGAGCCTTTAATTTGTATATTGCTGTTCCTGCAGAATGGGGCGATTCACCTTAGTGACCACCACCATATCTACTGATCAGCTAGCGCCACCCTCCCTCCTTTTTTGATGTTAGGCTCTGAGACTATGATTATTATGGCTACCGCAAATATATTGCTTGGTACCAGACATGTTCGTACCCCATATTCCATCTCCCTAGCTTTCTTAATGAGTGCTTCCAATAGGTCTCCACGTACATCTTTACGAACATATTATATATGTGTGCATGCATCCTGATGAACAGATTACTTTATAAGAAGTTAAAACCTTAAAGAGTAAAACGAATAGGTGTTGTGAATAGTGGAGCAAGATTTAGCAGAATACTATAGTTAAGGTTCAATTTAGGTAGTATGGACTGAAGGTAAGGTCGGTTGGCAGGACTTAGTGTACTAAATTTTCATGACAGTCTTATATATAGTAAACATCTGACATTGCAAAGTAACGTGTCTAGACATATTATAAAAAGATATTAACACAGAACCAACGAAATTTTGGCGTTTTTTAACAATACTGCAGTGTGTGTATACTGAAGAATGGTGGTTAGTCTACAGGGAGCCGTAGAGTAAATCAAACCATATATGATAAGAGTATAATCAATAATATAGTTCGTATATCAAATATTACACTAGGTTCAATAATTGAGTGTTATAAGGGAAACAAGCGTGGTAAAGCAAGAGAACATTTGATGCATAAATATTTTAAGTATTTTAATATCCATCTAATTTAAGAGTTGAACATGCATGATTAATAAGTATTATTATATTAGTATATACATATGTAAAACGTTAAAAGGTGTGGATGCTATTACAATTATTTCCAGTGTTACTTTTACCAACACAACTTAGTGAAAATTATAGAGAATAGAAATCAGTAAATTAGTTAACGTTCGCTGCGTGAGTATTAGAGTCGAGATATACGTATGTGACTATACTGAAGACTGGACTGGCCTTCAATTTCCGTTCTACCAACAGTTGTGGTCTTTTAGACGAGCTAGGGTGGACATGTTAAAGTGTCTTTCTAGGCTCCGTTTGAACCCATCAGGGTTTTCACAACATCTTATTTCAGGTGGTAGTTGGTTCCAAAGAGTGCAATATTTTATGGTGAAAAAGTTTGCCCTAATGGATTTTCTGTGGGTAGCCACCTTGACAAGGTAGTCGTGGTTTCGCAGCTGATATGATTTAATATTTTCCCAAGTTATGGATGAGTTACTGTAGCAGTGTTTCCTAATGACTTTGAAGAGTAGAAATAGGTTGCACTTCACTCTCCTTAACCACAGAGGCTCTAATTTCAGACGTACACACCTGTCAACATATTCCACTTGTTGGTCGAACCCTATTATGCGTTTCGTGAGGAATCTCTGGACACTTTCGATTTTTTTCTGTCTACAGTCCTGAGGTTACTAAATAGGAGAGCACAATATTCAAGTTTGGGACGGATACATGTCCTATATATAGCTAATCTTGCTTCTTGGGTGTAGAAGTTACGCAGTACAAAGCCAGTAAGTCGTTTACAGTCAGATACAACCTTATTTGCGTGATCGGAAAAGGATAAATCTGAGTATGTTATCCCGAGGTCTGTGACTGTGTTCAGTTTTGAGAGGAGCTTACCGTACATATATAGGCACATTATCGGTTTCCAGCGTCCAAGGTGGGTTATACCGCACTTGTCTGGGTTGAAAGTCAGTTGCCACTTTTCGCTCCAATCGCCTAGATCATTTAAGTCTTGTTGGATCTTGCTTTCGACGCTCATATCACCGTACCCATAATCATATACTATCTTGAGATCATCTGCAAAAAGGTATGGCTTGCCATACTTGATTACAGAGACTATGTCATTTATAAATAAGAGGAATAGAATAGGGCCAAGAACACTACCTTGTATTACACCACTGGTTATCGGCTTTGAGGAAGACAACTGGTGGTTGATTTTGACTAATTGCTCTCTTTCTGTGAGAAAAGAACTTATCCATTTGTGAAGATTTCCGGTTATTCCGTAGGATTGGAGTTTTGTTAGGAGTCTGATATGTGGGACTTTATCGAAGGCCTTGCTAACGTCAAGAAACAATGTTGTTACCGAACGCCCATTATCAATGCTTTGTGTGATGTAGTCAAAATAATCTAAGTGGCAAGTAATGCACGACCTTCTACTTAAGAAACCGTATTGGGATGGGGATAGTAGGTCATTTGACAGCAAGTACTGAATGATTTGAGTCTTAACTATCTTTTCCATTACACGTGAAACTACAGACGTGATGTTGATGGGGCGGTAGTTGTTGATATCAGCTATAGGCCCGTATTTATGGATAGGTACAATATAAGACTTCTTCCAGCAGTTAGGGTATGTCCCATCGCTTAATGAAATTGAGTATAACTTGAGTAAGAGTAAACTCATGTCATTACCACCTTTTTTCAGCAGAACGGAAGATATACCGTCTGGGCCAGTAGTGTTACTAAGCTTAAGATTTGCGACAGCTTTATCGATCTCATGTGTGGTGAAAATTATGTCACTTAAACATTCGTCTGTTTTACGTGGGAAATCCACGACTTCATCGTTCTCTAAGGTGTATAATCTGGCGAAGTGCTTGCTAAACAGTTCACATATCGCCTCATTATTTTCGTAAGCAATGCCGTCTAAGTATATTATTTTCGGATAGGGTGTTTTGGAGTTCATCAACCTACTTTTAAAAAGTTTGGCTATTTCTCCTGAGTTATGCGGTGCATGAATGGCCTGCATTTCTTTGTTTCTGAGGCCTATATTTCTCAACTCTTCAATTCTACTGAGAAGGGACGTTATGGCAATTAATGACGATAAGTCATGATATCTGTAGTATTTTATTGAGTGCTTACGTAGACTTCTTCTAAACGATGTCGGAATATAATCACTTTGGGGGAATCTGAAGTTAAGAATCTTCTCGGGTGCAATGACGTCGTGAATTGAGTTAATATTCTGATAGAAGTTGTTAAGAATTGCATCTAAGGACTGGTTCGAAAAGTACGAGTCCCAATTAGAACATCTAATTAGGTGCTGATACAAGTCCCAGTCAGCATGTGTGTACAATCTCATAGGTATCTGGCCAGCTTCATCTCTGCGTTTTGTTTCAGGAAAGATGTCAAAAGAACAAACTACTATTCTATGGTCACTACCTGGAAATTCATGTCCAACATGTACGGTAGATGGCGTTATGTTGTTCGTGAAAATAAGGTCTAGGATATTTGCGGATCTAGTGGGTGAATTTATGTGTTGTGTCCACCCTCCTGTGACGATGGAATTTATGAGATTATCGTACCTTTGGGGTCCTCGGAGTGAAGACCATGATACTTCTGGCAAGTTGAAATCGCCTCCGATAATTTTATAACTGAAAGGAAGATTGGCTGTAACATTAAAGATATTGCTAAGCATATTATCATATTCCCTGCTGGATGAAGGGGGCCGGTACACACAACCCACAAGTATAGGTTTACTTCTGACAACTTTTATTTCGACCCAGATCGAGTCATTGAGTTGTGACAGAATTGGGTTACTAAACTGGGTTGCACACATGGATTGTTCACAGTAAATTAGTGTTCCACCCCCACGACCTGTCCGTCTGTCCCCGCGAAAAAGGTTGTATTTATCAATCCTTAGGCTGTCATTGGAGATTTCACTTGTGCACCAGGCTTCGGTGATCATAATCAATGACGGTCTGCATATAGAAGCTATTGTACTTAGTGCTAAATGTTTGCTTAGAACTGATCTCGTATTTACTAGGATAATAGATAAACACTGGCTATGTGGTTTCAGTGAGCGGACAACATCTTGGTAAAATAATCCGTGAGTATCCTCTATATACATGTTATCAGACTCATTTACCAATATCTTTGGATCGTAGGAAGACTTCAGGTAGATTTTTGAGGTGGTAGTCAGGGATGGGCTTACGTTTGGATATGGTATGCAGTGAGAGACACCTGTGTGATAATCAGATATTAATATTTTAGAGATATTAGTATCCGCGTTTGGTGTCGACACTGTGTCAGCTATCTCCCGGGAAATATGCCTTGCCCTAGCTGTAGACTGTTCGCTATGCCAGCAAGGAATTGATCCGATATCATGCGTGCTATATGCATGATTCCAGGTGTTTCTGTTAACTGACGCTGGTGAAAATCCTGCCCTAAGGTATAACCGATATGTGTATTCGGTAATTTGTTGCCAGTATAAGAATGAAGTGTTGGTATCTGTTTCTGGTATTCATCTGTCTGTCTGTTTTCGACATAGAACTTTGCACAAATGTGTGGAAGTTCGAGTCGCCACATTCCGTGAAGCACGCGAAGCAAGAGAAGAAAGTACAAGAAAAGCATAATAGAAACAGTGAGCAGAGGTGTGAGACAAAGGAGTAATAAAGAAATACAAAACAGTTTCATTGAAGATCATAAGTCACAGGAAGTGGATGCATCTGCGCCACTGAGAACGGTTTTGAGCCATGTCACCAATTGTTTCCAACCATTGATTTTTACCGTCCCGAGGACCCCAGCCTGGAAGTCTACACTTTTCTACGTGGCTTAGACCAACTGTTGTGGATTTCATTGACTGATGCCAAGTTTTTGTTTGACCGCCGCTAGCTTTTTTCCAGCCTGACCCTATATCCGCTAACATAGCTCGTCGAGGGAGGCGATGACTTGGCATACGTAACACATGTCCTAACCATCTCAGTCGATGTAGCTTCACGACTTCGTCGATTGATTTCCCCTGTTTACCTAGAACTCTACGCCTAACCTCCATGTTGCTCACCTTATTATGCCACTTTACACGGGAAATAGAGCGCAGGCACCTTTGATCAAAGACAGCTAGTCTTTTCATGTCTTCCACTCTCAGTGGCCAGGTCTCACAACCATAAAGTAGGACGGAGCGGACAGATGAGCAGTACACCCGCCCTTTGGTCGATAGTCGAACATCTCGTCTACGCCAGAGTCGGCGTAAACTAACAAATGCGAAACGAGCCCCTTGTATTCGTGCTGAGATTTCGTCAGAGATCAGCCCGTTGGCACTGGCTGATGGTACTTCCCAAATAAGTGAAGCGGTCAACGTGCTCTACCACTTCACTTCCTATTTTTAAACTAGGCGTCGATGTAGTCCAGTCCTGTAACATCATCTTGCATTTGGCGGGAGCGAATCGCATGCCAAACATTCGTAGATTGCGGCTCAAGGTGTTTAGAAAACTCTGCATTTCGTCAGCGTCTTCGCCTAGAAGGACTATATCGTCTGCATATTCCAAGTCAACGAGATTATTCCCCGGTAGCAAGTCAATTCCTGAGTCACTGAAGTCACCTAGGGTTAAGTCCATTAACACATCTATGATGAAGTTGAATAGAAAATGAGATAATGGGCATCCTTGACGGACACCACTGGTCGTCATCAGTTCAGATGACAGCTCGCCGTAAGCCCTCACCTGGCTGTATGAGTACAAATAGAGTGTCTTAATCAGTGCAATATACTTTCTTGGAATTCCCAGCGCCAGAGAACTTCCCGATCGACAGAGTCGAATGCTGCCTTTAGGTCAAGAAATATAATGACTGTTGGACGCCGGTAGGAATGCCTATGTTTTAGAATCTGTCGGAGGATGAAGATATGATCAATACACCCTCTTCCTGGTCTAAAGCCTGCCTGGCTCTCTCGTGTTTGTGTTTCCCGAGCACCACTCAGTCTACGCATGATTATTGAGCCTAAGACTTTAGATACTATATTAGTCAGGCTAATCCCTCTGTGATTATCACAGGAAGACTTGTCTCCCTTCTTGTATATGGGGATAATCAGTGACTGGTATTCATCAGACCATGGCAAGTTTTGTGCAGAAATCGGCACATGCTCCCCACTAGACACATAAGATATATGAATGGGTTCTGTTGGCTTGCTAAATGTGGTCTGTGGCCGATGTTTGGGGTATTTTCTATAACTTTCAGTCGACAGAATATTAGAAGTGGCCTGGTTGACAAGAGGTTTACGTAGTGGATGTACAGAACAATACCTACTACCTTGCTGTGCTGTTTGTCTAGAATTAGGGATTCGATGAAATTGGCTTTCCACTTGGCACCAATTAGGCCTACCCCTAGGAGCTTCGTTTACCATATTTGACATGCTCTTACAAAGAAGGCCTACAGGTGCTTTCGTCTCCTTCTTATCAAAGAGCTTTCTTGCTCCTGGTTTAGTATTTAATTTATTTACTTCTTATTCCCTTATCTTATGATTATCTGGCTGATGATGGCTAACAGGGCAGTCAGAACATGCTATGTAGGGTTTCTGTGGCTTGGACACCTAATGAGTTTTAGTTTTCTTAATGGAAATGGGACGTTTGTCATAACGCCTAGAAAACTTGCCAACTTGTGTGGCTACATTCGACTGGTGCTTCACAGAGTGTGGATTGTCAGACCGAGGAGTAACTGACTTATAAGGCAATGGTTGGACCACCAGTGGGATGGGTTTTGATGGTTTCGGTGTCTTGACTTTTGCGTCAGTGTGAAAACGATGTATTTCAACATTATTTCCCGTTGACTCATCTATGTCCACCATTTCAGTGTCTGCATCAATATCGTTATATAATGCTTGGCTAACATTAGCCACTACCTGCGAAAATGTCTGTTGCATGCCGTGATCAGATATTTCAATAGACGGAATAACGCACGGAACATCATCTACAGTTATCCTATTAGAGTTATCAGGGTTCACTGTTCCTGAGCGGCATCGCCTTTGGCTTGGTGTTAAATCAGGTGCAAACCTAATGTTAGTGTATGGTGTTGAAGAGCCTATTTTCTTACCCGATTTCAGAAAATTCCTGGCTTCTTCGGTAGACCTAAACTTGAAAAGCACAGGACACGGGTGGTTTGCAGATTTCTTACGAAGACGCAAAACCTGACATTCTGTCAACGACATATTACAAGCCTTTAGACACGAATTCTTAAGTTTGGCGATCGGCTCTCTGTCTGGAATGTTATAGGCCAAGACGTTATGTGAAGACATAATCCTCTTAACAGCTTCTTCAGCCAAATAGTCAATTATGCGCTCGGATTTGATTAGTGATTCAAAACAGTTGTTTTGTGATGGGTCACACAGTTGCGTGAGAGGCATAATGCTGTCAAACTTGCTCTGTAGTTCTGCTATTGACTTCTGAAGTGTCAGTAAATCATTTTTGCTACAAGCCGCATTCTCTGCTAATTCCTCCATGATATCGGATACCATAACTCTGGGTGTGGCTGGTGTAAACAGTGTAGAATTGTCAACGGAGCTGAGGCCTTCAGATGGCTGACTAGTATTAGATCTCAGTCTCTTAACGGTACTTACACGTTTGATAGACTTAACCATTACAGAAATAAGAAACTTCACAATTTCCGGAAAAAAAGTCTTGAGATTCAGATTTCAGATTTATTGATTGAGGATAGAAGGCTTGCAGCCTATGTTAATCCTTTTCTAGTAGATTTCTGTGGTTGTCCAAACCCTTCTTGAACGAATCAATTGAGGTTGCAGACACCACTTCTTCTGGGAGTCGGTTCCAAGAGTTTATGACTCGATGTGAGAACCAGTACTCAACAGCAATATGATTTCTCCCTGGCTTTTGAACTTTCCTGCTATGTCCTCTAAGGTGTTCCGACCTGGTGGGAAGGAAAAGAGAGAATAGGTCAGGTCCGTAGTCATTATTTAAAATTTTAAACATTGTGATTAAATCTCCTCTCTGCCTACGGTATGACAGTGTAAAGAGATTTAAACTATCTAGTCTTACCTCATATGATAAGTTAGCTATGCCGTGAACCATACGTGTTGCCTTCCTTTGAACACTTTCTAGAATGTGTGAATCCCCTTTTAGACACGGACTGGCGGCCTGGATGCAGTTTTCCAGTCTTGACCTAACCAGAGATGTGTATAAGGAGGTGAACATATCTCTGGTAATTCTTGTAAAAGCTCTGCGAATCGCCCATAAGGACCTGAAACTACGTGCAGCCACCGCGCGACAGTGTGCTGTAGTTTTTAAGTCGTGGCTAACTATGACACCTAAGCCCAAGTGAGTCTGAACTGATGGAAGTGTTATTCCCTCTAGTTCGTAGGAGCTCGTGCTTGCTTGTCCAATGCGCATGGTTGCACATTTTGCCACGTTGATCGGGAGCATCCATTCAACAGACCACTCCGACAGTTTGTTGAGGTCGTCTTGCAAGGTGGACGTATCACTGTTGCCCTTCAGCTCCCTCCAAATTTTTAAGTCGTCTGCGTATAGGACCATAGAGGAGTCGGTGAGCACAGGTAACTCATTGATATACAGAATAAAAAGGAGAGGACCGAGAACCGTGCCTTGTGGCACTCCGCTACTTACTGCTGTCCAGGAGGAGAGTTTTGAGTTGATCCTAACCCTCTGCCTCCTATCTTTGAGGAATTCCCTGAGCCAGTCTAGTAGTCTGCCTTTGATACCAAGGCTTTCCAATTTCATGAGTAGTCTTTTGTGAGGTACTTTATCAAAGGCTTTACTAAAGTCTATGAAGACGACGTCAACGGGTCTTCTGTTATCCTTTGATTTGACCCAGCTTTCTCTTGCAGTCAGGAGATTCGACAGGCATGAGAGGTTCCTCCGGAAGCCATGCTGTGCTCCAGATAACAAGCTGCTATTTTCCAGATAAGCCATGATGCTTTTCTTGATAATTCTTTCCAGTGTCTTGATTAAAGTGCTGGTGAAACTGATGGGCCTGTAATTTGAAGGGCTTTGTCTTGATCCTCCTTTGTGTATAGGGGTTACTATGGCGTCTTTCCAATCACGTGGCAACACTCCATTTTGGAGAGATAGCTTGAAGATCGTGGTCAAGGGGCCGGCTATGTGGGCTGATAGCTCCTTGAGAAGCCTTGGATGAAGACTGTCAGGACCCATTGATTTTCCTGCATCTAGTTTCATTAAGAAGTTGAGCACGATGCCTTGGTCGATGTCAACGGAATCTATCCCATGTTCTTCTGATGCAGCCAGAGCTATTCCTATAGGCAGTGATGACTCCTGAGTGAAGACTTGGGAGAAGTAGTTTGCCATTGCTTCTGCTTTTTCTTGATCTTCTTCGATTGTATCTTTGTCAATAATCAGGTTTGGGACACCATTGGGTGTTTTATTCCTGAAATTCAAGTACGAGAAAATTTTCTTAGGTTGTGCCTTTGCATTTTGGGCCAGGTGTGTCTCGAACTTCATCCTTGATTGGCGGATTTTTGCGATAGCTTTATTTCTAGCAGTAGTATATAATTCCCTGGTCTCAGAAGTCTCAAGTGTTGCAAACAGGTTCCAACATTTGCGTTTACGTCTGAGTAACTTACGAATCTCCCGGTTTATCCAAGGGGGGGAATGTTTCCGACCCTTTGGAACAGACCAAGGGATGAAGGGTACAGTTACTTGGGCGTAAAGTTGCTTAAATTGGTTCCATGCGGCTTCTACTTGGGACTCTGGATTGATGTACCAGTTTACTGAGTTGGCTGCTGAGACGATCGCATTTATGTCAGCTTTCCAAACGTTTGGTCGAGCTGGGGTTTTGGCCCTTGCTGCCGTTGCTGTGAACTTGAAAGTGAGCACAGCATGGTCACTTCTTCCTAACGGAGGAAGATGTTGTATGAGATTCACATCCTCACCGTGTGAGAACACTAGGTCCAGAGTTGATGAGGAGTGCTGTGAGTCATAGCGCGTGGGCTTAATGATATGTTGGACTAGGGCTAGCGATATACTAGATTCTAGCAGTTTATGGTCAAAGGAGTTGACTGAAGATGGAGTTGTTAGGCTCGATCAGTCAACTGTTGGGGCGTTGAAGTCACCGACTACGAGACTTCGACATTTTGAAGTCCAGGAGCCTAGCTTCTTTATTAGGAAGTCGTCTGCACTGCAGTCAGGACTGCGGTACACAGCAATGAGGTCAATGTCTTGGCCTATGCATTTAAGTCTGCAGCGTAGAAGTTCGCACGACTCACTTTCGTGGGCGAGTGCTTCGATACTACGCACGGTTAAGCCTTTCTTGAGGTAGATGACTACGCCCCCTCCTTTGCGGTTTAGTCGGTCTACCCTGTGCACTTCGAAGTTTGGCAGGTTAACTTCGTTGTCAGTGACATCGGGTGTGAGCCATGTCTCTGTGATAATAATTACATCCGGGTTTCTGGTTTCTATCATGTTTGCCAGCTCAGTCCTTTTATTTAACAGGCTGCGGGCGTTTGTGTAGCAGACTGTTAATTCAGATTGGTGCTTCCCCGGCCCACCCACAGAGGTTTCGGGATCATTAAACTGCGAACTCGGACAACCCGAAAACCCTTAATCTTAAGGTTCTTTTCACCGTTCCGGCGTCGCTCACTTAATTCTAGTGCCGCAGCCTGTCTTTTGAAACGGTCTGCCAGGCTTAAGTCAGCGCGGAAATATATCCCTGATCCTTTGAGAATATGAGAGTTGCTTAGAATAGCGTCCCTCTCCGCTTTGGAGTTTAGTACGACTTTGAGGAGACGTACAGGTTCACTTACTGTAGGGTCAGGCTTTTGATCTATTTTAATAATAAAAATAATAACAGCTTTATTCCAAACAGTATTTGTGGTACAGGTATGGAATTTTCAGCGTGCATTACAGTATATTGCATCTAATTATCTCATAAATTATATAAGATTTTTAAAAATCAAAGATAAATAAATAAAAATAAAATAAATTAGTTATAAATAAATAAAATAAATAAATATTAAAAATTAAGAAAAAAAAACAACGTAGAGTATTTCATTTCAAACAATGCAACACAGGATTTGAAATATAAAGTTGATGTGTGGTACTAGATGAGAACAACAGTGTGATAGTAACGAGGAAAGGAAAACAAAAACTAATGGGACTATTTGTTAGAGTGCCGCAGTAAGTTTATCGTGTCATACCTAACGGATTTCTCATCACATAACAGCTGTGCCAGATATGGTATTGTGGAGTTTTTGTATTTGGTAGTCCTAGCATATAGCCTCCTATAGCTGCTTCTAGTTCTTCCAGATGAAATGCAAGGAGATAGATGCGTATAGAGAGGATGCTTGGGGTCCGACAATATTGTATTCGCTAGTTTCTTACATGACATAATATGTCTATCTACAATAGTGTTCACCAGTTGGTTTAACGATAACCCACTTGCCCTACTAACAGCTTTTAGTGCCCTTCTCAGCGAAGCAAAGTCTTTCTTAAGTAGTCCAGGAAAGACTAATGGGGAGCAGTAAAGGAGGATGGGTAGAATACAAGAATTTACAAACTGAGAAAGTAAAGACTGCTTCATGCCAGACTGCCTAAATTTCCTAATGTAGAACGTTAAGCGAAACATCTTTCTAGTAACAAGCAAGATGTGGGAAGACCAGGAAAGATCGGTGGAAAAACTCAGCCCAAGGTACTTAACATAAGATGTATTTTCAACCTCTGTGTCGTCAATGAGAGTGGGGCCATGTGAGCTAACTAGTTGCTGTAGGTCACATTTACGTCTGAAAGTGAAATTGACTACCTGACATTTAGACGGATTAAGCTTAAGTCCGTTTGAAGAGGACCACTGACTAATTTCCGACAGAAAGCTATTTAATTTGGAACAATCTGACTGAGAGTTGACAGGCATAGAAACCGAGAGGTCATCGGCATATTTAACAAAAGTGGCTACATCAGAATGAGGCAAGTCATGTATGAAAAACGTGAACAGAAAGGGAGAAAGAACAGCACCTTGAGGAACACCAGCTAAAGTAAGTGAGGTAGTGGAGGATTTTCCATTGTAGACGGTGTACTGCTTCCTTTCAGAAAAATAGGAATGCAACCACTTATTTGTCCAGCTTTCAGCCTGTGTTGCAGCAAGCTTACTTAGTAAGAGAGACCTGGGAACAGAGTCAAATGCAGATGTGTAATCAAGGAAGGCACAGCGAACATATTTAGCTCCTTTATCTAAACTAGAGACTATGCTATGGTGGAGGATGACAGCGGCATCTAACGTACTCCTACTATGTTTATAAGCAAACTGGCTGGGGTCGTTGAAAGGTTTTAAAGAGGGATCAAGATTAAGTAAAATAAGTCTTTCCATAACTTTCAAAAAGGGTGAGGTAATTGAAATGGGTCTAAACTTAACATTAGGTCCACTTTTAGATTTAGGCACTGGAACGATCTTGATGTTTTTCCATGATTCAGGTATAATACTTTTGGAAAAAGATTCGTTGAAAATGTCAGTTAGCGGGGAACACAAGATGTCGGCACACTCCCTAAGGATAACAGCAGGAACACCATCAGGACCGAGGGACTGAGTAGGCTTGAGAGATTGAAGACACTTGAGGACATCGTATGTGTTTAAGCATGAGAAGCAGTCATTGTTTACACTATTTGAGTTAGGAATCATAACATTTGCTGGGATACATATGAAGGATTCATTTAGCATGTTAACATCTACAGAAATATCATTCAACATTTGCTTACCACCTGTGATTTCCTTTAATAACTTCCACATATTTGATGGGGATTTACATGAAAGAAACTTCTGGTTATAGAGAGCATTCAATCTTTGTAATTCAAGCTTAATCAAAGTGTTCATTCTCTTAACACCAGATTTGTTTTTCATTTTGAAGAACCTTTCTTTTCCACGGCGGAGCTTTTTGAGTTGAGAAGAGGAGAAGCGATCGAGTTTTAAGAAGATTGTCTCTTTTGGACAACAAACATCAAGACAGAAATTAAGATAATGTGTTATGTTGGCAATTGTGTTATCAAGAGCTTGTTCAGTAAATAGATCCCAGTTTGTGTCTTTTAACATGGACCTTAGGTTCAGTATGTTGTCATGGGAATAACATCTGTGTTGTGTTTTCTTTCCAAGGTATGAGAAGACCCTTTTGTGCTGCTTTCCATATACTTTGGGCAATATTCTTATGATACAGTGATCTGAATTTAGTAGTGGGGCTCTTTTTCGAGCTTCAAATATCCCCGCATCGTTTGTAAAAACAAGGTCAAGAGTGTTGTCCATTCTGGTCGGGAAGTTGACAATATTATCGTGTCCCAGTGAAATTAGGAAGCTGTGGTCACTAGAATTAAAATCACCAGTAACTATAGACAAGGAATTTCCGAAGGAGGTGGCAGCAAGGGAAGTAAATTCATCCGCAAATAAAGATAATTCTGTGGAGTTGCATCCAGGAGCAATATACATGTTCGAGACGTAAATGTAATTGTATTTAGACAAATGTCTAGGTCGACACTTAACGGTGAGACAGTCAATATTATCACTAGAGAATTTGAAACATACATTATTAGACGTACACCATTGTGAATTGATGAAGATGGCGACACCGCCACCGCGTTTCTTCCTGGAACTACACCGATCTTGTCTGAATAGTTTGAAATTATTTAGATACACTAGATTGTCATCATATAGATCATGAAGCCATGTTTCTTGAAGTGATATGATCCCAGTATTATGATATATAATGGAAGACACCAGCGATTGAAGACAGTTAATTTTAGCCGGCAGGGAGCGACAATTGGTACTCATAATTGCGGGAACAGTCATGAATTGAATAGGGGTATTTTTTAATGCTCTCTGCCAGCCGGAATGATGCTTTTTCTTGTCTTTTTTATGGAGTTGCAGATCAGTAGGTTTTAGAGATATTAGATATTCACGAGAATAAATAATCCGATTTGAGGTCATATTTGAATAAGATTTATTGATTAAAATATCAATTAGAAATGAGAAATTAGATGCAATATGATTTGTAATGTTTAAGGTAACTGGTAGCCCAAGATTTAAGCAGGCCGCCAAGGTATACGCTGTGTATAGTAATGCCTGATACTGTTTGTGGCAGTAGCTTGTCTAAAAGGGGCTTGACCAAGTTAAGGTCATGCTCGAATCTGGTCTTAGGTTCGAGAGCCAGTGACTCCTCCACTTTGTGGAGAATGAGAGACCTATCAGAGAGATCGGGTTTGCTTTCCGTGACTTTCTTGCCCTGAGGCGTAAGTGTGTTCCTATCCTTCTTGGGCGGTGTGGCCGAAGTGTTATCCTTATCTCGCTTTTTGCGAGAGACTACGGTGCGCCATTCATTGGCGTCCTCCTCGCTAATCTTAGTGGGGTTCGTCTGTCTGCTGCTCACCGGTGTGGATGAGGCTTGTTCCGCCAGTCCCT
Organism: Trichobilharzia regenti; assembly: GCA_944472135.2. Lineage (NCBI taxonomy): Eukaryota > Metazoa > Platyhelminthes > Trematoda > Strigeidida > Schistosomatidae > Trichobilharzia > Trichobilharzia regenti. The sequence goes on along the minus strand of OX235266.1, from coordinate 65,827,863 downwards.
GGGCGACTGGAGCTGCAGGTTTTCGACCCCTAGTACGCCTCTTCCTCACGGCAGTCTTTCCATTACTGCCACTGGAGGGCTCATCCAGTATCGTGGGGGCGACCTGGGTGTCTGTAATATGGTGGGTGTTCTTCTGTGCTGTAGAGCACTCACTTATTGGCAAGGTCGCATCTGGGACATGTGCTGTTTTGTCAATGACGCTAGTCACGTCATCGCTATCTGAGCAATAGTCGGTATTCTTCTGTGGTGGAGGACGCTTGCAGTCCATGAGCTTTAAAGCCCCACTAAGAGTAGCTATGGCTTCTGTAATACGGAGTTTAGTTGTACTACAGCAGTCGTTGCATAACCAGTTCGCTAGAGGTTTGCAGCAGCGTTTGTATGCTGCAGGAGTAAGGTTCGTGCACATACTGTGAAACCATCTCTTGCAGTTATCACACTGCATTCCCTCATCCACTGGAAACTGGCACATAGCCCTTCCGCAGCGGTTTCTTTTAATAGGCATTTTATTTAAAAAGAACCAGAAAAAGTTAAATACAACTTCAAATATATATATATATAACCTTTGTAAATCAGTGATAAAAGCTAATGAGTGCACAAAGATAGATATATGTGGCTATTATGTTATAAGAACAGTTATTATAATTGATAGACTCAGATCTGAAACGTAAACTAACTTCGACCAGAATAAACTGATTTAAAGTTAAATCTGTGGACTTTTGAAGCGTATAACACAACAAAATCCAATTATAAACAAGAGCGTGAAAATTAACTCCCTTTTCAAAGTTCGCGCGGTAGTTATAAAAATAAGATAGCTGTATTATCGAAGTATCAAAACAACAACGATAAACAGACTTATATTGCAAAAATAAAAAGTCAGACTTTCCTTTACAGAGTTTGCTGTGGATAAAGTCCTGAGTTCCACGTGGTTAGATAGGGTATCCGAGGATTCTTGACGTAGATTTCACGAGTGAATGCTATATGTTGTTCCAGTTGATACAATACAATCCTTGTTGACTATGGATAACTGGATAATGTGAGGAAAGCGGGTAATTTCCAAAATCTTAAGGAAAGATGATTCACGCAGAAACTGAACACCCGTAGCGCAAGAGTTCAAAAAATTTAAATTCTCTCTCTATAATAATAATAATAATAATAATAATGATTTACTTTATTCCAAAAACAGTACTTGTGATACAGATTGGAATTTTCAGCATTGATCACAATATTGCATTTAATTTCCTCAAATTATAAATAAAATTAATCACACAGAAAAATTTTCACATTTACAATAGAGGTAGTGTCAAAAACATGCAGCATATAAAATGGAAATAGCAATAATAATGATAACAGCTAGGGTAATAATAATAATAATACAAGTGAAAATTGCCGTTGGCTTGTGTCACACAGTATTGGCAATGTGGTATAGAAATCCTAACATGTTTAAAAATATTGAATATAATGTTCTTTCTACATGATATGGGGAAGGAAAAAACATAGATTACAGCCGTCATGGAGATAAGTTGGTGTTTGCAATTATGAGAGTAAAACAGAGAATTAACAGGACCATAAATATAATAGAAGTAATAAAAGTAAAACTTGAAGGTATGTAAGGATGGATGGAGGAAATTGTTTATTTACTAGATGAAAGAAGGTTAGTTAATTCTTGCCTGACACTATTTTCATCACATAAAATACGTGCCAAGTATGGTATCATAGAATTCTTATACTTAGACGTGCGAGCATACAGTTTTCTGAAGTTACTCCTTGTTCTACCTGAGGAGATGCAAGGTGAAAGCTGAGGGTAAAGCGGATGCTCCAAGTCAGACAAAATCCCTTTAGCAAATTTATTGCACGAAGTCAAATGCCTATCGACAACGACGTTAACTATGTGGTCCACTGGGACACCACTCACTCTACTGACAGTCTTCAGTATTCTACGAATTGTGACATAGTCTTTTTTAAGCAAACCAGGAAAGAATAAGGGTGAGCAATAAAGAAGAATAGGTAGGATGCAAGAGTTTACGAACTGTAGGATGAGGGGTTGAGTTATACCCGAGTGTCTTAACTTCTTAATGTAAAATGTCAAGCGGAATATTTTACTGGAGATTGCTAAGACATGGGAAGACCAGGAGAGATCAGAAGAGAGAATGAGTCCAAGATACTTAATTTCTGATTTGATTCCAATATCATTGTCGTCAATTTTACAAGTGTCATGAGAATCGATGACTTCTTTTAACTGTCGTTTACATCTTAAGCTGAAATCAACAGTTTGACACTTAGAAGGATTCAGTTTAAGACCGTTAGACTCAGACCATTTGCTGACTTCCGATAGAAAGCTATTTATTTTAGTACAATCTAGCTGGGAGTTAACAGCCATTGAAACCGTTAAATCATCAGCATATTTCACAAAGTTTATTTCATCAGAGTGAGGCAAGTCGTGCAAGAAGAAAGAAAAAAGAAAAGGAGAAAGAACAGCACCTTGAGGGACACCAGCTTCAGTAGGCAATGAAGTGGAGGACTTCCCTTTATATACGGTGTACTGCTTTCTATCTGAGAAATAGGAATGTAACCAGTTAACAGCCCAACATTCTGTTTGACTAGCTGCAAGTTTATTTAATAAGATGTCCCTAGGGACCGAGTCGAAAGCAGATGTATAGTCTAGGAAGGCGCAACGAACAAATTTAGCCCCCTTGTCTAGACTGGAAGCAATGTTATGATATAAGACGGCAGCTGCATCTAAAGTGCTTCTACTGTGCTTATATGCAAATTGTTTAGGGTCATTAAAGGATTTAAGCGAAGGTTCAAGACTAAGTAAAAGTAATTTCTCCATAGTTTTCAAAAAAGGAGACGTAATAGCAATGGGTCTAAATTTGACACATGCTCCAGTAGAAGATTTAGGTATGGGTACAACTTTAATGTCCTTCCAAACGGCAGGCACAATATTATCGGAAAAAGATTTGTTAAATAGATCAGTAAGAGGGTGACACAGAATATCAGAACATTTTTTAAAAATAATACTAGGTACATAATCGGGACCTAAGCTCTGGGAAGGGTTTAGAGACTTGAGGCACTTTTGAACATCATTTGTGTTAAAACCTGGAAAGGGGCTATTATTAACACAAGTGATGCTGGGAAGCATGGCATTTGAGGGAGAGTAAATAAAAGATTTGTTAAGAGTACATACATCAAAAGAATATGGAATATTGTTTATCTGCTTACCACCAGTGATTTCCTTAAATAGTTTCCACATATTAGAAGGATTTTTGCAGGACATGAATTTCTGGTTATATATTACATTCAACCTCTGCATTTCAGACTTAATTAAGAAGTTAGTTCTTTTTACACCAATTTTATCTTTGATTTTATATAGTTTTTCCTTCTCTCTACGAAGCTTTTTAAGTTGAGGCGAGGAGAAACGGTCAAATTTGACGAATAGTGTTTCTTTTGGACAACAGATTTCAAAACAGAATTTCAGATAGGATGTAATATTAGAGATATTGTCATTAAGTGAATCAACATTAAACAAATCCCATCTTGTGTCACTGAGCATGTTTCTAAGATGATGTACGTTCTCATTTGAGTAGCATCTGTGAACAACTTTCTTAGACAAGTTTGAGAGGGCTTTACTGTGTAACTTTCCGTAAATTTTGGGTAAGACTCGTACAATACAATGATCAGAATTGAAGAGTGGGGCTCTTTTACGAGCTTCGTATATTCCAGAGTCATTTACAAATACTAAATCAAGTGAAGTATTTTGTCGAGTTGGGAAATTAACAACATTTGAATGGCCCAGCAATGTAATAAAACTGCAGTCGCTGGAGTTGAAGTCGCCGGTCACTATAGATAAGGAGTTACCAAACGAAGCAGCAGCAAAAATAGTGAATTCATCAGCGAAGATAGATAGTTCTGAAGGGCTGCAACAAGGTGTGATATAGATATTTGTGACAAAAATGGAGTTGTACTTAGGTAAGTGTTTAGGTCGACATTTTACAGTTATACAGTCAATATTGTCATTTGAGAATTTGAAGCAGACGTTGTTGGCAGTAGACCAGTGAGAATTAATAAAAGTGGCAACACCACCACCTCTCTTCTTCTTCGAGCTGCATCGGTCTTGTCTGTAGATTGTGAACCCACTTAAGGAGACTAAATTGTCGTCATATGAATCATGGAGCCAGGTCTCTTGAAGAGTGATAACACCAGTATTACAATATACATTTGAGTATAATAGAGAATGCAAGTAGTTAATCTTATTCGATAATGACCTGCAATTTGTGCTCATAATCACAGGAACAGTCATCTGATGCATTGGAGTACACTTTAATGATCTCTGCCAACCTCCATGATGCTTTTTCTTAACGTTATTATATACTCGTAAATCAACAGGTTGAAGACATTTTAAATAATCGCGAGAGTAAGTAATGCGACTTGGATACATAATTGAATGATTAAAACAAAATAAATCCGAGGAAATAGATGCAATATGAAGGATGGAAATTTTGGTAGCCCAAGATTTAAGCAGGCCGCCGTCTTATGTCACCAACCAAGTCTCTAAAGCCAGGAGATTACTTGGATTTATATTTCACAACTTTCAGACCAAAGAATCTAAAATGTTACTTTATAGAACACACATACGGCCCCTCCTTGAGTATTGTCCATTTATCCTAGACAGCACCTCTGTTAAGGACAAACTAAAGATTGAAAGTGTTCAAAGGAGATTTACAAGTAGAATCCTAGGAACAAATCTGAGAGTCCCCTACAACAGTCGTTGTGCAACTCTTAAGATCGGACCCCTTTGGTTCAGGCGTCACCGACTGAACTTCATTCTCCTATTTAAAATTCTCAAAGGAATAGTATACTTCCTCAATAATAAACTTAACTTTACTTCTTCGACGTATGAACTACGCAGCAACGGGTCTTCTCTAAGTCATATTCTTTGTCGAACGAATTCTCGTTCCAACTTCTTTACAGTCAAATATAGGCAAATATGGAACTTCTTACCATATGAAATCAAAAACAGCACCACAGTACAACAATTCACTCATCTACTACTTAAATATTTCTCCGAAAATAGTCTTGACACGGTTTGCCACATGTTGGAAATTCGTGATATTGTTTCCTCCCACTCTGACTAATGTACCTAAACAGCTTTGTTCACTCAAAGCATTAACAGAAACGGTCAGTATTATCAGACATATTTAAAATATTCTACGTTGAGCTAATTTCTGTTCTAAGTTCCTTTTTTATAGTTGATCCAATTATTTTTTAAGCAGACATCACGAAATATCCGCAATCCTTTCAAGCACACCTGGAGTGAAATACACAGCCAATCATACTCGCCAAGAAAGTTGCACCGAACCTTAATGAACTAATGTAGTAATTTATTGTACTTGGAATATTAGTATTTCGAGATGACCGAATTACAAGAATCCAAACAAAACTCAGAGAGGGCAGAACTCAGGAATTTGTATTTAGCGGAATTATAATGCAATTCATATATGAAACATATCAACAGTCAACAGTAAGTATTTAAACAATACAGAGATAGAAATTGTCAATCACCACATCCGCCACACCTCGAATATCTCCTTGCGTATTTATAACGATGTCTCGGTTTGCTTGCAAGTAGCTTCGACCTAACTGATTCTGTGATATTATTTTCATCAGTATTATCTGGACTTATTTCAGAATTATCTACAAAATCAGGATTATTAGCGGAATCAATAATATTATAATTGGAACGACCTACTTCATTTGTTGTCACTTTGTCCAGGTGTCTGTTATGAACTGAGTGATCTTTGATGTCTAATATCTTCACCACTCGATTTCCCATTTTTTGTAGTATAATTCCAACAGAAGGTCTATAGTCATTACCTTTGTAATAATGTACAATAGAAGTCGTGGACATCAGATGCTTTTTGAGAATTCGAGATCTGAAAAGTTTTGCAGGACTTTCACGGGTACTTGTATGCTCTGCATTCGACAGACGCAGTCTGTGCATATGCAGTAATTCCTCCATTTTAATCAGTTGCTCTCTCATCTCATTCAGGTCTTTTCGTGTTTTCGACAGTTCACATTGTAACTCAGCTACCTCATTTTCGAAAACAGTTGACACTTGAGTTGCCGAACTTGTAGTGGAGGTTTTCACTGGATTAGCTTGAGTATTTTGAAAAGTTGAAAGACACATTGACTCCATTTTACTAGACAGATTGGGAGAATTATAAGAATGTTGAGCAACATAAGTGTTCGAACTTCTGCAAACCGTCTTGATGTGTCCAACTTTACCACATTTGTGACACTTAGCACCCCAAAACTGGCAAGTGCTTCGTAGATGTAGCTTTCCACAGGAAAAACACGGTTTAATGTCTTTGATCTCTGGCTGCATTCTATTACCTGTGGACGACAATTTGGATTTCTTTCCATGACCACTTGTATTTTCGACTTTAGAAAGCATAACATCAGACACTGACGTAGTGGGAGCAGAGTATTCATTATTGACATCTTCATATGTAATACATACATCTTTAGCAGTTTGAAAAGTACAAGAAGGAATCTGAATTAACTCTTTCTCTAATTTAGGAATATTGATTCCAGCAATTAGACGATCACGTAGTTGAGTATGCAGCTGATCTCCAAAGTTACACTTTGAAGTTTGTATTTGGAGTTGCAGAATAAAGTCTCGAATCTTCTGGTTGGGAGCACGAACCAGTTTATTGAACTAAGCCCTCTCTCTGGTCTCAAAAGTAGTTATATGGAAGTGATCCATACGAAGTTCATGGAGCTTGGCATATGGCAGAGAAACGGGTTTATCCGGAAACGCCAGCGTCTTCACTAGGCTATATGCATCAAGCCCAATAGTAGTGATGAAATGTGCTGGTATTTTGTCATCCCGAACATTCTTTGAAATGCACCACGCATCGAAGCATTCCAAATAATCAGCAACCTCCCGCGGAGACCTATTAATGGGGAATTTTCCCAGGTTACTTAGCTCCATCGCGACGCCAATTCGTAGTAATTTATTGTACTTGGAATATTAGTATTTCGAGATGACCGAATTACAAGAATCCAAACAAAACACAGAGAGGGCAGAACTCAGGAATTTGTATTTAGCGGAATTATAATGCAATTCATATATGAAACATATCAACAGTCAACAGTAAGTATTTAAACAATACAGAGATAGAAATTGTCAATCACCACAACTACCCTCACAAGTTTTCAGTCTTTCAAATGCATTTATTCCCAGCTGCTGCCTGCCAAATTAATCTAGTATTACGTATTATATTATATATATTATTATATAAACATCTACGTCTACGGAGATCCCAGCCCTAAACGGGATGGTTTAAAAATTCAGCCTAAATACACTTTGATTCAATTATTTATTTTGCAAGCATCATCAAAAAACATCCGCAATCTTTTCAAGCAAACCTGGAGTGAAATACACAGCCTGTCATACTCGCCACGAAAGTTGCACTGAACCTAAATGAACTACCCTCACAACTTTTCAGTCATTCAAATGCATTTAATCCCAGCTGCTGAGTGCCAAATTATTCAAAAGTTAAATTGTATAAAATGACATTACGATATGCGTTTACAGAAATCGAAGCTCTACACAGGATCGTCTAAAAATTCAGCTTAACTACACTGTGAGTCTCAAGTATTAACGGATTTTATTTTTCTGTTATGCTATCATAACTATCTATTATAACTAACTACTGTCTCTTAACTACACTGTGAATCCTAAGTATCAACGGATTTTATTTTACTGTTATGCTATCATAACACTCTGTAGTCGAACTCTTCTGAACTATCTATAAAAACTAACTACTGTCTCTTAACTACACTGTGAATCCTAAGTATCAACGGATTTTATTTTACTGTTATGCTATCATAACACTCTGTAGTCGAACTCTTCTGAACTATCTATTAAAACTAACTACTGTCTCTTAACTACACTGTGAATCCTAAGTATCAACGGATTTTATTTTACTGTTATGCTATCATAACACTCTGTAGTCGAACTCCTCTGAACTATCTATTATAACTAACTACTGTTGTAACAACAGAAGATAAGGGCTGGCAACAGATGGTTTTATTACGAAAATCAACACGTATTTACGTATATTTTATGTACATTAATAAGGCTTATGCAAGCAGATAAAGGCAGTCTTCTGATTGGTTGTTTCACGGAAGTTAAGCAGACAAACACAGTCTTATGATTGGTTGTTTCCGGTATTTCTCGGAAAGTAGAGCCATCTATCTGCGAATCATATTTGTCCACGTTTACGTTTGCTGTTTTTGGTTGTTGAAACAGCCTTGTTCATATTTTCTCACGGCCCATATTAGTGACCTAGACATTAACGTAGATTAGTGTCAACCAATCGGCTAGCAGCCTGCTCTCACCACACTCGTCCCCCCGTCAAATAGCTTTGTGCGCAGACGTTCCGACCTTCTGGGTGCTACATCCTCTAGTTGAGGATTGTTACTGATCGGCTTGTCCCACTGTACCCATCTTTGGAGCTGACTGGCGTTAACTCGTTTCTGTTTATCACCTCTTCGGATGGTATATACATGACCCCGTCTTTTTGTGATTGTGTACGGTCCTTCCCACTTTGGAAGGAGTTTTCGTGAACCTGGCCCGCATCCACCTGTATTTCTTTTGTCTCTACACTTCACTTGGTCCCCAACTGCAAAGGTAATGCACTGAGTCTTTCCGTCCAGCTGAGACTTCGCGACATCACTCCGCTGCTTCTTCATTACATTCTTGACTGCTTCTTTCAGCTCTGCTTTTAATTTCGTCGTACTCCATTTTTGGTGACGAGGCCAGGTCTCGTTGCGTATTGGTAATCGCGGTTTTCTACCATACATCAGTTGGAAGGGTGACTTCTTCGTTGTTTCCTGAGTGGTAGCACGATGTGTCAGTAAAATCAGTGGAAGTTCCGTTTCCCAGTTCCCGCCCTTCGAGGCCAGCCACTCCTTCAGTGTACGGTTGTTTCTCTCCGTTAGGCCATTCGTTTGTGGATGATATGGGGTCGTTCTGATCCTCTTGATGCCCAGCTGTTGCAAACGGGATGTAAACTCTTCACTCTCGAAACAGAGACCTTGGTCTGTCAGTATTGTCTTCGGTACGCCGTGGTCTGCAACAATGTGTCTAACTACTGCATCTGTCACGGTTCTTGCACGTTGGTCTGGGATTGCTACGGCGTCTACCCATCGTGTCGCGTGTTCCGTCATCACCAAGAGGTACTGATTACCATTGGATGTCTGAGGAAATGGACCCATGACATCTACGGACCACAAGTCACCTATCGCGGTAACTGGAATCGACTGAAGTGGTGGTCGTATGCACCGGTCACCTTTCATCAGCTGGCACCGTGGACATCCAAGTACGTATCTTGCTACGTCTTCTCTCATACCTGGCCAGTACATACTTTGTCTTAGGAGGTCGGTTGTTCTGGCCACGCCTGTATGCGCTAGCTGGTGACATTCTTCTATCATGTCGTGGCGCGACGATTGAGGTATGACAGCCAGCCAGCTTCCGTCGTTCTCTCGCCAGGTCAGAGTCCCGTAGGCATTCACTCTGAGTCGATCCCTCTGTCTGAGTAGTGTGGTTAGCTCCTTACTCGCCGTAGTTTGATCCACTTCTATTCCGTTGGTGATCACCTGTATTACTGTATTCAGCGTATCGTCCAACCTCTGCCTACGTGCAAGTCTTAGTGGGTCTTGTTCTACTGCATGCACTCCGTAAGCGACCTCGGGCAACTCAGACTCATCTTCTGGTCTCGATAACAAATCTGCCAAGACATTTTCACTTCCAGGAACGTGTGAGATCGTAAAATCGTACTCCTGAAGACGCAACATCCACCGTGACAACTTCCCCCGTGGGTCTCTCGCTGTCTTCAAAAATTGTAGCGGCTTATGATCAGTTTCGATGTGGAACCGCCGGCCGAGTAAATAAGGTCTCCATTTGTCGACTGCCCATACCATTGCTAAACATTCTTTCTCTATCGTTGAATACTTTCTCTCTGTGAGTGTCAAAACCCTACTGGCATACTCAACGATTCCCTCGTCCTGTCTTAGGACCGCACCTATAGCGTAGTCACTGGCATCTGTGCACACTGTGAACTGTCTTCCAGGTACAGGTAGTTTTAGCGTCATTTGTTGGTGGTCGAGCAGCTGTTTAATTCTGTCGAATGTCCTCTGCGATTCTTCCGACCAAACAAACTTTGGCTCACCTAGTAGCCTGTATAGAGGGGCTGCTATCTCATTGAAGTTCTTCACGAAGCGACTATAAAACGCTGCTCTACCCAAGAATTGTCTCAGTTTTCTCTTTGAATTCGGGGCTGGAATCGTTTTAATCGTCAAAATTTTCTCCGGCAGTGGTTTAATCTCACCATTTCCCACTTTATGTCCCAACAGAGTAACATTCTTTTTGGCTATCTGGGACTTGGTTTTGTTGACGCGTAGTCCAAACTCTTCGATGCGTCGCAGCACGGCTTCTACATGGTTGACGTGATCGTTTTCGTTTTGACTGTATATGACGAGATCATCACCATAAACCTCCACGTTTTTCAAGTTCCTAAGTAATAGCTTCATCAGTCGTCTGAACGTAAACGGTGCACCTGCTAGTCCAAACGGCATGCGTTTAAATCGATATTGTGTCTGACCCACGATGAAAGCCGTCTTATCTCTATCACCTTGTTTTATCGGTATCTGCCAGTATCCTGAGCGAAGATCGAGAACCGAAAACACATTCGCACCTTGTAGGCGATCTAAGGTTTCTACCACTGTTGGCATGGCACACGGTCTTAACTCTGTCATACTGTTTAACTGTCGAAAATCAACACAGAATCTATACTTCCCATTCGCTTTTTTTACTAACAGCACTGGAGAGTTGTACGGGCTATCAGCTTCCTCAATAATATCATCTTTTAACATCTCTTGCACTTGTCGCTCCACTTCGCCTTCCAGATGACATGGAACTCTTCGCGTTATAAATGACCTTACTTTCGGATCACTTAACGGAATTTCATGATTCACCTTATCGCAATAACCGTATGGGTCCCATCTCCAGTGAACAGATGATCGTATTTATTAATTAACTCTGTCATATTCTGTACCGTCGACAGCTTAATCGCTGCTATCTCGCTGGTCTCATACATGTTGATATGCCCGTATTTCGTGATCACCACGTTCGCTTGCGTGTCGATTATTGCACCAATCTCACGCAGAAAATCCGCTCCTAATATCGTTCGCTGTAGTTCGGGTACAACAATGAAAGGAAACGTCACCTCGCAGCCACCAACATCGACCGTACAGTTCGATCTACCCGTGATACGCAACACATACCCGCCTACTGTTTGTACTGTCAATGAACACGGACTAACACTCTTACATAAATTCTTATCTATTAACGACACGGCCGCCCCTGTATCTATCAAACATACTACTTCTCGATCATTCACTCGCAACTTCGAATACAGAGCCCCTTTCTCAATAGCCCCCACTAAGTCTAGTTTCATACGAGAGAAAGAACAAGTATTATACCGTCTGAAATTCTTTCTTTTTCGCCTTTCTGGGCAGTATCTTCTCCAGTGTCCCGGCTTACCGCATTCAAAACACCGGTCTTTTCTATCAGCCAACTTTAACGCCGCCACTTCCCGCTGCAATGCTTCAATTTTCTGCTAATATTCGTTTGGTTTTGGTTGGTCTATAGCGGCTACCGTTGTGCTCAGCAGCTGTCTGGTCACCTTCGCCAGCTCACTAATATCCATCGGCTGCGTTGAGTTCACCAGTTTTAATCGCTCAGAAATGTGGTCTGGGACACTCTCGATGAATTGGGAAGACAGTAACTGCGCTTCTGATTCTTCATCTAAAGTGGGAAGCGCGCGTCGAAGTAGATTCGTCAGTTTCACCGCCAACACTAACGGGTCTCCATCAGGTCCCAGCTTCGTTGACCGGAACTGCTGCATTACCAGCTGTCTGTCTGTTTCGCTGCCAAACTCGGACACTAGTCGTTCAGCCAATTTCTTCCAAGACGCTGTGCCATTTGACCTGTCTACGCTGTCTACTGCCGCCTTCGCTCGGCCTCTCAACAGTGTCCCCAGGACAACTGCCTTCGCCCCTTGCTCCTTGACACCCACCAGCTCAGCAACAGCCTCGAAGTCACGTAAGAAGCTCCGTATGTCTCCTTCTTCAAACGCAGCTGGCCACGGGATCTTCATTTTCTGGAGGCAGCGACACCAAATGTAACAACAGAAGATAAGGGCTGGCAACAGATGGTTTTATTACGAAAATCAACACGTATTTACGTATATTTTATGTACATTAATAAGGCTTATGCAAGCAGATAAAGGCAGTCTTCTGATTGGTTGTTTCACGGAAGTTAAGCAGACAAACACAGTCTTATGATTGGTTGTTTCCGGTATTTCTCGGAAAGTAGAGCCATCTATCTGCGAATCATATTTGTCCACGTTTACGTTTGCTGTTTTTGGTTGTTGAAACAGCCTTGTTCATATTTTCTCACGGCCCATATTAGTGACCTAGACATTAACGTAGATTAGTGTCAACCAATCGGCTAACAGCCTGCTCTCACCACACTGTCTCTTAACTACACTGTGAATCCTAAGTATCAACGGATTTTATTTTACTGTTATGCTGTCATAACATTCTATAGTCGTATTCTTCTGGAGTATCTTTTATGACTGACTATTTTTTCTATGTAGATATATACATAACTATGTAGCTTTATGTATTTTTCTCCTTCGTAGCATTTCATATTTCCTCTTCGTTGCTATGCTTATAACTAAAATCTTGAAAGTAGCCTGCAAATCTCTGATTCCCTTACTTTTTCACTGTACGTAAATATTTTTAAAGTTCTGTTAGTGACGATGCATACAAAATGACTGACTGAAAGTAGTCGTTCATACCATGAGTATCGTTGAGTTAGCTTGTGAATGCAAAAACTGTCCATATGACACGTAGCAATAATAAAAGATTTTTTTTCTAAAAACAAAAAAGGAGTATTTCGCCAGAGCCTAGCAGATTCAAAGGTGGGAGGGTGGTGACTGCTATTCAGTGGATATGATAGTGGGGACTTAAGAGAACCACCCTTAACTGTGGGAATGCACTATACTGCTAAGGCTCCTGAGAATGAATTACTTCAAAAAAGTTATTAATAAATAAAAAAAAATAAAGGAGAGGTAGATCGGAGCCACCATGTTTTAGGAAGAATGACGGAATTGAGTCAGGTCCAGGAGTATTGGAAAATTTCAATGAACGCACTGCACTTTCTATAACATCAACAGTCAAGCATATATTTGACAGTGTTTTGCCTGTTAACGAGTCAAATTCTATGCATCCAGAAATATCATGCGTGTATGAGTCAGTAAAGTGCTTGTTAAAGAGTTCAGCTATGCCTGCATCATCCTTAACAACGACATTATTATGAAGAATGTAAGGAATGTTGCCTTGTTTTTGTTTTAGTCTTTTTTGGAAGAGTTTGCAAAGGGAGCTAATTTTGGAGTTAATTTTAAGGGCGATAAGTTCTTCTTTGTAAATTTTAACGGCATTATCTGATCTGATTTTATCGTATACCTTTAGGATGCTAATGAGCGAGGAGAAGTCCATAGATTTATTATAGGTTCTACGGAGTCTTCTTAGCTTATTCCTGGTAGCATTCGGTATATGTAATTGATTTACACAGTTGCGTTTGGATGTATACCAAGGGATAGATTCGTTGAAGCAAACAGATATGTTGGAGTAGAAGCTGTCAAGGGCAGTATCAATGTCTGCCGAGGAGAAAAAGGTATCCCAGTCTTGGCAACGAATAAAAGACTGGGCTGTTTCCCAATTAGCCTTTGAAAAGTTTCTGACTTTTACTGTCCGACGACGGCCTTTGCCTGACCTACCTGCTGTTAGTTTAAAGGTGGAAATGACCGTGTTGTGGTCGCTGCCAGGGAATAAAGGCCCAACTCGAGTGCTGACGGGGAGAATGTTATGTGTGAAGATTAGATCTAAGATGTTGGATTTACGTGTGGGGTGAATAACATTTTGTGTCCATCCATAGAGTTCAACCGAATTTATAAAACGATCAGTGTATTTAGGAACCTTAAGGCTATTCCACTGGATACCAGGCATGTTAAAGTCGCCAGCTATAATTTTATAGTCAAAATTTAGAGAGGAGACGTGTTCGAAAATTTCACATAGACGGTTCGTTGTGTTAGTATCAGAATTGGGCGGGCGATACAAACATCCCAATAAGAGTCTTGTATTTAGGTTGGTGTTGAGTGTAACCCCTACTGCATCTGTCAGTGAGCAACCCAAATCATCAACTTCTACAGCGTGGAATTTATTGCTAACAAAGATAAGACAACCACCACCACGTCCTTCTTCTCTGCCATGTCTAAAGTGTGTGTATCCTGGTGATTCTAGTAGTCTGTCATTGAAGTCAGGTGGTAACCATATCTCGGTAACTAACATTACTGAGGGCTTACAAAGTGAAAGTAAGGAGTGAAGGTATGGAATTTTATTGCAGATAGAACGAGCGTTTATAAGGAAAAGAGTAAAAAGGTGGGAGGGTGGTGACTGCTATTCAGTGGATATGATGGTGGGGACTTAAGAGAACCACCCTTATCTGTGGGAATGCACTATACTGCTAAGGCTCATGAGGATGAATTACTTCAAAAAAATAAATAAATAAACAAATAAAATAAAAAATAAATGCTGCCTGTATGTCACAGCTTGCGTACAAACTCTTTGAAAAAATGGCTCATGATACCACTTCTCTACTTCAGGAGGACATCTAACTGTATAAATCAGAACAACAGCATAAATCAGTATTACTATACTTACTCTTTTCTTCTAAATAACTTATGTACTTTGGCATTTGGATTTCACTTCTTCAGTTATTATTCCCAACATTACCCTATATAAGAGTGAAAACCATAATTCGTTTCGCCCTAATTTTTACTTTTTTTATTGTTATTCTACACTTCAGTTGTTGTTTACTACTATAAACTTAATCTAACCGTTAGTATGTGACACTATAAAACTCAATGACTAGAAATTCCTAGCAATAAAAAAGGAGAATAAACCCTGCGGTTATCGCATATTGTTTGCTTAAATTATTATTATCTGCTGGCTGCTTCTGTTTTCTTCACTTCTCGAAGGTATTGCACTGAAGCACTGCTAATGGACAGTAATCCTGCTTTCTACACCCGTATTACTTGAGCGGTATCCAGAATATTGTTAGCACTTACGATGAACAACGGAACAAACTCCATTCTGAATTCTGTTCAACATCGCAAAGTTAAGGGTGACATACTAGTTTGTAGATTAACTGAGGTACTAGGCAAAGTCTGGGAATCAGAGACAGTACCATCAGACTGGGGTATGTCACTTATTATGCCGATATTCAAGAAGGGAAACAAGTCCTCGTGTGATAATCATAGGGGGATCAGCCTAACGAACATAGTCTCTAAAATCCTAGGCTCAGTAATCATGCATAGACTAAGCAGAACTCGGGAGGAACAGACAAGGGAAAATCAAGCAGGCTTTAGACCGGGTAGAGGGTGCATAGATCATATCTTCACTCTTCGACAGATTCTAGAACATAGACACACTTTTCGGCCTCCAACAATTGCCATATTTCTTGACTTGAAGGTGGCCTTCGACTCCGTGGATCGAAAGGTACTATGGCAATGTCTGACTGTGAAGGGAGTGCCAAGAAAGTACATTGCACTAATCAAGGCACTCTATTCAAACTCACGTAGTCGTGTAAGGGCTTATGGGGAATTGTCATCTGAATTGGTAACAACCAGTGGTGTCCGACAGGGATGTCCACTTTCCCCATTCCTGTTTAACTTCATCATAGATATGCTAATGGAAGTATCCTTAACTGAACGTAGT
This sequence comes from Trichobilharzia regenti, assembly GCA_944472135.2. Lineage (NCBI taxonomy): Eukaryota > Metazoa > Platyhelminthes > Trematoda > Strigeidida > Schistosomatidae > Trichobilharzia > Trichobilharzia regenti. The sequence continues at coordinate 65,811,954 of OX235266.1, read as the reverse complement.
GACTTAGGAATCGACTTGTTACCAGGGAATAATCTAATGGACTTAGAATATGCAGATGACATAGTCCTGTTAGGGGAGGATGCTGACAAAATGCAGAGTCTTCTGAACACCTTGAGCAGCAATCTTCGTATGTTTGGCATGCGATTCGCCCCTGCAAAATGTAAGATGCTGCTACAGGACTGGACCCCGTCAATCCCTAACTTAGTGATAGGGAGTGAAGTGATAGAACATGTTGACCACTTCACCTACTTGGAAAGTTGTATTAGCACCAACGGACTGATTGGCGATGAAATCTCAGCACGGATCCGAAAAGCTCGAGCTGCTTTCGCTGACTTACACCATCTCTGGCGTAGGCGTGACATCCGGTTATCAACCAAGGGACGTGTGTACTGCTCATCAGTTCGCTCCGTCCTTCTCTATGGCTCTGAAACATGGCCAATACGCGTTGAAGACATGAAAAGGTTGACTGCTTTCGATCATAGATGTCTGCGATCTCTGTCTCACGTTAGGTGGTTTCACAAGATAAGTAATGTTGACGTTAGGCGTAGAGTGTTGGGCAAAGAGGGAAAATCAATCGACGAGGCTATAAAGTTACATAGACTAAGATGGCTAGGTCACGTGCTGCGCATGCCTAACCACCGCCTCCCCCGACGGGCTTTGCTAGCTGATATAGGTTCAGGTTGGAAAAGAGCCAGTGGTGGCCAAACAAAAACATGGCATCAATCCATGAAATCCTTGACAGTTAAACTGAGTCAGGTAGGGAGATGCAGACTCCCGGTTTGGGGCCCTCGGGACTCTAGGAATCAATGGCTGGAGACAATAGGTGACATGGCTCAAAATCGTTGTCAATGACGCAGATGTATTCAGTCTTTATAATCTTTCATATTCCTTTCTACAATTACCCATTCTGTTTCACTCTTATATTTATCAAACTCTATTGATTCTCTTCACTCATCTTCTTGTCTACCTTGTGTGCCAATTGGAACGTGGCAACTCGAACTGGTGCACTTCGGTGTCAAGTTCTATGTTGAATCCAGACAGACAGACAGTGCTGTACTTACCATCTAATGTGGATTTTTAAAAACTTTCGAACCCTTATTGATTGATAAAATGATAAAAATAACGGTCTGGATCCAGTGTGGCTTACTCTAGCACCTGTATATCACCTCTCTTCTTACTGTAACACCCAGAAGCAACAGACACAATCAGCGAAGGAAGAAGAGGAAGATGCGAGAGGAAGGTCTATATTTCCAGCACGTAGAGGTCGAATTGCCCGGGTACAAGCTAATCATTGTCATTTATAACAAGGTTAGACAAACGGTCCTCCACTTGTTCCAGCACGGCCAAGCCAGCGTTCTTTTCTGAGAAAGAGGAAACAGGAGACTCATTTATTGATGTCATGTTAGTTTTTATATCATTACACTTACATTCCATTAACGCAAAATTTCATAATTCCCGCATGAATCTGACTCACTATGAGTATATTAAATATTATAATTTAGACTTAAACCAAAATCTTATATTCTATTCTTATAAGGTTTCTAGAGGTCATTTTCCAATTTTTAATTTCATAAAACAGTGTTCAATTTCAGACTGCACTTGTCTAATATGATCATGCCTGTACAAACGGTATGTGAATCATGTAAATGCTTAATTTATGTGAAATATATATTATTATTAATATGACAGATTTCGTGGGACATCCCCAACAGATAGATTCTAAGCTGCGAGACAAACACAGTGGTGTTTCGTCTGTTTGCAAGAAATGCCCACAAAGGCGATTTGTGAAGCAGTGACCAAGTTTAGTAGTAAGTTATATGTGAAATCAAGGTCTGACTCAGAATTGTGTGACGATAATGGTGCAGTGAAGAAGTCTGTAGTTGCAACTGGTAAGCCATTGTAGAACAGAGTCTCACAGACGACACTTCAGCTTGTGCAGAAGAGAGGAGTTACAGTTTAAAAGTTCAGTTCTGATTTCACAAGTTCACAAGGTATTACTGGTCAGAGCAAAGGTATAAAACTGTAAGGGTTTATGGGGAAGAATGCGCGTCATCTACTGCTGTTATTAAAGGGTTTGAGAATGATGGGGTCGATCATACAAATGGCGGTAAAATGGATATTTGTGACAATGGTCATGATAGTGCACATTTGTCTTTGGCTGATCATGATGAGATGGATGGAATGCCTACTACCAGTGAGTTGAACAAAGGCTGTGTACAACTTGAACGTGAAGTAGAGTTAAAGGCAGATGCGGTTGCAGAAGGTATGGATACTCGTGAGGCCGTCAGTGTTAATGATCAGCGTGTAGCTCACCTATCGAAAGATGTTAATGCCTAATTGGAGCTAGTCATTAAGGATAGTAGTTGGGGTAATCCTACGGTTAGACGAGCTTCTAAAGGTCGAACAACAACAGCTTCTGATGCACCGCTAAGTTCATCAACTTGTGTCTCTCAGTCGTCGTTGTCGTTGTCATCCACAATTAAGGGGAAGTCCATGAACTCATGCGTCTCAGGCTATGACTTAAATAATAAAACTGCGTTTTTAAAGGAAGAATATCATTGTTCAGTCTAATGGGGATAAGACAAATGTGAACGAGAGGTTAATTGTTAAGCTGATTTTCACGAATAAAGGCCTTTCAAGTTTCAATTTACTATTTGAATGCTATTATCGTTGGTGTTAATTACTCTGAGCATATGTTTGCTTGGTCAGATATGTCATTTACGTTCCACGATACAATGACATGAGCGTGTCACCGTTCAGATTTGAGGATATAGCTGATAGAGGGAAGTCAGCAAATGAACTCTGCGACGATTTTTCAACCTAGAGCGTCATCCTGAGAAGGGTTGTAGGCGTACTGCCGTAAGTCGTACAACTCTTCAAGGGTAGTACGTCGAAGTGCAGTCCCACGCGCTTGGTGTGTTATATTGTACATATAATCACGGTGTATATACTGAATTGATATCATCTGTCATCTAGCTGTTGGTAATTCTGTTTGTGTCCGGACGACTTCCACTTGGATCATCAACCTGAGAAGGAATGTAGGCGTACTGCTGTAAGTCCTACAGTTCTCCAAGGGTAGTTTGTCGTGCCAGAATCCACCATTTTGATGTGTTGATTGTACATATGTTTGTGTTAAATAATTGTGTGAGTTCCAATTATTGTAATTGTTGGTTAATCTTATTTGTGTCCGGACGTTCCACAACTTACAATCGTCAACCTGTGAAGGGTTGCAGGCGTACTGGTGTAAGTCCTGCGATTCTTCAAAGGAATTCCATCAAGACGTGATCCGCGAGTTTGTGTGTACTGTTTGTATATACGTGTGGTGTGTCATATCAATTGGTGTTTTCGGATTCATTGTGTTTACTCGTTTTCGCACCTTGTTGTTATTGCGTAATTTTGTTAAAATTTTCGTCGTGATTACTTCTGAAGTTGTTTCGAGTCTTCTACATCCGTGAATGAATTGATTGATGTTAGAGACAGCAGATGGGTCGTATACGCCGGGGAGGCTATTTCTGAGAATGAAATGCATACGGAGATAATTGTTAGCTGCGGTCCCACACACCAGGGAGACAGAGTGTAGACGAATGAGCCTTGCATACGTCATCGTTACTAGAACTGAAGCAGAATTAGTGACATGCGATCGCAGTGTTAATTGGTTGCTAATAGGTAAGAGTTATTTGGCCGATTCCAAGCCCAGATAAAGAGGGAGGGCTGGAGCGTGATGCTAGCAGCTGCACCCCCAAAATGCAACCAAACCGCCAAGAAGCTTCAATGCACCAATATATAAAAAATTCTAAAAATACAAACAGTAACCTTATTTTTCGCTGGAATCGGGGAAGTGAAATGACGCAGGCTGGTGAAAGCCTTCGGGAAGCCAGTCAGCCGATGTGCCTTCTTTCGATGTAAGCAAAAGTAAGGATGGGTACCTGGAATGTTCGTGCAATGTACGAAACCGGAAAGGCTGCCTAGATAGCCGCTGAAACGAGAAGCAGAAGTATTGGGAATCTGCAAAAGCAGATGGAACGGAACTCGAAGGTGCCAATTACCAACTGGAGAGACGACAATCTATTCCGGCCACCCAGAAGACAACCATGAGCACACCGAGGGAGTGGTCATCATGATGTCACTAACAGCAACCAAAGCTCTCATGCAGTGGGAACCGATCTCCTCCAGGATAATGACAGCCAGGTTCAACTCAAAAGGAAAGAAGGTTTTAATCATCCAATGCTATGCGCCTACAAACGTCTCAGAATAAGAGAAGAAGGAGTGTTCTACAGACAACTACAAGCAATAATGGACAACGTCCCAAATGGCGATATCAAAATCCTGATGGGCGACATGAATGCGAAGCTGGGAGGAGACAACACAGGAAGAGAACTCACCATGGGTCGTGAGGCCCTCGGCGAAATGAACGACAATGGTGAACTCTTCTCAGACTTCTGCGCCTTCAATGATTTCGTGAATGGTGATAGTATGTTCAAAGACAAGGATATACACAAGACGACATGAATTTCACCAGATGGAAACACCGAGAACCAAATAAACTTCATCTCAATTTCAAGAAAGTGGAGACGGAGCCTACTGAACACAAGGTCGAGGAGAGGAGCAGATGTGGGTTCAGACCACTATCTAGTAGAAGGGACTTTCAAGATGAAGCTAAAAGCCCTGAAGATAGCTGGAGATAAGCCACAATGCAAGTTCAACTCTCAGAAACTGAAGGACACAGTCACAAAGGACACTTTGACTGCAACCGTCGGAGCAAAGCAGGAAGCACTACGTAACATCACTGAAGAATCATGCGTGAAAGAACATTGGAAGTCTCTGAAGGCGATTCTCAACGAAACGTGTTCAACGGTTCTAGGAAGAAAGAGGAGACAAGACAAGGAATGGCTCTCGACGGACACCTGGTAGCTAATAGAGGATAGGAGAATGGTGAAAGAGAAAATGATTCAATGCAAGGACGGACAGGAGAAGGAGACGCTGAGCTCAACTTACACAGCACTGGATAAAGAAGTGAAGAGGAGTGCTAGGAGGAACAAAAGACGATTCTACGACAACCTGGCCACTCAAGCTGAGAAGGCAGCAGGCAAAAGGGACCTGAGGACACTATATCAGATAATCAAACCTTTATCCTCCGGGAAGAGATCAACACAAGCGAAACCTATAAAAGACAGCCAAGAAAACCCAATTACAGATAAAAATTTGGGCGGACCACTTCAAACGACTCTTGAACCGACCGTCACCTCCGACCCGTCCATAAATACCAACAACAGCGCGCACACAACTGCAAGTTGACACCAATCCTCCAACGAGGGCTGAAGTCTTGAATGCAATCAAGCTTCTGAATGCTGGAAAAGCAGCTGGACCAGATGGAACACTCGCTGAAGCACTGAAAGCGGACCCAGAGACGACAGCAGACATGCTGACTCCATTATTGCAAAATGTCTGGAAGGAGGGAAAGGTGCCTGCTGAATGGAGGAGAGGTTACCTCGTGAAACTACCAAAGAAAGGTGACTTAGGACTCTGCAAGAACCTGCGAGGAATCATGCTCCTGTCGACGCCAAGTAAAATCCTGAGTCGCATCATCCTGGAGAGATTAAAAGACACACGGGATACATAACTCCGACCAGAACAAGCTGGATTCAGAAAAGGCAAATCATGTTCTGACCAAATTGCAACTCTACGCATCATCATCGAACAAAGCATGGAATGGCGATCAAACCTCTACATCAACTTTATAGACTTTGAGAAGGCCTTCGACAGCGTTGATCGTGAAGTAATTTGGAAATTACTCGAGTACTATGGCGTACCCCAAATATTCATCAACCTTATTCAACAGCTGTACGACAACGGCACATGTCAAGTGATCCACAACGGAAAACTCAGCAAGGCGTTTGGAATAAACACAGGAGTTAGACAAGGGTGCTTACTATCACCAAAGATATTCCTAATTGTGGTGGACTGGATTATGCGTCAGACAGTGGGAAACGAGAAGTCAGGAATATCCTGAACCGGCGTGAAGAGCCTAGAAGACCTGGATTTTGCGGGTGGATGGTTTATGTTTGATGTCACACAAAATCGAGGACTTACAAGCGAAAACCGACAAACTGGTCGAAGAAGCAGCAAAGACAGGACTCCAAGTGAACATAGACAAGACGGAGCTCATGAAAATAACCAATCAACCAACAACAACAATAGCAGCAACATCCAGCGTCAATCACCATCAACGGCAGTGATTTGAAAGAGGTCACTTCATTCACTTGTCTAGGGAGCTGTGGTGATTGACAATTTCTATCTTTGTATTGTTTAAATACTTACTGTTGACTGTTGATATGTTTCATATATGAATTGCATTATAATTCCGCTAAATACAAATTCCTGAGTTCCGCCCTCTCTGTGTTTTGTTTGGATTCTTGTAATTCGGTCATCTCGAAATACTAATATTCCAAGTACAATAAATTACTACGAATTGGCGTCGCGATGGAGCTAAGTAACCTGGGAAAATTCCCCATTAATAGGTCTCCGCGGGAGGTTGCTGATTATTTGGAATGCTTCGATGCGTGGTGCATTTCAAAGAATGTTCGGGATGACAAAATACCAGCACATTTCATCACTACTATTGGGCTTGATGCATATAGCCTAGTGAAGACGCTGGCGTTTCCGGATAAACCCGTTTCTCTGCCATATGCCAAGCTCCATGAACTTCTTATAGATCACTTCCATATAACTACTTTTGAGACCAGAGAGAGGGCTTAGTTCAATAAACTGGTTCGTGCTCCCAACCAGAAGATTCGAGACTTTATTCTGCAACTCCAAATACAAACTTCAAAGTGTAACTTTGGAGATCAGCTGCATACTCAACTACGTGATCGTCTAATTGCTGGAATCAATATTCCTAAATTAGAGAAAGAGTTAATTCAGATTCCTTCTTGTACTTTTCAAACTGCTAAAGATGTATGTATTACATATGAAGATGTCAATAATGAATACTCTGCTCCCACTACGTCAGTGTCTGATGTTATGCTTTCTAAAGTCGAAAATACAAGTGGTCATGGAAAGAAATCCAAATTGTCGTCCACAGGTAATAGAATGCAGCCAGAGATCAAAGACATTAAACCGTGTTTTTCCTGTGGAAAGCTACATCTACGAAGCACTTGCCAGTTTCGGGGTGCTAAGTGTCACAAATGTGGTAAAGTTGGACACATCAAGACGGTTTGCAGAAGTTCGAACACTTATGTTGCTCAACATTCTTATAATTCTCCCAATCTGTCTAGTAAAATGGAGTCAATGTGTCTTTCAACTTTTCAAAATACTCAAGCTAATCCAATGAAAACCTCCACTACAAGTTCGGCAACTCAAGTGTCAACTGTTTTCGAAAATGAGGTAGCTGAGTTACAATGTGAACTGTCGAAAACACGAAAAGACCTGAATGAGATGAGAGAGCAACTGATTAAAATGGAGGAATTACTGCATATGCACAGACTGCGTCTGTCGAATGCAGAGCATACAAGTACCCGTGAAAGTCCTGCAAAACTTTTCAGATCTCGAATTCTCAAAAAGCATCTGATGTCCACGACTTCTATTGTACATTATTACAAAGGTAATGACTATAGACCTTCTGTTGGAATTATACTACAAAAAATGGGAAATCGAGTGGTGAAGATATTAGACATCAAAGATCACTCAGTTCATAACAGACACCTGGACAAAGTGACAACAAATGAAGTAGGTCGTTCCAATTATAATATTATTGATTCCGCTAATAATCCTGATTTTGTAGATAATTCTGAAATAAGTCCAGATAATACTGATGAAAATAATATCACAGAATCAGTTAGGTCGAAGCTACTTGCAAGCAAACCGAGACATCGTTATAAATACGCAAGGAGATATTCGAGGTGTGGCGGATGTGGTGATTGACAATTTCTATCTCTGTATTGTTTAAATACTTACTGTTGACTGTTGATATGTTTCATATATGAATTGCATTATAATTCCGCTAAATACAAATTCCTGAGTTCTGCCCTCTCTGTGTTTTGTTTGGATTCTTGTAATTCGGTCATCTCGAAATACTAATATTACAATTACAATAAATTACTACAGGAGCATTTTGTCGACTACAAGAGGAACGGACGGGGATGTCAAATCGAGAATCGGGAAGGCGAGAAACACATTCATCAGCCTGAAATCAATCTGGAAATCTTCATCACTCAGCATCACCAACAAAATTCGGATTTTCAATACAAACGTAAAGTCAGTTCTTCTATATGGATCAGAAACTTGGCGGGTCACAAAAAATATTTCCAAAAGGCTGCAGACCTTTATTAACAACTGTCTTTGCTCAATACTGAAATTCAGATGGCCGGAAAGAATCACCAACAAGGAATAATTGGAACAAACAAAGCAAGAACCAATCGCCCAACAAATATGCAGGTGAAAGTGGAGATGGATCGGACACTCGCTGAGGAGACCGCTGGGTGACATCGCGCGCGCATCAGGCCATTGCTCGAGTGGACGCAAAAGGGAAGCACTTGGCGAGTGGGACGTCAGTTCGAGGGTGACATGGAGGAGATCGTGTGAAGAGGAGTTGAAAGAGTATGAGCTAACATGCATGCAGCGAAAAGTACAGCAGAAGACAGAAGCAAATGGAGACGTGCAATTGAAGCCCTATGTTCCACTAGGAACCCAAGGGAGCAATAATAATAACAAATTAAAGTAGTTGACGTTTTGTCTGGGATCCTCTCAACGAATCCCTTACGTAGGAGGTGTCATATAAACTAATTACCCATGTATTGTTGACTCGCCGATGACCGATCATGATGAGATGAACGGAATACCTATATCTACTGAGTTCTGTACATTTTGAACGTGAAGTAGAATTAAGGGCAGATTCGGTTGCAGAAGGTATGTATACTCGTGAGAGTTTCAGTGTAAATCATCAAACCAAGCGTGTAGCCACCTGTCAGCAGATGCTAGTGCTAAACAGGAGCTGTCAATATCCAGGTCTACCCACACTGGAAGATTTTCGGGAACTATGGGTAATAACCACTGCGGGAAACCAGAACACAAATTGGTGCCTCAAGAACCGTTTATTCTTGCACCCTTACGGAGTCAACCATTAGGTTCTGGTGCAGAAAAACTAAGAATAAATATCGTAACAATAAATCACATTACTACTTTTGATAGTTTTTCTCTGTCGTTAACGAACAGCGAACGATTAAACGATGAATGCAGAATTGATGACTCCTGCGAAAAATATGGAGTCGGTTTGAGCAGACAACCACGAATTAATCGTTCAATCTTCAACTACATTGACAACCACGGTTTTATTTCTTCTTTCTACCACCTGAGGAACGATATCTTCTCCTCCCAACAAATGTAGCCATTTTTCCATTTTCCGTGATGCATTGTCTCTGCAGTGCTGGTACCACTGTACTGTACAGACAAGGCAATTTGCGGTATCAGCAGCTGCGGCTCTCACAATGTTTAAAAACCCAGTATTTGCAAGTATAAACATTCTGCGACCTTGCAAGAAATGTTCTTACGAAATATTGAAACTATCAGCTCACTTTCTCTAATGCTACCTCGTCTCAAACAAGTCGCACAAGGATGGACATATCCACCAGACCTGCTAAAGCTTTTTCAACTCACTACACCGGCACAAGAACTATTCCCCTCCTACGTAAGCAACCACAAATCCAGGCAATACTGCAAAACATTATCCTTCTCGAACTGCAAGCCTAACTTCGTTAGAGCGCGTATTTGTGACGAATCAAGCGCCATACACCATTGGGCTCACGTAGGTGAACCTCATTGGACCATTCGACGTCGTTCGGTGATTGGTAGTTAGTAGTGATTAAATTTTAACTCGGCCGGTTGCTCAAAGCCATTTTATTTTATTTTTATTTTTGATTACAGCTTGATTCCACACTGTGTTTTTGGTACAAGTATGGAATTTTCAGCATGGATATCGGTAGCCCAAGTTTTGCAGGCCGTCCATAGATATTAGGTGTCCGTTCACTAGATATTTTCGGTTTTGGCTGCTTTAGTTTAGAGCCCCTATATAATAATAATCTTGAAGATTTTCCTATGAATGGTTCACTACGGGAAATCAGCGGTTATCTTGAATGCATTGGCTCACGGTGCATCCTTAGGAATGTTGGTGATGAAAAAATTTCCCCGCTAGCATTTTTTTGGGCACATTACAGATTTTTTGGGGCAGACTAAGGGCACATTGCAGAATCCGAGGCAGACTTAAGGCGCAGTGAATATACTTTGGGGCATTTGCATGGGCGGCGATTGGCTAGAAATCAGCCAATCAACTGTAGAGCGCGCTCCTTGAATACGACGTGCTTTTTCCTCTCTAACCGGGAATATCCACTTTTGTGAATTATTTGTTCGGGAAACCTGATCTTCCCACCCGGCGAATTTTATTCAACCATTTCTTCGTCACCGACCCTGTGTGTGGTACTTCCCGTTGTCTCGAACTACTGCCAAAGCTTCAGGTGCTACTTCTGTAGCAACATCCTCACTCTTTCAAATATACAGGTCTTGTGGGTCTGTTATGTGATTGCTGTGAAGACGAATAACCCGAAAGTTACAGGTAAAGTCAAAAGCTTTTACTTGAATACTTTATCCTTCTCTTCTGTGGCCTCTATTGTCTTTTGCTGTCAATCTATTGGACAAAATAACAGACTCTTATTATTTAATCACCAGTATTAATTTAGGAGTAAAATGACGATACTTACTTACTTTACTTCGGCTATCTCCTACGGGAGGATGAACCGGCTTCATGAACATCTCGAATGTTTGTATGAGAGTTGATGAAGTTTCATGAAAATTGGGTACGAGTGATGTCCCCAGCATCGCTCGGCCTTTTGTTTGAGAGTGCAGCTCTAGCCTTTACACAGCCAAGTGTGACCTACAAGGCAGTAGGAGTGGAGTAGGGAGTCCACTATCCATTGGCAGCCGGTGACCGGAGTCCGGTTCATACGCCTTTTTGAATGGGGCCAGACATCCAGGGCATCCAATAAGCTCTTTGTCCATACGTCTGCCGGTGAACTCCGTTGAGCTTCATACGCCAGTCGTTGGAGGTTTGGAATCAGGGTTTAGCCATCTCCCCTAGACTGTCATCCAATGGACAGTCAACCCGGTGAAGAGCGCCGGGCATCCGCTTTTGCCCTCTCACTTCGGTGAAAAACACCTCCGCCACGTGAAGGCAGTGAGTAGGACTTCCTCAGGAGAGGCTATGTAAGACGCACGGTCATATGGGAGCATTTCAAGAGGTGTACGGAGGGGTGGCTAGCCCGCAGCGCAAGACACCCACCCCCGACCATCCTGAGGCTTTGGAGACGATAGATTCCCACCCTAAGATAAGTAATGGGAGATCATACTCCGTAGTCACCAGGGCTTCAGCCAAACTAGGCAAACATGTGAAGCTGATGGACAATCGCATGCCGGTCTTGAAGACCAGGGCAAATATTCCCTGCTCGTACAGATTGCCCATGTCGCCACAGTCCTACAGTGAAGCTGTGCAAAGTCAACCAAGTGGATGTGGCTCCATCTCTGTTAACACGACTAGGTTAACAGAGTCGAGCGGGAAAATTGCACTAAGTGAGAACTGCATAATACCCATCCCCATGATAGGTCATGAAACCAATAGGAAGGCCAAAAAGAACTCTGGCGGTACGTTCGAAATTGGTGACATTTTTGGACGTGTTTGCTCTGAAATTTATTTACTGCTTATTGTCATATAATCCTTGAAATTTTGGTCCAAATCTCTAAAAAACGTGTTCATAGAAACACAATTGTTTCACATAGTGCCTCAAATTCGGTTATAACTGCATTACCGCCGTGTAATACAGTATCAACTACTAGCTCTCAAAATGATTTGAGTGCAGATCTCACTCCTGTGGTACAGGTGAAAGATGTTCTGATGTATATCAATGAGTTACGTCTGCTCACCCACTCCCCTATGGTCCTATACGCAGATGACTTAAAAATTTGGAGAGACCTGAAGAGCGACAGTGATACGCTCACGTTGAAAGAGGACCTCAACAAATTGTCGGAGTGGTCTGTTGAATGGATGCTCCCGATCAATGTGGCAAAATGTGCAACCATGCGCATTGGACAAGCAAGCACGAGCTCCTACGAACTAGAGGGAATAACACTTCCATCAGTTCAGACTCATTTGGACATAGGTGTCATAGATAGCCACGACTTAAAAACTACAGCACACTGTCGCGCGGTGGCTGCACGTAGTTTCAGGTCCTTATGGGCGATTCGCAGAGTCTTTACAAGAATTACCAGAGATATGTTCACCTCCTTATACACATCTCTGATTAGGTCAAGACTGGAAAACTGCATCCAGGCCGCCAGTCCGTGTCTAAAAGGGGTTTCACACATTCGAGAAACTGTTCAAAGGAAGGCAACACGTATGGTTCACGGCATAGCTAAATCATCATACGAGAAAAGAGTAGACTCCTCTTGCTTCCGTTTGCTTTGCTGTTGTTTGTCTTCTTTTTTTTCTCACCATTTTAGCTTCCATTGGACTTTTTGAATGAGAATGAATAATGTGGATGTTTGACCATTTACAATGAAAAATGATCTCCGAACATTATTGGTTCCACATCTTTCAGTTGCCTAGTTAATAACGAATTAACTTTCCCCACTACGCAACCTGGATTACATTTGTGGAATATACTCTTATACCAATGGAAAAGTATCAATTTGTAATACAACGTCACGATTGTAATTTATAACATAGCTGATCGTATCTGTAAAAATAGCTTTCTTATTACCCAATTTGGATATAAATCAAAAATGAGATTCGGATTTGTACACACCTAAGTTATATTGTGAAATTACTTCAAGCTTTATTTTTTCCCAAGTATTTGTAATCCATCCAAAACTTACTTGGGTTTTTTGTTAGTGCGAAATCAATATTCCTATATTTCATGATGTGCTCCATTGAATGACTGGTTATCATATTGTTCCCACAAACCAAAGCCGAAAACGTCACAAACCATGCAATTTAACCATGAACCGAATTTATGAAATTTAAATAATGCTTATCCATGCCTGTACATTTGGTGTGTCCTACACAGGTAGGAAAAATATGTATTTTATTAAAACATTATTATTGTTTTTTAGTATGATTGCTAATCATATATGTAATTTATCATATTGATGATGCCTGTAAACTGGCGTCCCTCATGTACAAAATGAGAATATACTATTATTTTTATTAACCGTTCACGACGTCGCAAGACGACAAGAACGCTCCCCATGAAGACAGACGACTGCAAGGTCTGCTCTTCTGCTGTTGAACAAGCAGATTCTTCTTTCGAATGTAACTTTTGCAAGCGATGGGTGCATTGCGGATGCGACAATTTGGTACCAAAAGCATATTATGACTTTATGAGTAAGAACCCATGCCAATGGATCTGGTACATATGCCTGAGTTGCCGTCCTGATGTAGCCTCGCGCAGTTCCCTGAAAACTAAAGTTAGCGCAAAAGTATCAGGGAAAAATGTGAAATGTTCGACCCCCACCAATTCGGAAAATAGTACAAACGCACGTAAACCGGGGATACCAAAATCCTCACCAGTTAAACTTGTAACTCTTGACATAACCGCTCCAAATGCAGAGGCCGCAGCACCACGGGTTTCCGTCGCTGGAAAAAGACTCCTATCGTCTGCCAGTAATACTGGCCGTGGCACTGAGACACACAAAAATACCCAGTCGCATCAGACGAAACAAAACGGTCTTAAAGGGGATCACAAATGTGCGAGGACCGAGCCTATGCCCACGGTTAGTAGATCAAATTGTGTAACCCTCTTTAATGTACCAGACTGTAGTAGTAGTCTGCTGAAAGATAGGGCCCTATTTGATCAGGAACAGTGGTCCATCTTGTGTAGCACACTGGGTTTGGACGTCCAACCAGTAAATCTATGCAGATTGTTTAGGGGCACTGCTGCACCTGAAGGCAAACCATCCCCACTGAGGGTAACATTGAGCTCTACCGAGGATGTTGGAAAAGTGTTACTGGCTTCTCAAGTCCTTTCTATAGAGAGAGCATGTAACATACGTGTTAAGCCAGACAGGCCGTGGAAGGAAAGACAAATGGCGAGGGAGTCGCCAAAGCTTATTCTTTCTGCCTCCATGGTTGTTCATAATAATAAATAATAATTTTTCCTTCACGTTCCCCAGTGGAACATGGGGCTTCAAGCTAGTAGCTTGAAGATTCTGTAGCAGAGTTTATTTTACAGGATGTGGTTGCTGGCCTCATGCCCAACCTTTCCTCTTTACCAGAATTATTTCTGGCTTAGACAGGTAAGGGTGTGCGTCGGCCGGGGATCGAACCCCGGACCATGTGCATGGTCGGCGAGCGTCCTAACCGCTATACCACCGATTCATGGCATTCCCGAACTGGTAACTGGGAACGCCTGCGAAAAGCACTGTCATGATTTACAGCAATGGAGGTAGTTGGCATCCCAGATGGCCCTGGGGAGTTCAGGGACTGTCTCTATTTATAGACTGACTCGACCCACTCACCTTACGTCAATTAACACGCCAAGTCTGTTAGCTGTCAAGTTCAGCTCCCAAGACCAGTTGACTACCGCTCTCCATAGATGGCACGAGACCAAGGACAAGGTCAGCTAACACATTCGCTGCTGCGAGAGCCGGTCTCGCACCCAAAGGAGAGAACAAAGCGTAGTTAAAAAAATCCTCAACCTCTAGTCACACTACAGCGGAGTTTGATATTCCTATTATCTCTGGACGGCGAAAGAGTAACATCAACCATGTCATGCTTAACATCAGAGACATCGTTACAATTAACAGACAAGTCACCATGACTTAGTTTCCTGTTTGCATCCAAAACGCTCTGTCCCTTCTTTGACCCAGGCATTGTAGAACTTGACCCAATTCCAAAGACGTTCCAGATATTGCTTGTTCAAAGAGGACTTGACCGGCACCGGGAAAGATGAACCGTGACTATCCAAACTGCCACCAACTGTCTGAAACCGTTTAAAAGCTGACGTTGTACTGTCAGAAACTGTCAGCCATGTCTCGTAAACCGTCAATGCCCAGCTCTTGCTACGCTGGGACTCACGCTGATCCTTGAAGTTTCTCAGAAACGCTTAGTAATAACGGACGCAAAAGCAAAACACCGATTGGCTACTCGAGAATTCTTTATTGTAACACCAATGTATAGCCAACTTTAAAATTAAGCTTTAACTAAGGTCTATGAACAAATATTACAATAATAAATCACAATATTACTTCTGACAGTTTTGGCCTGACTTATTTCTGAACAGCGACCGATGAGACGATGACTGGTGTATTGATGCCTGCGCGAAAATTGGGGACGTTGGTTTTGAGCAAACAACCATGAATTGATCGTTCAATCGTCAACTACATTGACACCCTGGCATATTTACTCAACTTTGAGTAAGCTGCATATCAAACTGCGAGACGACGATAACACTCACAAGAGCTTCACCGCAGATGCGAATTCAGGCGTGAAAATTTCATGGAATTCAGATGCACTATCAAGGAATTCGACAAATCCCCGAGACTGGAAATTCTGCAGATTGATGTTGTTAACATCGCGGAATAAGTTTCGGACCGTCAGGTAAGGCGCTGAGCTGGAGGCGCCACTTCATAAGCAATCAGAACAAGGAACCAACTTTCGAAATACAGTTGTCAGCAAAATCTGCCACATCATGAGCATCTTAGAGACACGCATTATTGCATGCTACACCCAAGGAAATGAGTTGGCTGAATGCACAAATCCGACTGTTAACCATCTTATGGAATGTGAAACATCTCTGTCAAAATGCCTAATGGAGTACAAAGCATGCATTCACACAGCTTCAAGTCATCATGTGATTGCCTCCAGTGAAATTCACTGGCCAATTGAGCTGACTTCAGACACACTTGACGAGGACACACTGATAGCAGGGGAGCTCGTAATCACACTGAGACGAAACCTGGATGGAGTGCACCAAGTGACCAAGGATACACTGCGAACGCATCATATGTAATAGAAAGAATATTATGATAGGAAGGCACAAGGATGAACTGCTCGACTGTGAAACGATTTAATGCCAACTAAGATGTCGCTTGAAGGAAAGGCTCTTAGATTCCTTGGATAATGGGGAGGAACATTTCGGTTGTGGGAGTACTTAGTGACTTTACCTAGAGAATCTTCGCAGCAGACTGCAGATCATATCCCACGTTCTGCAATGCGCCCAAAGAAAATACTAGCTGGGGAATGAATACTTTACGTAATCTTTGATGCGACTTCCACCCTAATCCTGAGGTAGTGTTAGCGTAGGCTTAAAACCGGGTCACGGTAAAAGTGGGAATGGAACGTACAAGGAAGATTAGGGTTGGAATGAAAGTTTCAACGAAGATTACGGACAGCATCCGTTTGAAATGCTGAGCAATATAACCAACAACATCATGTTAGAATGGTGTGCGTCTATACATACTCCTATGGAGAGCTGGGAAAGAGTCACGCAGCATATTAGAGACATGTAGCTCACATTACTCATATTACGTGTATATATTTGTTTCCAGGGATTCTCAGTGAGTGATGATGATGAAATGGGCATCCTGAATTCCACTGCTACTCACCATCCACCAATTAAATAGTAATTCTGACCAGTTTCATCGTCAAATGTTTAAGTGAATCAAGGATTCTACTTAAATCTGTGAATCAGTAGTATACAATCACGCACTGAAATAAAAGATGATTGCTAATTTCGTTAGGTGTCCAGACGAATTATAAAAGTTCCATGCTGAGAAAATTGACGTTATTGATCGAGTGGTGATATTGTATATTTGGCTTCTCAGACTCTTGAGGGGTTATAGACATCTATACATACGAATCAATGGCTACAATAACCTTTAAAACTGGAGAAGTCTGCAACGTGGGAACAGATAATGCGACAGCATTCTGATTACATTTTGCGTCTTGTTTGTCAATTCCTGCAATAGAATTCAAAGACAAGTATTCTGATACAGTATAAAGAAACGTGCTCATACATGTCTGCTGCCACGAGTTTTAAACCTAACAAATCAAACAAATAGGGGAAATATTTCCAGTGAATAACACACTATCCACCAGAATTTATTCAAAACCATATGAAGAAGCATAGAACAATTAGGATTGGCAAGAAAAATGACGGAAATAACATAGAATTCAAAGCCACTGTGTTACTGCTGTATACGGAAGAAACGTCAGAGACCTACTTAGGATTTGTCGACTTACATACACAATAGATCCTTTTAAGAAAAATAATAATATCATTTACTCGAAACCATGTGATCCCTGTGAAGTCAATTACACAGATCAGTCAAACTAGTATATCGAGGTCAGTCAAATTATTGGAACATGAAAATTTGGCTAGACCTAGGACATTTGACCTTGCTAAGTTAAACAACCTGGAAAAACGCCCGGTCATTGCATTGTATTCACTTGCAAGTAATCACAAAATAGAATAGGTGGGACAGGGTGAGAGCATTAAAAAGTAATATAGTTAGATGGAGATAGAGAAAGGTTAATCACGGAAGCTTTGTTTGTTGATAGAGGACTACACACAGAATGACGCAACACTTACATTGGAGATATGGAAAGTGTCAACAAACAACAGCAGGGAGTTGGAGAGAGAGAGAATAGGGGTGAAAATTGTGAAACCGTTTGACTAAAATTGTATTGGATTTGAGCAATGATTTATGCTGGAAACGTCATCCAGTTGTTAATACTGCATCATCACTGTGTGACATTTGAAATAAAATTCCCCAATGTGGAATTACATAAAAAGCCATTAGTTTACGGAAAAAACTACTATAACAATAGTGAAACACATTGAAAAAGGATATTTTACTTTGAAGTAACTTGGAAATTTGCAATTATACTGAAGTCCATCAGTTTTGACTTTTCAAAGGCATCAAAACATTTCCGTCTACAGGGATAGTTAAATACTCCCCTCACATGTATTTATTCCGAGAAAAATGCCTTGTAACTGAAGTGCACCGGGTTGCAAAATCGGGGGCTGCGTACTAATGATGAGTCCCGAACTAGGACGAAACAGTTCTCTAATACTTTCAACTGGTTTTCAATGGTTCTCGAACTGATACTATTCGGTGACAAAGCAAATCCCTACAATTGAACTCATGGAAATGGATGTGATGCTTACAAGTGCCTGGCTACAGGACGACGTTCCCTGGCGTTTTAGTGAGTAGTCGTGATCAATGCGGTCCACTCTTCTAAGATTGAGGACAAATACTGACCGGTGACATTGACCACCAGTCGTGTTGTAGTCTCGAATGGGTAGAAGTTAGAACCATGGGCTTTGGAAACGGGTCTCAGTGGTTGAATTGTGTATGAGCTTACCTTGTAACCTGAAGCTCCTCAGTTCAGAAACTGACAGATGCGTACCGCTGATGAACCTCAAACAAGAACGAAAAAGCCATTCAGTACTTCCAAGTGTTCATTGGTTCTTTTACTGATATCAGTTCGCAATCGAATTTGAAACACCTCAACCCTAACCCGAATCTTCACCTTAATCCCAATCCCAAACACAACCCTTAAGCTAATGTTAATGCGGACCTTGAGGTGCTATCAACCCCTTGTCCAAACATTACTTAAAAACGACAACTAAGTGGAATTTGCACCTCGATTATTGCACAGAGTCAGTACCAGTGCTGTAATAAAGGCAGGTTCTGTACTATGACGAATGATATGCATCAAAGGTTATTAGTGTGTTCTCACTCTGTGTTCCCTCTTCTTTAGGTCAGCCGCGATATGCTGCATCAGGGACCTAAATAATGAAAGAGGTGGTAAATAAACTTTGTTAAATATAATGGAGCATAAAACGGAAACAGAATCAGATGGGGATCGCCTTCATTTAATGATGTTAGGTATGCATCGGGGTAACGGAAAGGTGGATTATATATAAAAAAGAATATCAACAAGTTGGTAGATTAGTCAATGAATCCTGGACTTCCAACAAACATAAGGAAGACAGATGGTTACGGTAAGTAAGCAGAAGCGAACACAAATGATCAACCCTGAGGTGGGTCAAAATTATTTTGAACTTACTTTAAGTGCTAATAGCATCCAGGATCCTGATCAGAAGACAGAGGTTCGTGGAATGCAGGATGGGTATTTCTTCCTGTTTAGGACTTGCCTGGTGGGCGTACCGACATTTTCAGCAAGTGATGATGTCCCTATTGAAGCTGACATTCAACATTGGTCCACGCTGCAGCCGCTATGAACCAACTGGTATCATGATAAATTGTCTTTGAGAGCACGATTACTATTTCTGAATTCATTTCAAGTGATAGTTTTTATTACTTTCAATCCGAGTGGAACAAAGTCTTTCAAAATACTATATACTACTGATGGACTGAGTTGAGTAGTTGTACATCACTCATATCAACTCAACTACTAGTGTCTGATAGCCGGCCACCTGATGGCCGTTTCGCTCGTTTAAGCGGAGCTCTTCATCAGTGGTGCACCCGGTTTTGATGCTCTTCACCTGTCAAACTGTATACACTGCCAATCGCAAACTAATTCGATAGGGCTTCAAGCTCGGAAGCTGGAGTATTAGTTGTGTTGTTCTTACAGAGTGGAGTAGCTGGCCTCACTACAGACCTTGTCTAATTCCTGGATTTATTTAATGGTTAGATGTCTATTGAGTATTTTGGAAGGAAATCAAAATCAGATCTTCCGTGTGACTGATAATCATTTTACTACTGACACCAACTGATAGTCATGAAACCCTCGTGAAAAAGAAAGACAACTGATCCATATATACCATTTCATGTTAAGTCTACAGAATCCATGTGGGTTCAAACGCAGAGTTTATTTTACAGGATGTGGTTGCTAGCCTCATGCCCAACCTTTCCTCTTTACCAGAATTATTTCTGGCTTAGAGAGGTAAGGGTGTGCGTCGGCCGGGGATCGAACCCCGGACCATGTGCATGGTCGGCGAGCGTCCTAACCGCTATACCACCGATTCATGGCATTCCCGAACTGGTAACTGGGAACACCTGCGAAAAGCACTGTCATGATTTACAGCAATGGAGGTAGTTGGCATCCCAGATGGCCCTGGGGAGTTCAGGGACTGTCTCTTTATAGACTGCCTCGACCCACTCACCTTACGTCAATTAACACGCCAAGTCTGTTAGCTGTCAAGTTCAGCTCCCAAGACCAGTTGACTACCGCTCTCCATAGATGGCACGAGACCAAGGACAAGGTCAGCTAACGCATTCGCTGCTGCGAGAGCCGGTCTCGCACCCAAAGGAGAGGACAAAGCGTAGTTAAAAAAAATCCTCAACCTCTAGTCACACTACAGCGGTGCAGCACGGACAATGATAGCCAGTGTCATCCGAGTGCTCCGGCTGAACTAGAAGAAAAAAATGCCAACAGGCCGATTCCTGGGGAATTGGCCAAATAGTTCGTAGGATAACTCCTCAACTTATAGCCAGTATCAAGTCAACTACCCCCTCAATACATGGAAGTGGTGAGACTGACTTCCAGTTGCCTGTTCAGTAATGTGAGAGGGCTAAGAGGCAAAATAGCTGAACTTAGACACCCACAATCACAACTGAACTCCAAAATCACAACACTGATGGAAACGTGGCTAACCCCTACGGTGGCAGACAGCGAAGTCAGTATAAATGATATGGTCCTAGTCAGGCGAGATAGGGACGTGAAAGAAGGAGGTGGAGTCTGCCATATACGTCGACAAACAGCTCAGATGTGTTCACGAGATGGACCCTCCCCTCACTGAGCTCCCTGACTCCATATGGTGCCACTCCACCGTTGGGTACTACAAATATCTAGTGGGGAGCATTTATCGATCAACTTCATGTGGAGCAGACCACAACCAGGTACTGCTGATTACAACCTCAGCAACTAAAGACATGGGTTATGATCAAATTGACATAGCTGGTGACTTCAATGCCCCATCTCTTAACATGATGTTGGGAAAAGCCCATAATAGATTTGATCGAAATCTGCTGCAAACCATCAGGAAGGCTGGATTCACTGAAAATGTCAGAACGGATACTAGATGCTTGGGAAGTCTTCTAAATAAACAAATCATAATATATTCTCATTTTGTACATGAGGGACGCCAGTTTACAGGCATCATCAATATGATAAATTACATATATGATTAGCAATCATACTTAATAATAATAATAATGTTTTAATAAAATACATATTTTTCCTACCTGTGTAGGACACACCAAATGTACAGGCATGGATAAGCATTATTTAAATTTCATAAATTCGGTTCATGGTTAAATTGCATGGTTTGTGACGTTTTCGGCTTTGGTTTGTGGGAACAATATGATAACCAGTCATTCAATGGAGCACATCATGTAATATAGGAATATTGATTTCGCATTAACAAAAAACCCAAGTAAGTTTTGGATGGATTACAAATACTTGGAAAAAAATAAAGCTTGAAGTAATTTCACAATATAACTTAGGTGTGTACAAATCCGAATCTCATTTTTGATTTATATCCAAATTGGGTAATAAGAAAGCTATTTTTACAGATACGATCAGCTATGTTATAAATTACAATCGTGACGTTGTATTACAAATTGATACTTTTCCATTGGTATAAGAGTATATTCCACAAATGTAATCCAGGTTGCGTAGTGGGGAAAGTTAATTCGTTATTAACTAGGCAACTGAAAGATGTGGGACCAATAGTGTTTGGAGATCATTTGTCATTGTAAATGGTCAAACATCCACATTATTCATTCTCATTCAAAAAGTCCAATGGAAGCTGAAATGGTGAGAGGAAAAAGAAGACAAACAACAGCAACGCAAAAGAAAGCAACGGGAGTCCTTAAGGAGTGATTAATAAATATATACATGTGGAGTCCTCAAAAATCAACTTATCCAGATTTTACTACTATGTAAATAATGAACATATTGTACACCACTTTGTTTTAACCAGAAACCCGGTACTTTGATTTTACCTCGGGTTTTGAATAAATATATAATTGTGCCTTCGACTCTCCGTCTTCTCCACCATCTCAACTGCCGTCGATCAATTTTAATCGCCTGCTTTCTATCTCTGATTTTTGCAGGAGCACCGTAGTTTCTTCCTACGTACTTTGGTCGACCTCCGGCAACGTTAACATTGGAGAATTACTACTGGAACAGTCTTTCCGCAGCACCTGGAGTCTATAACGTTTATTGTGGAAGTTGGATCTTTGTAAACTCAAGTAATCAAACTTTAATACATTCTTCCCGTAACTAAACTCATTTGGTATTTTATTTTCTACTTGAATTTGGGTAACTAAGCTAATAGAGTAAAAAGGTCCACCACAATAATTGGTGAGCCCGTTTTGAACCTTTTATTTTATGGTTAACCCGTTTCGAACCCTTTTTTATGGTTAACCCGTTTTCGAACCTTTTTGTTTCGATAGTTACCTCGTTTTGAACATTTTTGTTGCTATTTTGTCCTTATAAACTCGCACTGCTTTAATTTTTGTTACCACAAGTTTTTCTATTTTGTATATCTATATACTTACATATTATATGACAATGGCTCCACTTAAACGTACCACTGTTGCTGAAGAAGGTAATAAAGGCGAAGAGACACAGAACTCTGCTGTTAACGCCTTGCCGGATTTAAGACTACCTCAATTTGATCTGGCTGAACCACGTGTCTGGTTCACAGTCATTGAACAGTTGTTTGCAGCTCGAGGTATTACGTCGCAGATCGCCATGTATGGTTGCGTATTAGCAGCAATTCCCACGGAAGTACTACGAGAGGTTATCGATGTCATAGGCAGCAAACCTACAGACTCTCAATATGACAAACTAAAAGCTGCACTCATCCAGCGGACCACTCTCTCCGATGAGAAACGCATACAACAACTACTTACTTCGTGTGATCTAGGTACAAAAAAGCCATCTCAACTACTTAGACATATGCGCCAGTTGATTGGGTCACACAAGGTAGATGAGTTAATTCTACGTCAGATGTTCTTACAACGTTTACCACAAAATGTTCAACTAATCCTAACAATATCTTCTAGGACGACAGACCTTGAAGAATTAGCTAAAATGGCAGACGATATCATGGATGTGTTATCAAATAATGGCATAAATAGCGTGTCTACCGAGGCAGTACCACCAAGCCCTTCCACATCTATGAAGGACGCACCAATGTTTTGGTTACTTTCCCAGTTAACATCTCAAATGCAAGATTTACGACTGGAAGTGTCCGAGCTTCGAGCACAAAGGAACCAGTCACATACGGTATCCAAGCAACGGCGATCAAGATCTGGACGACGTTCTAGAACACCGTCTCAAAGCCGTAACATTTGTTGGTATCATAGGAGGTATGGGCATAATGCCCTGAAGTGTCTTCGACCGTGTATGTACAACAGCAGTAACTCATCTCAGGGAAACTCCCCAGCCAGACAGTAATGGCGACGGCTGTTAATGGCGATCACCCCAGTCGCCTTTTCTATGTGAGGGATTTGACTACCGGCACATTATTCTTGGTAGATACAGGCGCCGAGGTCAGTGTTATTCCCCCTCACTATCCAGGCGATCAGCCAAAATACCTGGAAAACTTTCACTTCGTGCTGCCAACCAAACCAACATACAGACGTATGGCGAACAGTCAATGATTTTAAACTTAGGACTACGCCGACGTTTCACATGGATCTTCATAGTAGCTGACGTACGTCACGCTATACTAGGTGCAGACTTCCTAAGTCACTCGGTTCATAGCATCTGTATAGAAAAGCCGGAGAGTGAAATGTTCTCTGCTTTATTGAAACGATTTCCTAAAATCCTTAAACCATCATACAACGTTGAAGATATATCTCATACAGTTACGCATAAGATCATCACAACAGGACAACCTGTGAAGGCACGTCCACGACGGTTACCACCCGATAAACTAGCAGCAGCTAAGTCGGAATTTGAACATATGATGCAGTTAGGTATCATACGACCATCTAACAGCCCATGGTCTTCACCTCTGCACATGGTACCTAAAACTAATCATGACTGGCGACCATGTGGAGATTATCGCGCTTTGAATAACGCTACGGTCCCAGATCGTTATCCTATACCTCATCTCCACGACTTCTCCTTGACCTTACATGGAAAGACCGTTTTTACCAAAGTTGACTTGGTCAGGGCATATCATCAAATACCAGTCGCTCCAGAAGACATTGCAAAAACAGCAATTATTACGCCTTTTGGATTATTTGAATTCTTGAGAATGCCTTTCGGACTAAAGAATGCTGCTCAAACATTTCAGCGTTTTATGGACCAAGTTACCCAAGGTCTTGATTTTGTCTTTGTATATATCCACGATGTCTTAATTGCCAGCTCATCGATGGAAGAACATATGCAACACTTAAGCCTGTTATTTCAAAGGTTTGAACAATTTGGAGTTGTTATCAATCCAAAGAAATGTATTTTTGGTTCCCCTTCCATTGAATTCTTAGGACATCGAATAACTGCTGAAGGCATCAGACCTACCAAAGATAAGATAGAAACTATTAAGAACTTTCCCGAACCTGATTCCTTAAAGAAACTTAGACGTTTTCTCGGGATGTTCAACTTCTACCGACGTTTTATTCCATCATGTGCCTCCATGGTTCAACCACTGACCGACCTACTTAGATGCATTTCGAAGAAATTTCAGTGGTCTGAAGAAGCAAAAGCAGCATTTAATAATGCAAAAGATGCCTTATCCAACGTCGTAATGTTATCTCACATCAACCCAGAAGCTTCACTCATTTTATGTACAAATGCATCGCAAGTAGCAGTGGGAGCAGTTTTACAGCAAAAGTTCAATAATGACACCACTCCACTTGCTTTCTTCTCCAAGAAGTTGGAACCTGCGCAAACTCGTTACAGTACCTTTGGCAGAGAGCTGTTAGCCATCTACCTAGCAGTGAAACATTTCAGCTTCTTACTACAAGGTCGACATTTTACTATCTTAACCGACCATAAGCCTCTTTGTTATGCTTTCACCACTTCGTTGGACAGACACTCTCCGAGAGAAGCCAGACAACTGGATTACATCTCACAATTCTCCACAGACATCCAGTTCATCAAAGGAGATTCTAATATCGTAGCCGATTCTTTGTCTCGATGTGACGTTAATCACCTATCTTCGATAGATATTAGCTTAGACAATATCGTCAAGCTGCAGAAAAATGACACCGAACTCCATACTTGTAGACAAAACTCCTCCCTACAGTTGCAGGATGTACCTATTCCCCTGTCTGATACAACTATCGTCTGCGACGTTTCAACGGGAGTTCATAGACCTTTTGTTCCACTAAGTTGTCGAAAACCTTTGTTTGAACATCTACATTCATTGTCTCATCCTGGAGTGCGTGCTACAGTCAAGTTGATCAGCGAGCGTTTTGTTTGGCCCAAGATGAACTCCGATATTCGGGAATGGGCCCGCCAATGCTTGCAATGTCAAAGATCCAAAGTACATCATCACACCGTCACACCTCCAAAACAGTTCAATTTACCCGATAAACGATTTCAACACGTTCATATAGATGTTGTTGGACCATTACCGCCATCCAGAGGATTTACTCATATACTTACTGCGATTGATCGATTTACCCGATGGGCTATTGCTTGTCCACTCAACGATATATCTGCAGAAAATATCGCTTTGGTTTTCTTAGATCGCTGGGTGTCAAACTACGGAGTACCCACAACTATTACAACAGACCGAGGAGCTCAATTTCAATCAACTCTGTTTCGAGAGTTTACAAGACTCCTTGGAGTGAACCATATCTCCACTACAGCTTATCATCCTGCAGCGAATGGTCTGGTGGAACGTTTCCATCGACAACTGAAAAGCTCGCTTATGGCACAAGCTGACTCATTTAAGTGGAGTGAACACCTACCATTAGTTCTTCTCAGTATCCGATCAACTGTAAAAGAAGATTTGGGATGTACACCAGCTCAACTTGTGTATGGTACTACCCTCACATTGCCTGGTCAGTTAGTTCCGTCTAATGATTCAGCTGAAGTAAATATTTCCGACTTCACCAACCGCCTTACCCAGCATATGCTTCAGCTTCGACCGGTAGCCCCTCGCCAATCACTTCATAAAGCTCAAGTAAATAAGAACCTACTCACTAGCAAATTTGTATTTGTTCGCGTCGATGCCATTAGAAAAGGTTTACAGCATTCATATGAAGGTCCTTTTCTCGTACTTAAACGCACGGATAAATACTTCACGCTGAACAAACATGGTAAACCGGAGACTGTTTCTATCGACCGTCTTAAACCAGCGTACACCGACAGCGAACCCGAAACACTAGCAACGCCGACACCAATGAACAATCAGAAAGTCAATTCAACTCCAACTCTCCCTCTCTTCACTCTTCCCCCTGTACAGACACGCAGTGGGCGGCAGGTCTGTAAACCTGCCCGCTATGTTCATTTCATTGACTGACATAAACGTTAACCTCATTTAGACATTCTTCTCATTACTATTGTTATCGACATTCATTTCATTATAACCATAAATATTTATTAGTATTATTGTTTGCTGTTCGTTAACTGTACTGCAAGCACACGCATTCACCAAGTATATGTATATATCTATTTATATATGAATTTCACAAATGTTAACGAACATGTCATGGTTTATTACGTACATAAATTTTTATTTAAAATTATAACAAGTTTTGATTTTTTTTAAAATTCCTGTATGTGCTAAACTTTATACGACACGGATGCATGCCATACATCCTGATCTAACATTATATCTTTATTGTTATTGTTATTTTTTGTTATCCATATTGTTGACATTATCCCTTATTTTTATTGCTTATATTCATATAATCGTCCACGAGGACAGTACTGATGGTCCTCCGGACCTCTAAGAGGGGGAGCCCTGTGGAGTCCACAAAAATCAACTTATCGAAATTTTACTACTATGTAAATAATGAACATATTGTACACCACTTTGTTTTAACCAGAAACCCGGTACTTTGATTTTACCTCGGGTTTTGAATAAATATATAGTTGTGCCTTCGACTCTCCGTCTTCTCCACCATCTCAACTGCCGTCGATCAATTTTAATCGCCTGCTTTCTATCTCTGATTTTTGCAGGAGCACCGTAGTTTCTTCCTACGTACTTTGGTCGACCTCCGGCAACGTTAACATTGGAGAATTACTACTGGAACAGTCTTTCCGCAGCACCTGGAGTCTATAACGTTTATTGTGGAAGTTGGATCTTTGTAAACTCAAGTAATCAAACTTTAATACATTCTTCCCGTAACTAAACTCATTTGGTATTTTATTTTCTACTTGAATTTGGGTAACTAAGCTAATAGAGTAAAAAGGTCCACCACATACATATGTATTCTGTTTAGTAACTATGGTTATTTTTGTTCACTAACTAACTAGTCCCGTTATGCTAACTTTTATATTATGTATGAACTAATATTACTGTCCTGTGTAGAAATGTTTATCATCTAGTTCCAATAATATTAAAATTTATAATTGTAGTTTGTTGTAACTACACGTTTAAAGAACTTAAAATATCTATGTAGGGTGAAAAAGAGGGTGTAAGAGTCAGACGTATAAGTGCATTGTCATCTTTGAGCAGTCTGGTGACTGAGGAGATGAACACTGGAAGTGTGTTTGCATCGCGCACATTAGCTGGTAGTCTATTCCAAATGACTGAAAACTTATTTAAGAAGAAGTTGTACCGCACGTAAGTCTGACAGTGCTCTATAGCAGCTAGGTTGTGATGATTTCTAAGATTGTAACTGATGACAGCGGTAGGTTTAGTTATTGGCTCGGAGGAATGCAAGAGAAGATTAGTTAGCTTATAGTAAAAGATAAGGTTTAGCTTAAGGCGTCTTTTCCAGAGGGGTTCTAATCTTAGTCTGTCGCATCGCTCATGGTATTCCAGACCACTTTCTAAACCAAGAGTTCTTGAGGTAAACTGCCGTTGCACTCCCTCTAATTTAAGCTTGTCATTTTGTCTGAGTCCGCTAAGAATAAACGGGCAGTATTCTAAGATAGGTCGGACACATACTTTGTATAATAAAACCCTAGTTTCACAACAAAAGAAATTGCGTGTTATGCATCCTATCAGCCTTCGCGTTTTACGTCTGGCATAATCAGTCTGTTCAGCGAACGTTAGGTTACTAGAGTATCTAATACCGAGATCTACGACTGAGTTGAGCTTAGCTAGTTTTCGCCCATTTATTTCAAGAGTTAGATCAAGGTTACTGTTGCCGATACAAATCCAGCCGCATTTGTCAATGTTAAAATTTAGACAGGATTCAGCACACCATGTTGCGAGACTACTTAGTTCAAGATGTATTTTAGTAACCATATCGCTTAATTCATGAGTGTAGCAGGAGTAGACGACTTTGAGGTCGTCAGCATATAGGAATGGTTTACCTGAGGTGAAGCACTTGCAAATGCTGTTAATGTAGACTGTGAATAAAAGTGGACCTAGGACACTACCTTGCACGACCCCACTTGAGATCTGCCTAGGATGAGACAATACAGATCCAACTTTGGTTATTTGTACCCTGTTGCTTAGAAATGATTTTAACCAGTTCAGTAATGGGTTGCGAATTCCACAAGAGTACAGCTTCTCAAAGAGAATACTGTGAGATACCATGTCAAATGCCCTAGATATATCGAAGTAGAGAACAACGACTAGCTTACGTGCTTCGCGACTACTAGTGATGCAGTTGAAAAAGTCGAAGTGGCAAGTAACGCAGGATCTATTTTTGAGAAATCCGTGTTGAGACCTTGTAACAAGATCTTCCCTAATTAGGTAGTCTGACAATTGATCTTTTACAACTTTCTCCATGATTCGTGAGATAACTGGGGTTATATTTATGGGTCTGTAATTGCGGACGTTTGCCCTATCACCAGATTTGTAATGTGGAATTATGAAGCTAGTTTTCCACTCACTAGGGTAAGTGCCAGTGTCCATAGATATTGAGAAGAATTTAAGAAGTAACAGGGGTATATCACACCCACTGTTTTTGAAAATTATCGAAGCGAGGCCATCCGGTCCCGTACTAGTGGAAGGTTTAAGGCTTTTAATTGCTTGTACTATTAATTGATTAGTGAACACAATGCTTTCAAGGGAAGAGATAGTAAGGGGGGCGGTTTCACCAGGCATATGTGTTTCTAAACTAAAGTTTGCAAACCAATCACTGAAAAGTTCACAGATAGTGGCAGGTTCATTGTAGATTACTTTGTCGTGAAGTAAGTATGGGATTTCCCTCGCCGACTGCATTCGTTTTTTAAGAAGTGCCGTTAAGTTATAAACTTTGGAGGTACTTTCAAGTGCCGTTAACTCTTCGTCGAGGTCCTTTTGAGAGCGTAGGCGCTTGATAGATTCAAGAGACTCGTGGATTGAGAGCAATAGTGATATGTCCTTAGTGGAATAGTACTGTTTCTTCAGCTTCCTTAACTTATTACGGTGTGCCCTTGGAATATATTCAGTTCGGTGTCTACTTAATTTCACTATATTCTTTGGAGCAACTGTATCTAGACAAAGGGTAACATTCCTGTAAAACAGGGTTACTAAGGCCTCCAGGGAGTCAGTGGTAAAATAGTCATCCCATTGACAGAGTCGAATAAGTTCTTGGACTAATCCCCAGTCTGTATATTTGTAACTACGACATATTGTGCTTCCTGAGTCTTGTTTGTTTCCTGTATTTAGTGGTGAGAAAGGCAGAGAGCAGAGTACCATTCTATGGTCACTACTGGAAAATCTATTACCAACATACGTGGATACTGGGATTGTGTCATGACAAAAAACAAGGTCCAACATGTTGTCACCACGAGTAGGTGTCTGGACGTGTTGTTGCCATCCATAACAGTCGATAGTGGCAAGTAATTCGTCGAAGCGTTGGGGGCCGGAACTAGTTAGCCAATTGACTTCTGGAAGATTGAAGTCCCCTGCAATTATTTTGTAATTAGCACTAAACGAGGATGCGTGTGCAAACGATTTAGCTAATAACGCATCAGTTTCTTTTGTTGAGCTTGGTGCTCGATAAACACAGCCTATGAGAAGTTTGTACTTATCTCCATGTAAGACAACCCAGAGTGAGTCAGGTACATTATTCATTGTTTCATCTTCCACCTTACTGACTACAAATGAGTTATGTATATATATGAGACATCCTCCACCACGCTTGCAATCTCTGTTTGCACGGTGTACAGTGTAATCATCGATACCTATATGCACATCAAGTACAGAGGATGAGCACCATGACTCAGTAATCAGAGCTACAGTAGGCTTGGCGACTAATAATAATGTCCTTAGTTCAGATATCTTATTGATTAAGGAACGTGCATTAATTAGCAATATCGTGAATAAGTCACGGGATACTACAAACTGGCTTAAAATGTCACCATAACCTAAATCTATTTGTGCGTCAGCACCGCAAGAATTTATGAATGAAAAGGAGGTCGGACTGGGTGTCTGCACATCGGAGTTGGTGTGCAATGAGGTGGTCCTAGGTGCCATGGGTCGTACCAGTGATTCGGGACACCTGGAAAATTTACCATGTGTTCCTGGATATAAGGGTAGTACAGGTTGGGCCTAGGTTGACGGTTAAAAGGCATAGCATCAGAAGGTCTACCCATCCAACTGCTATTCGTCATACCGGTATACACCTTCGGGTTGTTTTTATAACTTAAAGGGAATTGTGAAGGAAGGTGCTTTGGCTGCAAGACTTTAGGAGTCTTGGAGCCTGACTTTCTATAAGGTGGAGCATGCGGAACACCTCCAGATATACTTATGTTTCGAGAGGAGTTTTTCGTAACAAGTGATGGTTTGTTGGCATTCTTACTCTCAGCAGGCTTATTGAATACAAAGTATTCTTCCCCATCATTAGTCTCAACCCTGCGAAATTTGTTCATCGTGGTGAGGTTACTACGTTTGGGGGGAAATTTCTTAGAACAACTTGCAGAAGTTCTAGTCATTTTAACATCTTTCGATGAGGCTTTATTTACAGGGGTACTGGTATCTAAATCAGTTCCTAGTTCCATTGGCAGGTGTGTTTGTTGTGTAGTTTGCTGAATGCTAGTTTCAGCACTAGGTGTCTGTTGCTGTGCACGATCCTTTTTTGGTAAATCTAAGCTAGAGGAGGTGACCAGGTTATTACTACGCATTATTCTGCGCTGACACGGTGTTTTATCCTGAGCTACGGTTATAGACTTATAACTGCTATTCAGTCTTAAGTGATCCTGACATTTAGTAAACTTACTAGCATCAAGGGAATTACTGAATTTAAAAATGATTGGGCAATTAGCCTGGTTAGACTTTTTACGAAGTCGTTTGCATTCACATGGAACACTAGCCATGCCGCAACAAATCAGGATTTTGTGTCTTACAGTTTTCAGGGGCAGAGATTTTGGGACGTTGTAAACTATAGCTTGGTGAGAAGAGGTTATACGCTTCATCACCTCCGTAGCCAAGCAGTCAATCAGATTTTCAGCTTTATTTAGGTTGTCTGGAGATATTTTAGGATGTTGTTTTAAAAGACAGGCTATTGGGTCTAAATCCGAAAGCTTGATTTGAGCATGCGGAAAACCTCCAGACATACTTATGTTTCGAGAGGAGTTTTTCGTAACAATTGATGGTTTGTTAACATTCTTACTCTCAGCAGGCTTATTGAATACAAAGTATTCTTCTTCATCATTATTCTCAACCCTGCGAAATTTGTTCATCGTGGTGAGGTTACTACGTTTGGGGGGAAATTTCTTAGAACAACTTGCAGAAGTTCTAGCTATTTTAACATCTTTCGATGAGGCTTTATTTACATGGGTACTGGAATCTAAATCAGTTCCTAGTTCCAATGGCAAGCGTGTTTGTTGTGTAGTTTGCTGAGTGCTAGTTTCAGCACTAGGTGTCTGTTGCTGTGCACGATCCTTTTTTGTTAAATCTAAGCTAGAGGAGGTGACCAGGTTATTACTACGCATTATTCTGCGCTGACACGGTGTTTTATCCTGAGCTACGGTTATAGACTTATAACTGCTATTCAGTCTTAAGTGATCCTGACATTTAGTAAACTTACTAGCATCAAGGGAATTACTGAATTTAAAAATGATGGGGCAATTAGCCTGGTTAGACTTTTTACGAAGACTTTTGCCTTCACATGAAACACTAGCCATTCAGATGCAGTTGCAGAAGGTATGGATACTTGTGAGACCGTCAGTGTAATTGATCTGCGTGTAGCCCACCTATCATCAGATGATAGTGCTAAACCCGAACTAGTAGTGAAAGACAGCAGTGGTGGTGATCTTGAAGTTAGACAACTATCTGAAAGCCGAACAACAACAGCTTCTGATCCGCCGCTAAGTTCATTAACTGGTATCAATCAGTCGTCGTTGGTGTTGTCATCCACAATGAGAAAGATGTCCATCAACTCAGGTATCTTGTGCAATGACAGTGATAATATTGGTGCATTTGAAAAGACGAAAGATGTTGCTCAATTTAGTGAGGATAAGCCAAGTGTAAACGAGAGAGTAATTGTTAAATTGACTTTCATGAATAAAGGCATTTCTAGTTTCAAGTTACCAATTGAATGCTATTATCTTTGGTGTAAATTACTCTGTGCCTACGCATGGTTGACCAGAAACGTCGTGTGTTTGCTCGTCATCTATATTTTACGATACAATGACATGAGCGTGTTACCGTTCAGATTTGAGGATATAGCTGATAGAGGGAAGTCAGCAAATGAACTCTGCAACGATTTTCCTACCTAGAGCGTCAACCTGAGAAGGAATGTAGGCGTACTGCTGTAAGTCCTACAGTTCTTCAAGGTAGTTCGTCAAGGCAGAATCCACCACTTTGATGTGTTGATTGTACATATGTTTGTGTTAAATAATTGTGTGAGTTCCAATTATTGTAATTGTTGGTTAATCTTTTTTGTGTCCGGACATGCCACAACTTACAATCGTCAACCTGTGAAGGGTTGCAGGCGTACTGGTATAGGTCCTGCAATTCTTCAAAGGAATTCCATCAAGACATGATCCGCGAGTTTGTGTGTACTGTTTGAATATATGTGTGGTGTGTCATATCAATTGGTGTTTTTTGGATTCATTGTGTTTACTCGTTTTCGCACCTTGTTGTTATTACATAATTTTGTTAAAATTTTCGTCGTGATTACTTCTGAAGTTGTTTCGAGTCTTCTACATCCGTGAATGAATTGATTGATGTTAGAGACAGCAGATGGGTTGTATACGCCGGGGAGACTATTGCTGAGAATGAAATGCATACGGAGATAATTGTTAGTTGCGGTCCCACACGGCGGGGAGAAAGAGTGTAAACGACTGAGGCTCGCATACGTCACCGTTCCTAGAACTGAGGCAGAATGAGTGACAAGCGATTGCAGTGGTAATTGGTAGTGAGTAGATAAGAGGATGTGCGTAGAGTATCATGAGGTGCTGCTATGGTCACGTTGCATTCTGCAAGGGTCATTCTAGCAAGTGGCGATTGTGTTGCAAGAGGATGTGTCAAGAGGATGCCTTTATCTGGAGGCGCAGGTCGTCATTGATGTGTGAGATTGTGCTGTGAGTATGCTTGTGGTGTGTTGGCTTTTCTGTTTGTTTTCCATTTCAGCTCTGTCCGTGTGACCCAGGTTCTCGCAATGGCATCCAAGTCAACGTGTATTGGTCGTGATGGAAAAAAGGGGTTGGATCCCTTTTTAGCCGGGGAGTGTCAATGTAGTTGAAGATTGAACGATCAATTCATGGTTGTTTGCTCAAAACCAACTTCCCCAATTTTCGTGGAGGCGTTAATACGACAGTCATCGTCTCATCGGTCGCTGTTCAGAAAGAAGTCAGGAGACAACTGTCAGAAACCTTAGTTGTAACATTGTTTGTATGTCGGTGTTACAATAAAGAATTCTCGAGTCGCCAATTGGTGTTTTGGTTTTTGCGTCCGTTATTACTAAGCGTTTCTGAGAAACTTCAAGGAACAGCGTGAGCCCGAGTGCAGCAAGAGCTGGGCATTAACGGTTTACGAGACGTGGCTAACAACCCGCCTTGCTTATTTTGTAAAGGAGAAGACCATGGTGAACTGTGTGGAATGCTTTCGCAAAGTCGAGAAAGATCACATGGGCTGGCACCTTTTCGTCCCAGGATAGTGTCCAATCGTTCCAAGCTAGTAGAAGATTCGTCACGCAGGATCTTCCCCTCCTGAAACCGTGCTGACAGACATAAACCTGTATAGGCTTTTGGGGTTCACGAGAAGCTTATTGGCGAGGTTTCCCTGAAATGTCCTTCTATCGCTCCGGACTCGTATGTTACATCGATTCCTGAGTTCAAGGTACACTTCATGTTCGGGTTGACTCTTCGATCGTCGCCACGCAAACCTGGCTTTTCGCTTCGCCTGCAGAAGGCGTTGTGTCCCCCTCTTTAGCCATGAACTTTGCTTCCTAGCTTTTGGTGTGACCAAAGGAACAGTGTATGAGACCGCCTGGTGAATGATCTCCTTTACCACTCTCCAGTGTTCTTCTACTGTTAAGTCAGTCTGCGTGTAATTCTGGTTACATTAATGTGGAAGAACAAGCTTACCTTATAAATGCTTCTTCCACTCCAGATTGTACTTTTTGAGACGTCAATAGTACGTTGGCTTATATCGTCTTAAGTCTGTGAAAAAAAAAACGGAATCCTGAAGTCTACACAACTTATACACTATGCCTAATATTAAAAATGGGCAGTACTGTAATAGTTACAATATTAAACATATAAGTATGCAAGTAATTACTTCGAAAAATTTGTTAAAAAGGGGGACGGCAAGCATGCATACAACTCACCGCAGTGGGAATACAAATTGGGAACTCAACCGCTTCCAGTCCAATAATATACTTCTGAGGTAGGGGCCTATTGTGATGTATTCAGATAGTGAAAGTATATTTAATTGATTGTTTATATTAAAAAAGTATATTATTTGAAATTATGTATTATCTATTACTAATTCAGACTCATAGTAACGCAGTTCAGCAAACTTAGCTGTCCAATATCCTGATTACGAGCTAGTATAAGCCAGTGATTTCTTTGAGTTCGCTTCTTGATTGTGAGGTAGAGGTTCCAGATCTTCGGTGAGCTTCTGCGTAGTAAGTCCCGCCACTCGACTGCTCTAGCTCTGGTAGACTCCAAGAGGAGTGGTGCAGGGACTGTGTTGCTGTCGTGAACGGAGTTTGACCTAACTCCCGTTGGTCATTCGGTGTAGTCATAAAAGCAGAATAGTAGTAGTAATAATAATAATAATAGGTTGTAGTGTAGATAATATGGGTTGAGACAAGTGAAATAATAAAGGTGACCTAAGGAAAAGATAAGTAGTCAATACAGTAAAAGAAGGCAGAACAGGTCGTGGGGATTTCGTTTGTACGCTTATCCATTGACAGTGTGGTTTCAAGTTTTATGAGGATAAGCCATTGAGACACAAACCTTGCATTTCTGCATGATTGTCTAGCTTCCGCTTAAAAATCTCCACAGATGGCGCTGTAGTCACGGCCGCCGGTAAAGCGTTCCAGAGACGGCAAACACGAAGCGAAAAGAAATGTGATCGCACTCGAATCTTCGGTCTCTGGTGTGCTATCCTTAGCGGGTTACCTCGTGGAAGCCTATAATCACTCAATGGCAGGATGCTTTTATTTGGGTGGGCCTGGTCATTTAAGATCTGGCAGACGGTGATGAGGTCTCCCCTGTGCCTACGGTAACTAGGTGTGAAAAGACCTAATTTCTTTATTCGTTCCTCGTATGATTTGTTGCAGAGGCCGATCACCCATTTTGTCGCTCGTCTCTGGACACTTTCTAGAATGTTAGCATCCCTTTTGAGTAGCGGAGGTGCAATGATATTATGCACCTCAGGATGTGGCCTCACATATCTTAGATAACCTTAAGAACAGTTCGTGAGTAAGAGCTCCCAGCTGCCTATGCATAAAGTGCAAAGTTGCGTAGGCTTTGGCGACGTCCCTCGCGTAATTTCCACTGGTGTCTAGCTTTTCTGTTAGAATGAGACAACACAACTCAAGTTCTGGCCACCGAGAGTGTGATTCACACTCTGTGACCTGCCGGAATGAAGTTGCACTACCTTGCACCTCTTTAGGTTGAAAGGCATTCCTTTAAGCAGAGCCCAGTCTCCCACAGTTTGCAGGTCAGCCTGCAATCTATCTGAGTCTTCCGATGAGTTTATTGCTCTCCAAATCTTTACGTCGTCACCGTAAAGAAGCGCAGAGCAGTTCAGTTGGGAGGGCATGTCGTTGATAAAAATCAAAAACAGCAACGGCCCTGGGATAGAACCAGGAAAAACCCCTGATGCCGAGATGTGCCAGGATGATCGGATGCGGTTGACTTTGGTGAAGAATTCTCCCTCGCTTAAGTAATCTTTCAGCCATGCCAGAAGTGCTAAAGAAACACCCGCTGTCAGGCACGTCTCGTGAACCGTCAATGCCCAACTCATGCTACGATGGAACTCACGCTGTTCCTTGAAGTTTCTCAGAAACGCTTAGTAATAACGGACGCAAAAACCAAAACACCAATTGGCGACTCGAGAATTCTTTATTGTAACACCGACATACAAACACTGTTACAACTAAGGTTTCTGACAGTTGTCTCCTGACTTCTTTCTGAACAGCGACCGATGAGACGATGACTGTCGTATTAACGCCTCCACGAAAATTGGGGAAGTTGGTTTTGAGCAAACAACCATGAATTGATCGTTCAATCTTCAACTACATTGACACTCCCCGGCTAAAAAGGGATCCAACCCCTTTTTTCCATCACGACCAATACACGTTGACTTGGATGCCATTGCGAGAACCTGGGTCACACGGACAGAGCTGAAATGGAAAACAAACAGAAAAGCCAACACACCACAAGCATACTCACAGCACAATCTCACACATCAATGACGACCTGCGCCTCCAGATAAAGGCATCCTCTTGACACATCCTCTTGCAACACAATCGCCACTTGCTAGAATGACCCTTGCAGAATGCAACGTGACCATAGCAGCACCTCATGATACTCTACGCACATCCTCTTATCTACTCACTACCAATTACCACTGCAATCGCTTGTCACTCATTCTGCCTCAGTTCTAGGAACGGTGACGTATGCGAGCCTCAGTCGTTTACACTCTTTCTCCCCGCCGTGTGGGACCGCAACTAACAATTATCTCCGTATGCATTTCATTCTCAGCAATAGTCTCCCCGGCGTATACAACCCATCTGCTGTCTCTAACATCAATCAATTCATTCACGGATGTAGAAGACTCGAAACAACTTCAGAAGTAATCACGACGAAAATTTTAACAAAATTATGTAATAACAACAAGGTGCGAAAACGAGTAAACACAATGAATCCAAAAAACACCAATTGATATGACACACCACACATATATTCAAACAGTACACACAAACTCGCGGATCATGTCTTGATGGAATTCCTTTGAAGAATTGCAGGACCTATACCAGTACGCCTGCAACCCTTCACAGGTTGACGATTGTAAGTTGTGGCATGTCCGGACACAAAAAAGATTAACCAACAATTACAATAATTGGAACTCACACAATTATTTAACACAAACATATGTACAATCAACACATCAAAGTGGTGGATTCTGCCTTGACGAACTACCTTGAAGAACTGTAGGACTTACAGCAGTACGCCTACATTCCTTCTCAGGTTGATGATACAAGTGGAAGTCTTCCGGACAGAAACAGAATTACCAACAGCTAGATGACAGATGATATCAATTCAGTATATACAATATGAACATATATACAAAATCACACACCAAGCACATTGGACTGCTCATTGATGCGCTACCCTTTGAAGAATTGTAGGACTTACATCGACTCAGGGATTGACTTGCTACCGGGGAATAATCTCTTTGACTTAAAATATGCAGACGATATAGTGCTTCTAGGCGAAGACGCTGACGAAATGCAGATCCTTCTAAACACCTTGAGCTGCAATCTACGAATGTTTGGCATGCGATTCGCTCCCGCCAAATGCAAGATGATGTTACAGACTGGACTACATCGACGCCTAGTTTAAAAATAGGAAGTGAAGTGGTAGAGCAAGTTGACCGCTTCACTTATTTGGGAAGTACTATCAGCCCCAACGGGCTGATCTCTGACGAAATCTCAGCACGAATACAAGGGGCTCGTTTCGCATTTGTTAGTTTACGCCGATTCTGGCGTAGACGAGATGTTCGACTATCGACCAAAGGGCGAGTGTACTGCTCATCAGTCCGCTCCGTCCTCCTCTATGGTTGTGAGACCTGGCCATTGAGAGTGGAAGACATGAAAAGACTAGCTGTCCTTGATCATAGGTGCCTGCGTTCTATTTCCCGTGTAAAGTGGCATAATAAGGTGGGCAACATTGAAGTTAGGCGTAGAGTTCTAGGTAAACAGGGGAAATCAATCGACGAAGTCGTGAAGCTACAGAGACTGAGATGGTTAGGACATGTGTTACGTATGCCAAGCCATTGCCTCCCTCGACGAGCAATGTAAGGGGATATAGGGTCAGGCTGGAAAAAAGCTAGCGGCGGTCAAACGAAAACTTGGCATCAGTCAATGAAATCCACAACAGTTGGTCTAAGCCACGTAGAAAGGTGTAGACTTCCAGGCTGGGGTCCTCGGGACGGTAAAAATCTATGGTTGGAAACAATTGGTGACATGGCTCAAAACCGTTCTCAGTGGCGCAGATGCATCCACTCCTTGTGACTTATGATCTCCACTGAAACTGTTTTATTTTTCTTTATTACTCCTTTGTCTCACACCTCTGCTCACTGTTTCTATTATGCTTTTCTTGTACTTTCTTCTCTTGCTTCGCGTGCTACACGGAGTGTGGCGACTTGAACTTCCGCACATTTGTGCAAAGTTCTATGTCGAAAACTGACAGACAGACTTACAGCAGTACGCCTACATTCCTTCTCAGGTTGACGCTCTAGGTAGGAAAATCGTCGCAGAGTTCATTTGCTGACTTCCCTCTATCAGCTATATCCTCAAATCTGAACGGTAACACGCTCATGTCATTGTATCGTAAAATATAGATGACGAGCAAACACACGACGTTTCTGGTCAACCATGCGTAGGCACAGAGTAATTTACACCAAAGATAATAGCATTAAAATAGTAACTTGAAACTAGAAATGCCTTTATTCATGAAAGTCAATTTAACAATTACTCTCTCGTTTACACTTGGCTTATCCTCACTAAATTGAGCAACATCTTTCGTCTTTTCAAATGCACCAATATTATCATACCTGAGTTGATGGACATCTTTCTCATTGTGGATGACAACACCAACGACGACTGATTGATACCAGTTAATGAACTTAGCGGCGGATCAGAAGCTGTTGTTGTTCGGCTTTCAGATAGTTGTCTAACTGCAAGATCACCACCACTGCTGTCTTTCACTACTAGTTCGGGTTTAGCACTATCATCTGATGATAGGTGGGCTACACGCTGATCAATTACACTGACGGTCTCACAAGTATCCATACCTTCTGCAACTGCATCTGCATTCAATTCTACTTCACGTTGTAGTTGTACAGAACCTTTATTCAACTTAGCAGTAGTAGGCATATCCCTCATCTCATCATGATCAACGAAGGACAAGTGTGAAGTATCATGATCATTATCACGAATATTCATCATTCTCAAACTCTTTAATAACAGCAGTGGATGATTTGGGTTCTTCCTCACAAATCCTTAAAGATTTTATACCTTCACTCTCTCTAGTAATGCCTTGTAAACTTGTGGAGTCAGAACTGGACTCTAAACCAGTAACTTTATTCTGTGACACTATTCAACAATGGCTTACCAGTTGCAACTACAGACTTCTTGACCGCACCGTTATCGTCACACAATTTGGAGTCAGACCTGGATTTCACATTTAGCTTATCACTGAACTTGCTCACTGGTTCACAGTTCATCTTTGTATGCACCTCTTGCAAACGTGTAAAACACAACCGTGTTTGTCTTGCATCTTGTAACTTATCTGTTGAGGATGTACTACGAAACCAGTTAAACTCACTAGGTCTATATGCATTGCTAGACATCATGGAGCCTTCTCGATATCCACCTCTCTGAGGCCTATTCGTCATCAATGATTGTGTTTTTAGGTCAGACTGCTCTATTCTAGGGGTGAGATTCAATATACTGGCGAACTTGCTCATAGAA
Source organism: Trichobilharzia regenti (assembly GCA_944472135.2). Classification (NCBI taxonomy): domain Eukaryota; kingdom Metazoa; phylum Platyhelminthes; class Trematoda; order Strigeidida; family Schistosomatidae; genus Trichobilharzia; species Trichobilharzia regenti. Next base: position 65,771,712 of record OX235266.1, on the reverse strand, counting down.
TGATTGACACTATTGTTACCAGTTTCAAAATGTCATCAAATATTTCCTCGATACCCTCATCCTCCATACGGGAGCTTATCTTCACCCACTTCCTTTGCAGTCGAGTGGGTAGGCGTCTCGTAATTACCTCTAGGACTGAACTTGAGTTGAGGTCACTCATGTAATTCATACAAATCATAGTATTCGTATAAGTCATAAGATTATCCAAAAACTCAGTAAGTGCCTTGGAGTCATCTTGTAGTTGACTACCATTACACTTAACAGCCTCAAATAATTTCCCTACAATCATCGAAGTTCTTCCAAACCTTTGACGTAGTATGCTCATAACCACAGCGTATCCCTCATTAGGGGGCATGAGCTTAAACCACTGTATACCTCTTGAAGCATCTCCAGTGCAATACCTCATCAAATACATCAATTTCAATTCAACACTTAATAGAAAACTACTCAACATGATCTCAAACTCTTTTACAAATTGTAAATAATCAGCCGGGTTTCCATCGAAACACCGTGGTTCAAATTTAGGGAGTTTGATGTTCCTATTATCCCTGGACGGCGAAACAGTAACATCAACCATGTCATGTTTAACATCAGACACATCGTTACAGTTAACAGACAAGTCACCATGACTTACTTTCCTGTTTGCATCCAAGACGCTCTGTCCCTTCTTTGACCCAGGCATTGTAGAACTTGACCCAATTCCAAAGACGTTCCAGATATTGCTTGTTCAAAGAGGACTTGACCGGCACCAGGAAAGATGAACGGCGACTATCCAAACTGTTACCAACTATCCAAAACCGTTTAAAAACTGACGGTGTACTGTCAGAAACTGTCTGCCACGTCTCGTGAACCGTCAATGCCCAACTCATGCTACGCTGGAACTCACGCTGTTCCTTGAAGTTTCTCAGAAACGCTTAGTAATAACGGACGCAAAAACAAAACACCAATTGGCGACTCGAGAATTCTTTATTGTAACACCGACATACAAACACTGTTACAACTAAGGTTTCTGACAGTTGTCTCCTGACTTCTTTCTGAACAGCGACCGATGAGACGATGACTGTCGTATTAACGCCTCCACGAAAATTGGGGAAGTTGGTTTTGAGCAAACAACCATGAATTGATCGTTCAATCTTCAACTACATTGACACTCCCCGGCTAAAAAGGGATCCAACCCCTTTTTTCCATCACGACCAATACACGTTGACTTGGATGCCATTGCGAGAACCTGGGTCACACGGACAGAGCTGAAATGGAAAACAAACAGAAAAGCCAACACACCACAAGCATACTCACAGCACAATCTCACACATCAATGACGACCTGCGCCTCCAGATAAAGGCATCCTCTTGACACATCCTCTTGCAACACAATCGCCACTTGCTAGAATGACCCTTGCAGAATGCAACGTGACCATAGCAGCACCTCATGATACTCTACGCACATCCTCTTATCTACTCACTACCAATTACCACTGCAATCGCTTGTCACTCATTCTGCCTCAGTTCTAGGAACGGTGACGTATGCGAGCCGTGTCAATGTAGTTAACGATTGAACGATCAATTCATGGTTGTTTGCTCAAACCCAACTTCCCTAATTTGCGCGGAGACGTCGATACACCAGTCATCGTCTCATCGGTCGCTGTTCAGAAAGAAGTCAGGCCAAAACTGTCAGAAGTAATATTGTGATTTATTATTGTAATATTTGTTCATAGACCTTAGTTTAAGATTCATTTTAAAGTTGGCAATATATCGGTGTTACAATAAGTAATTCTCCAGTAGCCACTCGGTGTTTTGGTTTTGCGTCCGTTATTACTAAGCGTTTCTGAGAAACTTCAAGGAACAGCGTGAGTTCCAGCGTAGCATGAGTTGGGCATTGACGGTTCACGAGACGTGGCAGACAGTTTCTGACAGTACACCGTCAGTTTTTAAACGGTTTTGGATAGTTGGTAACAGTTTGGATAGTCGCCCTTCATCTTTCCTGGTGCCGGTCAAGTCCTCTTTGAACAAGCAATATCTGGAACGTCTTTGGAATTGGGTCAAGTTCTACAATGCCTGGGTCAAAGAAGGGACAGAGCGTCTTGGATGCAAACAGGAAAGTAAGTCATGGTGACTTGTCTGTTAATTGTAACGATGTGTCTGATGTTAAGCATGACATGGTTGATGTTACTGTTTCGCCGTCCAGGGATAATAGGAACATCAAACTCCCTAAATTTGAACCACGGTGTTTCGATGGAAACCCGGCTGATTATTTACAATTTGTAAAAGAGTTTGAGATCATGTTGAGTAGTTTTCTATTAAGTGTTGAATTGAAATTGATGTATTTGATGAGGTATTGCACTGGAGATGCTTCAAGAGGTATACAGTGGTTTAAGCTCATGCCCCCTAATGAGGGATACGCTGTGGTTATGAGCATACTACGTCAAAGGTTTGGAAGAACTTCGATGATTGTAGGGAAATTATTTGAGGCTGTTAAGTGTAATGGTAGTCAACTACAAGATGACTCCAAGGCACTTACTGAGTTTTTGGATAATCTTATGACTTATACGAATACTATGATTTGTATGAATTACATGAGTGACCTCAACTCAAGTTCAGTCCTAGAGGTAATTACGAGACGCCTACCCACTCGACTGCAAAGGAAGTGGGTGAAGATAAGCTCCCGTATGGAGGATGAGGGTATCGAGGAAAAATTTGATGATATTCTGTGTCTGGTGAAGGACAGTGTCAACCAGGCGATGGGCAAATTCGTCTGCATTTTGCATTCTAAGGTACAACGTTAGGAACCAGTGAACATAAGGAATGCGTTTGTGGTGAAGTCTCAAGACACAACGAGAAAGGATTAGTGTATTGTTTGCCATAACATGCATCAATTGAGTGATTGTAATCGCTTTATCTCTATGTGACCCGTAGAAAGGTTAAAAATGGCAAAGCAGAAGCGGCTGTGTTTCAATTGTTTAAAGATTAGGCATATAAAGTGGACTTGTAAGGCGACAAACAAAGGAAGTAGTGGTTTAACGGATATGCACCCACTTCTGAGGACAGCAAACGAACCTGGGAATTCGGTTAACTGTAATAGTATATCTAGACCCCTTGATACCCCACAGGTTTTCTTAGGGGTATTACCAGTTAAGGTGAAAGGACCGAAATCTTCAGTAGAGACTTATGCATTGTTGGATAATGGTTCAGACGTTACATTGACAGATGCTAAACTGGCTGGTTGCTTGGGTAATAAAGGCCCAAGGCAACCGTTGGTTGTAAATACTTTCAATTCTTCGAAAACGGTAGTATGTGAACGAGTGTCATTTCAGTTAGAATCCTTGGCTACTGGGGAGACCGTGGAAGTGGATACTGCTTACACTACCTCCAGTATGAAACTTGGCGAAGCTATAGTACCTAGTCTTGAAACGGTTGTTGGTAAGCCATACCTGTGTGACATACCTCTTCCAACATTGCAAGATGGAAGAGTGAGAGTACTCGTTGGATGTAGTGTACCAGAAGCTCACAAGGTATTAGAAGTGAGATTCAGAGGTAGAGATGATCTGTTTGCGACGAAAACACCACTGGGATGGACAGTGAGAGGACCTATACCCATAGTCCACATATCATCATTAGTTACAAACGATGGGGACAAACTAGAAACTATGATTAAAAATATGTATGACAAGGAGTTTTGTGAATGCGGTGTCCCAGGGAAGGGTCGTTCTGTAGAAGACTTAAAAGCAGTTAAAATAGTTGAGAAGTCTTGTAAATACGAAAACGGGCGTTTCAGCGTTGGCCTACCATGGAGATTCAAAGATAGACAGTTGGTTTGTAATAGGAAAGTTGCTCTTAAGAGACAAATGGGTTTACAGAAGAAATTTCTGTCAGATGCAGAACTCTGGGCCTAATATAAGGATGTCGTCTATAAACATATAATGAAGGGTTACGTTGAAAGACTAGTTGATCAGAGTGAGCCAGGGAAGTGGTATTTGCCCCATCATCCCGTCTTTAACCCGAGGAAGCCAGGTAAACTCCGAGTGGTGTTTGATTGTTCTGCAAAACATGAAGGAGTCTCTTTGAATGATAATCTGTATAGTGGCCCAGATTGCGTGAGCTCATTAGTGGGACTGCTGCTGAAATTCAGAAAGTTTACAGTTGCTGTTGCTGCTGATATTGAGGAAATGTTCCTACAGGTGAAGGTGCCAGAGAGTGACAGAGATCACTTAAGGTTCTTGTGGTTTGATGACGGTCTGTTATGTACTAGTTTTCCCCGTCGCCAAATTGTTATGTACTAGTTTTCCCGTCGCCAAATTGTTATGTACTCGTCGCTAAGTTATTGTTATGGACTGGTCGAGAAACTAATAGTCCTGACGCGAGAAGGCGGAAATCAGAAGACCACTAGGTTTTCGATGATACTTCTATTGTCCAAACACAAGGAGACGAAAATAAATGGTCTCACACCAAAGTGATAAGTAAGTCAAGTAGTTGTAAAGTAAAGTAGTTCACACAAATTGAGAATGCGAATATATATAAATAATTCAGACAAGCGTGGGAAAAATCATTAGACAGTCTTAACATGAATGGCTAATTATAATGGAGTGTCGATCCAATTATACATAGCGAATATAGCAGACATGCCAACAAACATATATGGATATATGTCACCAAGCAACGGACTGTCAACAAACACTCATATTATATATAATATAATATAAGGAGAATACACATTATTAAAGGAGACAAGTTCATACAAGTGAAGTGGTCACAGACTAACCGAGCAAACAGAAAGAGAGACCAACATGCACACACACATAAATATATATATGTGGATACATATCACTGTCCTTGTGGTAAGGTGTCAGAATATAGGATGACAGTGCATCCATTTGGTGCCACGTCCTCCCCGTTTTGTGCTAATTTTGCTCTACGAAAGGCAGTGTCCACACTTGGTTCTAATGATTTGCTGGATGTCACAGATTGTTGCTTCTACGTGGGTGATTGTTTAGCCTCCTTCGATGATGATAAGTCTGCAGCTAGATTTGCAACAAGCATCACTGAAGTGTTAGCTAAGGCCGGCTTTCGTCTAACTAAGTGGGTTTCGAACAGCCTAGACGTTTTGAAGCATATAGATCCAGAAGACAGAGCACCTACCGTACGAGATTCGCCTGTTGATACTCTACCAGTTGAACGCACATTAGGTATGCGATGGGATGTGAACTCCGATACCTTTGGGTTTAGTGTTGGTGATATTGATAAGCCAGTTACTCGGAGAGGTGTGCTCTCTGTGTTGTCGTCCGTGTTTGACCCACTTGGATTAGTAGCACCTTATCTACTACCGGCTAGGAGGTTATGTCAAGAGACATGCAGGAAAGGGTCACAGTGGGAGGCAGAGAGAAGAGTGGAAGCGGTGGGTTAACAGTTTAAGAATGCTGAATCTACGTTCCGTCTCACGTCCAATTAAGCCGTCGAGAAATCATGATTGATATGTATCCACATATATATATTTATGTGTGTGTGCATGTTGGTCTCTCTTTCTGTTTGCTCGGTTAGTCTGTGACCACTTCACTTGTATGAACTTGTCTCCTTTAATAATGTGTATTCTCTTTATATTATATTATATATAATATGAGTGTTTGTTGACAGTCCGTTGCTTGGTGACATATATCCATATATGTTTGTTGGCATGTCTGCTATATTCGCTATGTATAATTGGATCGACACTCCATTATAATTAGCCATTCATGTTAAGACTGTCTAATGATTTTTCCCACGCTTGTCTGAATTATTTATATATATTCGCATTCTCAATTTGTGTGAACTACTTTACTTTACAACTACTTGACTTACTTATCACTTTGGTGTGAGACCATTTATTTTCGTCTCCTTGTGTTTGGACAATAGAAGTATCATCGAAAACCTAGTGGTCTTCTGATTTCCGCCTTCTCGCGTCAGGACTATTAGTTTCTCGACCAGTCCATAACAATAACTTAGCGACGAGTACATAACAATTTGGCGACGGGAAAACTAGTACATAACAATTTGGCGACGGGGAAAACTAGTACATAACAATTTGGCGACGGGGAAAAACTACTATTCACCACACAGCAGCAGCAACATAACAACTTATTATGGATCATTCTAAATTGGTATTACTATTTGAACAACAAATGAAATTAATGGAAATGTTCGTCAACCAACAGACTGTCTGTCTGTCTGTCTGTTTTCGACATAGAACTTTGCACAAATGTGCGGAAGTTCAAGTCGCCACATTCCGTGTAGCACGCGAAGCAAGAGAAGAAAGTACAAGAAAAGCATAATAGAGACAGTGAGCAGAGGTGTGAGACAAAGGAGTAATAAAGAAATACAAAACAGTTTCATTGAAGATCATAAGTCACAGGGAGTGGATGCATCTGCGCCACTGAGAACGGTTTTGAGCCATGTCACCAATTGTTTCCAACCATAGATTTTTACCGTCCCGAGGACCCCAGCCTGGAAGTCTACACCTTCCAACAGACTGGTCCAGCTTCACCTTCAAGCAATCCCAATCATACCATGCTACCATCTGTCGACGGCATTGTGAACAGTATTTCACAGTTCAATTATGACCCAGAGGCTAATGTCACTTTTGACACATGGTATCAACGTTATGAGGATTTATTCACTGTTGATCTCGCCTCACAAGACGATGCCTGGAAGGTGCGAGTTTTGCTACGTAAATTGGGTCCGGCAGAATATGAACGGTACTGCAACCTAATTTTACCACAGAAACCACGTGACAATTGTTTCGATGATACAATAAAGTTGCTGCGTGAACATTTCGGAGACCACTCCTCATTATTCAGTATACGTTATCGTTGCCTCAAGCTGGCAATGAATGAAAATGATGATTTTCTTACTCACGTTGGCACAGTCAACCGAGAATGTGAGAGATTTCGACTCAGGTCCTTAACAGATGATCAGTTCAAAGCCTTGATTCTCATATGCAGTCTCCAATCTCCTCGTTTCACAGATATCCGAACTCGACTGCTCAATCAGCTAGAACAAAATCCCAAGTTAACATTACATGACATAGCTGATGAATATCAACGGCTGATTAATCTGCAGAAAGACACACACCTGGTCGAATCAACACCTTCGAGAAGCTCTGATATTCGTGCATTACGAAAGAGCAAAAATCTCTCATCATCTACTCCTGACCCACCTTCTCTTAATGTCCCGCGGAAATCTACTGATACTCGTCCAACTTCACAAAATACTGCAAAGAAGACCCCTCCATCACCATGCTGGCATTGTGGCGCGTGGCACTTTGTAAAGTCTTGCCCATACAAAAATCATCGTTGCAGCAAGTGCAAAATCATCGGTCATAAAAATGGGTTTTGTCAGCCACGCCAACTCAGATATCATAATCCAGCAAAAGCTCAACAAAATGTCGGTCCTAAATCTCCAAAAAGATCACTGAGTCTACGTGCAACCTGTCAAGTCACAACACCAGCTATGCGGAAATATATTGACCTTCAGATGAATGGTCATGATACACGTCTGCAGCTAGATACTGCCTCTGATATTACTGTTATATCAGAGAAACTTTGGAATTATATTGGCAGACCACCTATCACCAATACTTCCCAGTCTCTTCTCAGCGCCTGTGGTGGGCGGCTCAAACTAATTGGTGAACTCAAATGTTCTGTTTCCTTCCGCAATACCAAATTCACAGGAATTTGTTACGTCACGAAGAATGATTTAAATGTTTTGGGACTTGATTGGTTCGATCGTTTGCATCTGGCTGATGTCCCACTAAATTCTCTACGCAATACAGTGAAGAAGCATAAAATGCTAGACAATTCCGGACGGAGCCGAAGCCGCAAACCCAACAATCAGACGAAACGACAGGCGTCAACAACAAGCCCAAAGGTCCCAGATAAACCCCCAGGTAAACATCCTACTAATCATTCATCTTCTCAAAAGGGGAGGTGATATGTATCCACATATATATATTTATGTGTGTGTGCATGTTGGTCTCTCTTTCTGTTTGCTCGGTTAGTCTGTGACCACTTCACTTGTATGAACTTGTCTCCTTTAATAATGTGTATTCTCCTTATATTATATTATATATAATATGAGTGTTTGTTGACAGTCCGTTGCTTGGTGACATATATCCATATATGTTTGTTGGCATGTCTGCTATATTCGCTATGTATAATTGGATCGACACTCCATTATAATTAGCCATTCATGTTAAGACTGTCTAATGATTTTTCCCACGCTTGTCTGAATTATTTATATATATTCGCATTCACAATTTGTGTGAACTACTTTACTTTACAACTACTTGACTTACTTACCACTTTGGTGTGAGACCATTTATTTTCGTCTCCTTGTGTTTGGACAATAGAAGTATCATCGCAAACCTAGTGGTCTTCTGATTTCCGCCTTCTCGCGTCAGGACTATTAGTTTCTCGACCAGTCCATAACAATAACTTAGCGACGAGTACATAACAATTTGGCGACGGGAAAACTAGTACATAACAATTTGGCGACGGGGAAAACTAGTATATAACAATGATATAATTGACTTCCATGTTTTTCTGATGCCTCTGAGGTTGGATTTGGTGCAGCCGTATACTTGAGAACCACCTTAATGTATGATAAAGATGTTAGCCTGGTGATGGGTAAATCCAGATTTGCACCTCTAAAGACGGTTTCGATTCCGAGATTAGAACTTAATGCCGCCTTACTAGCTGCGCAGTTATTCACAACAGTGTGTAAAGAGTTGGATTACCCCAAGCATCCCGTAACGTTTTGGACTGATTCGATGTCTGTGATATATTATATACGCAACGAGTCAGCAAGATATGCATGTTTTGTAGCTAACAGAGTATCTCAAATTCGTGAACTAACCACTGTTGAGCAGTGGAGGTACGTACCGTCTGGAAAAAACCCAGCTGATCTAGCCTTGCGAGGTGTTATTTATATCAATGTGGTTAAAAATAAGTGGTGGAAAGGTCCTTGCTAAGGGCTGATAGTATGTGGCCTCGTAGAGAAGATGAACCATCGATAAACGAGTGTGCCTTGGAGTTGAAGACAAGTGTCAGTTTAACATCTACTCAAGAAAGACATTCAGGTTTACATCCACTTTTTAAATATTATTCTTCTTGGTACAAACTACTGAAAGCTGTTGCGTGGTTGACACGATATGTTACGTATTTAAAGGTCATGCATCTTGCGGGATACGAAAATATGAATGTGGGGCCTTTGAGAGTCGAAGATATTAGAAATGCAGAGTTAGCGATTTTGAGGGCTGCTCAGTGGGAAGCGTGGGGTGAGATTGCCAAGGAGGATAGTCCTGATTTCGCAGATTTCAAGGTGCGGTTAGATAGATTATCTCCGATAGTTTCCGAAGGGATCGCTAGAGTTGGTGGACGTCTACAAATGTTAGAATCGTCATATGAGACCCGTCATCCGGCTTTATTACCTTGCTACCATCCAGTCACTGATCTCATTATAAGACACTACCATGTTCTTGAAGGTCATTTGGGTACTTCGCAAGTACTATCAAGTATTCGATGTAAGTTCTGGATAGTGAAGGGAGGTACCGCTGTCCGTAAAATAATTGATAAGTGCATGGAATGTAAACTCCGAAATGCTCGTCCAGTACAGCAGATGATGGCACCACTCCCAGCGTGGCAAGCTTCTGAAGGGAATTATCCATTTGAGTACGTTGGGGTGGATTTGTTCGGACCTTTTGTAGTGAAGAGAGGCAGAACCCTATGTAAAAGATATGGCTGTTTATTCACCTGTTTGAAAATGAGAGCTGTGCATATTGAGATGGTTCATACGCTAACTACTGATTCATTCGTGCTAGCATTACATAGATTTATAAATCGCCGGGGTGTACCGAAGATGATGTTCAGCGACAGAGGGACTAATTTTGTTGGCTGTCACGCCGAGCTTAAAGAGTACTTCGAAGGTCCCCAAACGAGAGTTCAGGAAGAGTTACTGAAAAGGAACATCGAGTGGCACTTCAACCCACCACATGCCAGCCATAGAGGTGGGCTATGGGAAAGACTTATAGGAATTATCAAGCGTATTTTAAGCTCCATAATTAAAAACCAGAGTTTGAATGACGAAACGCTGGAGACATTTTTTTGTGAAGCTGAACGAATATTAAATGACCGGCCGTTATCACCTGTGAGGGACGACGTCAAGGATTTTGATGTGTTAACCCCAAATAAATTATTGTTATTGAGAGGCAACCCTGGCATAGAGGACTCAAGCGGGGAAGGAATACCTACGATTAAAAGATGGAAACAAGCCAGGCACATGAAAGATATATTTTGGAAAAGATGGTTAAAGGAGTATGTTCTAACACTGCAAACCAGAGACAAGTGGAAAAAGTTGTGCCGAAACTTAAAGGTTGGTGACATAGTATTAGTAGCAGATAAATGTGCCACAGGTAGGTGGCCTTTGGGAGTGGTAGTAAGGCTACTCTGTAGTGGTGATGGATTGGTGAGGACGGTTGAGGTGAGAACAAGTTGTGGCATGTTGGTGCGAGATATTAGAAAACTGTGTCTACTGGAAGGTGCTGAGAGTCGAGAGTCGGAGGATGAACCACTAGACGATTTTCCAACCTAGAGCGTCAACCTGAGAAGGGTTGTAAGCGTACTGCTGTAAGTCCTACAGTTCTTCAAGGTAGTTCGTCAAGGCAGAATCCACCACTTTGATGTGTTGATTGTACATATGTTTGTGTTAAATAATTGTGTGAGTTCCAATTATTGTAATTGTTGGTTAATCTTGTTTGTGTCCGGACATGCCACAACTTACAATCGTCAACCTGTGAAGGGTTGCAGGCGTACTGGTATAGGTCCTGCAATTCTTCAAAGGAATTCCATCAAGACATGAATCGCGAGTTTGTGTGTACTGTTTGAATATATGTGTGGTGTGTCATATCAATTGGTGTTTTTTGGATTCATTGTGTTTACTCGTTTTCGCACCTTGTTGTTATTACATAATTTTGTTAAAATTTTCGTCGTGATTACTTCTGAAGTTGTTTCGAGTCTTCTACATCCGTGAATGAATTGATTGATGTTAGAGACAGCAGATGGGTTGTATACGCCGGGGAGACTATTGCTGAGAATGAAATGCATACGGAGATAATTGTTAGTTGCGGTCCCACACGGCGGGGAGAAAGAGTGTAAACGACTGAGGCTCGCATACGTCACCGTTCCTAGAACTGAGGCAGAATGAGTGACAAGCGATTGCAGTGGTAATTGGTAGTGAGTAGATAAGAGGATGTGCGTAGAGTATCATGAGGTGCTGCTATGGTCACGTTGCATTCTGCAAGGGTCATTCTAGCAAGTGGCGATTGTGTTGCAAGAGGATGTGTCAAGAGGATGCCTTTATCTGGAGGCGCAGGTCGTCATTGATGTGTGAGATTGTGCTGTGAGTATGCTTGTGGTGTGTTGGCTTTTCTGTTTGTTTTCCATTTCAGCTCTGTCCGTGTGACCCAGGTTCTCGCAATGGCATCCAAGTCAACGTGTATTGGTCGTGATGGAAAAAAGGGGTTGGATCCCTTTTTAGCCGGGGAGTGTTAATGTAGTTGAAGATTGAACGATCAATTCATGGTTGTTTGCTCAAAACCAACTTCCCCAATTTTCGTGGAGGCGTTAATACGACAGTCATCGTCTCATCGGTCGCTGTTCAGAAAGAAGTCAGGAGACAACTGTCAGAAACCTTAGTTGTAACAGTGTTTGTATGTCGGTGTTACAATAAAGAATTCTCGAGTCGCCAATTGGTGTTTTGGTTTTTGCGTCCGTTATTACTAAGCGTTTCTGAGAAACTTCAAGGAACAGCGTGAGTTCCATCGTAGCATGAGTTGGGCATTGACGGTTCACGAGACGTGCCTGACAGCGGGTGTTTCTTTAGCACTTCTGGCATGGCTGAAAGATTACTTAAGCGAGAGAGAATTCTTCACCAAAGTCAACCGCATCCGATCATCCTGGCACATCTCGGCATCAGGGGTTTTTCCTGGTTCTATCCCAGGGCCGTTGCTGTTTTTGATTTTTATCAACGACATGCCCTCCCAACTGAACTGCTCTGCGCTTCTTTACGGTGACGACGTAAAGATTTGGAGAGCAATAAACTCATCGGAAGACTCAGATAGATTGCAGGCTGACCTGCAAACTGTGGGAGACTGGGCTCTGCTTAAAGGAATGCCTTTCAACCTAAAGAGGTGCAAGGTAGTGCAACTTCATTCCGGCAGGTCACAGAGTGTAAATCACACTCTCGGTGGCCAGAACTTGAGTTGTGTTGTCTCATTCTAACAGAAAAGCTAGACACCAGTGGAAATTACGCGAGGGACGTCGCCAAAGCCTACGCAACTTTGCACTTTATGCATAGGCAGCTGGGAGCTCTTACTCACGAACTGTTCTTAAGGTTATCTAAGATATGTGAGGCCACATCCTGAGGTGCATAATATCATTGCACCTCCGCTACTCAAAAGGGATGCTAACATTCTAGAAAGTGTCCAGAGACGAGCGACAAAATGGGTGATCGGCCTCTGCAACAAATCATACGAGGAACGAATAAAGAAATTAGGTCTTTTCACACCTAGTTACCGTAGGCACAGGGGAGACCTCATCACCGTCTGCCAGATCTTAAATGACCAGGCCCACCCAAATAAAAGCATCCTGCCATTGAGTGATTATAGGCTTCCACGAGGTAACCCGCTAAGGATAGCACACCAGAGACCGAAGATTCGAGTGCGATCACATTTCTTTTCGCTTCGTGTTTGCCGTCTCTGGAACGCTTTACCGGCGGCCGTGACTACAGCGCCATCTGTGGAGATTTTTAAGCGGAAGCTAGACAATCATGCAGAAATGCAAGGTTTGTGTCTCAATGGCTTATCCTCATAAAACTTGAAACCACACTGTCAATGGATAAGCGTACAAACGAAATCCCCACGACCTGTTCTGCCTTCTTTTACTGTATTGACTACTTTATCTTTTCCTTAGGTCACCTTTATTATTTCACTTGTCTCAACCCATATTATCTACACTACAACCTATTATTATTATTATTATTACTACTACTATTCTGCTTTTATGACTACACCGAATGACCAACGGGAGTTAGGTCAAACTCCGTTCACGACAGCAACACAGTCCCTGCACCACTCCTCTTGGAGTCTACCAGAGCTAGAGCAGTCGAGTGGCGGGACTTACTACGCAGAAGCTCACCGAAGATCTGGAACCTCTACCTCACAATCAAGAAGCGAACTCAAAGAAATCACTGGCTTATACTAGCTCGTAATCAGGATATTGGACAGCTAAGTTTGCTGAACTGCGTTACTATGAGTCTGAATTAGTAATAGATAATACATAATTTCAAATAATATACTTTTTTAATATAAACAATCAATTAAATATACTTTCACTATCTGAATACATCACAATAGGCCCCTACCTCAGAAGTATATTATTGGACTGGAAGCGGTTGAGTTCCCAATTTGTATTCCCACTGCGGTGAGTTGTATGCATGCTTGCCGTCCCCCTTTTTAACAAATTTTTCGAAGTAATTACTTGCATACTTATATGTTTAATATTGTAACTATTACAGTACTGCCCATTTTTAATATTAGGCATAGTGTATAAGTTGTGTAGACTTCAGGATTCCGTTTTTTTTTTTCACAGACTTAAGACGATATAAGCCAACGTACTATTGACGTCTCAAAAAGTACAATCTGGAGTGGAAGAAGCATTTATAAGGTAAGCTTGTTCTTCCACATTAATGTAACCAGAATTACACGCAGATTATCGTGAAATTGAACCACAGCCAGAAATAACGCCAGGAAACATGGATATTCCCCAACAAGTCGTTTCAGTTGATGTTCACGGTAATGGCATGGCATCTCCACCGTCATTGGAAGAACATTTACCGACTGAACAACTGACTGCAACTGAGAAAGCTGACCGAAGCGAGTGCACCATAGTGGATTCCGTTCGTAACATTGTCATCAGATGCAAGCTGGATATGGCTGATACTCGTATTTTGCTGGAAGAATTAAGGTCCCTGTATCCTGAACTACCGACTGACCCTTTGACATTGACGAGGACTAAATTTCATTAGCAGATCACCACTGACGTCAACAAAAAGGTCATCGTAAACGCCGAAAGCACACGTATGAATTTTCCTGAAGATTTATAGGATGGTTTACTTCTTATTACTTGTGGAAAGATTGTAAATGCATTGGCCAAGATTATTAAAGATACTTTTAACTGTAATCAACTGCTTTCTGATATCGTGAGTCGTTGAGCTACTGCTAGTTTGCTGATTTTTGAGGCGACCTGTGTACGTAATCGATATGACGCTCTGTTAGTTGTCGACTGATTGTTAAACGCGGAACGGGAGGCGCGTTATCCCACGCATGAATCTGTAAAAGCAACTCAGGGTGCACTGCAGTCTTCGGGCGTATTGCAGTTTTTTTGGGGGCGGACTCAGGGACCATAACAGATTTTTTGGGGCCCATAACAGACTGTTTAGGGCAGGCTTAGGGACACTGTCCCACGTATTTGTATGCGCCCTACGATCTTTGTCCCGAAACGTCTGCAGTGCGCCCTAAAAATAATCCTAGCTGGGTTCAGCTCATTTTATTACCGCTGCCAAATTATGAACTACGTGGACTTCTAACAGATCACTTCCATATAACCATTTTTGAAGCAGGAGAGAGGGCTCAATTCAACAACTTTGTCCGAGCTCCCAACTAGAAGACTAGAGGTTTTATTCTTTAGCTTTAGATACAAGCTTCAAATTGCAACGTTGGAGCTCAGTTGCATACTCAGCTATGCATTTACATATGTATTGCAACGTTGACAGTGAATATCCAGCTCCCACTACATCGGTATCTGATGTCATGGTGTCCAGAGTTGATAATACAGGTGTTCATAAAAAGAAATTCCAACTGTCGTCAGCATGTAATATAATGCAGACAGAGAGCGAAAACATCAAGCTGTTTTTCCTGTGGCAAGATTCATCTACGAAGTATTTTCAGGGTGCTAACTGCCATAAATGTGGTAAAATCGGGCACATAAAGCCTGTTTTCGCAAGTTCAATTGCTTATGTCACTCATGATTCTCCTCATTCGTCTGTTGAAATGCAATTAGTGTTTCTTTCAAAGCAATGAATCTCGACTGATGTAAAGCTTCACTACAAGTTCAGGCGAGTCTCACTGTTTTATAAGTGATCCTGAGAGTACTGAATCCTTCTTGTTAGTAAATACGGTCCATCTTTATTGAGATTGAAAGCCCTTAGATTGTTGAATGTCGAACTCTCACGTTGCACTGAGTTGTTTTGTGAATCTTTGTTCAGAGAATTGGTTCTACATTGTTCAAAGTGTGTGGGTGGCATGAAGGTTCAGCGAATCCACCTTGAAATACGGGGTAATCCTGTCTTCCTAAAGCGCTGATTAACTCTCTATGAATCTCGAGATGCAATTAAGGAAGACTTGAACAAGTTGGATGCGCTGGACATACTAATGCCAGTTGAATCTTCGAATTAGGCGACATCAACGACTTAGTTAGGTTTGGCGAGTTTTCGCCCTAGAACACGACTTCGCACAGCATCATATGTGATCTGCCTAGGATGAGAAAAAATAGATGTGATTTCGGTTATTTGCACTATGTTGCTTCGAGGTGACTTCAGTGATGGATTGCGAATTCCATATAAGTACAGTTACTCAAAGAGAATACTGTGAGATAACATGTCAAATGCCCTAGATACATATCGAGCTCGAGAACAACGACTGGCTTACGTGCCTCGCGAACACTAGTGATGCAGTTGAAAAAGTTGAAGTGGCAAATAACGCAGGATCTATTTTTGAGAAATCAGTGTTGAGACCTTGTAACAAGTAGGTAGGCCGAAAATTGATCTTCAACCAATTTCCTCATGATTCGCGAAATAACTGGGGATATATTTCTAGGTCTGAAATCGCAAAAGTTTCCATTGTCGCCAGATTTTTCACGTGGAATTATAGAACTAGTTTTCCACTCACTGGTGTAGGTGTCAGTGTCCACATATATTGAGAAGAGTGTAGGAATTCATCGGGTGATGTCACACCTATTATTTTTGAAAATGATTCAAGGAAGTTCACAAAAGTGATATGAGAGAACTAGTAATTATCCTCTATTTCGATTTAAGGAAAGCCTTCGACAGAGTTCTACATAGTCTGCTAGTCAGCTGGCTTTGCTCACTAGGGATGTGCGATCCCCTCCACAACTGGATAAAATCATTTCTCTGTGATAGATACCAGACAACGAAAGTTGGCTCCCTGACCTCCAGGCGTAGACCAATTAGGGGTGGTGAAATGCAGGGGAGTGTATTGGACCCTGTGTTTTCCATAATAAACATCAGCAGTATATGTGGATGCTTCAGCATAGGCAAACCAATACTGAATGCAGATGCCCTAAAGGTGACTCACACATTCACCAACAAAGATCTCGGTACAACTGTGAACTCTATACACGAAGAATTGACAAATATAAATAGATAGTGTGATACCTGTAAACTCGAGTTTAGTGTTCAAAAGTGTGGCTGCTCTTCTTAGGTTGTCCCAGCCGACAACTTGACCAAGTAATTCTGGGTCGCGAGGTCCCTAGACTCAAATCTGTTTCACACCCAGGACTGAAATATTTTATGTGCGCCCATACTTAGGTTACTGCTCATTCATATTCAGTAGTATACACATTGAAGACAAACTAAAGGTGAATGGAGTACAGAGGTACTTCACGTTAAATATATTCCGAAGCGAAAACGGCACATACTACTCCACTAGATTTGAAATCACATAACTCGAAACACTATGGCTAAGATGACTGCGTTTAAGCATAGTACTTTCCTTTGAGCTTCTTAACAACATGGCGTATACTCCAACTAATAGTATTCGAATATCAGACGACGTTGATATAACCTTAGACACATTAAAAGCACAGTGGCTATAGAGCAATGTAAAACAAGCGAAAGTTTTACTCGATTTGACATACCTAAATATGGAACAAACCACCTACGGAAATGCGACTACCAAGCACATTCGCCTCCTTTGGCAAGGTACTTAATGACACACTAAGAGAGTCTGCAAACGATACCAGTGCCGATCTCCATGTAGGAGGTTCAAAAACCATGGGCCCATCTAATGTCTCCCTGATACAAAGAGTGAAACAAGACAGACATACGAACGAAATGTGAGAAAACGAGGTCAGAACTCACCACAATATCACATGGAAAGACGTGAGTTTCTTGGACATTATTCATAATCCACTAACAAGCTCACTTTCTGAAAATAATGCGTTGACAACTAACCCTAAGTAGCGAGGAATACTGCAAATCCATGGCCATTGTATATACTCAATGGTGGTAACAGTCAATGAAGTGATGCATTGAAAGCACACTTTAATTCCCATGATTACGGCGGTACTTCGCGGAATATGTCAAAAACATAGAATAATCAAACCGCACACCAAATGGAATTTACTAAATCCTCATAGCATACAGGCTGTAGTATACATCTGGATATTCATCCATGCGTTGATCATGCCAACGAATCCAAATCACTAACTATACAGCGCTGATAAACGTGGATATCTAAGAAGTAATGAAAATATTCTGATAGCTGCATTTCGAATGTCAGTGACTGATTCTATGGCGTTATTCTGCTCCTGCATGCTTCATTCGACGCTTTGTGTTAATTGGTTCAAATGACATCGTTATCAGTAAACTAACTAGTCGTTTTTACAAGCCATTCCTCTAGTCAACAAAACCACCTTGTTGACTAAATTTAACACAGTCTTCATTTATTAGACTCGTTTTCGACAAAATCGATTAACAATGATGCCTTGAATTATATCATATAACCTTATTAACGCATGTAAAGTGTGCTCACTGACATTATTCCATTGACTTACATTATATACATATATCCTCTGTTAGTGAAAACCGTGAATATCCTTACTCTTTGTATTATAAATTATCATATTGATGATGCCTGTAAACTGGTGTCCCTAGTGTACATAGAGTGAGAATATACTATTATTGTTGACTAGAACTGGTCCTAAGTGATTAACCTGCACAATTGTGATCTGCCTAGGATGAGACAATACAGGTCCAACTCTAGTTAGTTGTACTCAATTGCTTTGAGATGACTTTGGATTGTGAATTCGACAAGATTACAGCTTGTTAAAGAGAATACTGTGAGATACCATATCAAAAAATGCCCTAGATTTATCGAAGTAGAGAACAACGACTAGCTTACGTGCTTCGCGACTACTAGTGATGCAGTTGAAATAGTCGAAGTGGCAAGTGGCGTACAATCTATTTTTGAGAAATCCGTGTTGAGACTTTGTAACAAGATCTTCCTTAAGCAGGTAGGCTCAAAATTGATCTTTATCAACATTTCTCATGATTCGCGAGATAACTGGGGCTATGTTTACAGGTCTGTAATTGCGAACGTTTTCCTTATCACAAGATTTGTGTAGCACTCACTGGTGTAGGTGCTAGTGTCCACATATATTGAGAAGAAATTAGGATTTGTTTGGTGAGTGTCACACTGAACTTTTTTGAAGATTATTGAAGCAAGATCATCCGGTTTCGTGGTCGTATAAGGTCCAAGGCTTTTAACTCTTAATCGTATATTTGACTGGTAGACACTATGCTCCGTAGGGTAGTGCTATTAATGGTTGTTGCATCGATGGGGATGCGTTTTTATTCTAATTTCAGCGAACCGCTCAAAGAAAGGTTTACAGATGGTGGCAGGTTTAGTGTAGATTACTTTGTTGTGAAGTAATTGGTAGATGTACCTCGTTGACTGTATTCGTTTTTTTTTTGAAAAGTGTCGTGAAGTTATGAACTTAAGAGGAACTTTCAAATGCACTTAACACTTCATTGAAGTCGAAGGCGCTTGAAAGATTGAAGTGACTCCTGCATTGAGTGAAGTAGTGATATATCCTTGGTGGAAAAGTACTGTTTCAACAACTTCCTTAACTTATTGCGGTATGCTCCTAGAATGTATTCAGCTTCTTGCCAACCTAATTTCACTATCTTCTTAGCAGCAACAGCATCTAGACAAAGGGTAGCATTCCTATAAACTTGTGACGCTATGTGCTTCAGGGAGTTGGTGGCAAAATAGTCAACCCACTGACAGTGTGGGATTTGACTAATCCGCTGTCTGTGTGTTTGTAACTACGACATATCATGCTGCTTGATTAATGTTTGTCTCTCCTGTCCAGCATGTTGTCACCGCGGGTAAGTGTCTGGACGGGTTTTTGCCATCCTTAACAGTCGATAGTGGCAAGTAATTCGTCGAAGCGTTGGGAGCCGGAACTAGTTAGCCAATTGACTTCTGGAAGATTGAAGTCCCCTGCAATTATTTTGTAATTAGCACTAAACGAGGAGGCGTGTGCAAACGATTTAGCTAATAACACATCAGTTTCTTTTGTTGAGCTTGGTGCTCGATAAACACAGTCTATGAGAAGTTTGTACTTATCTCCATGTAAGACAACCCAGAGTGAGTCACGTACCTCGTTCAGTATTTCATCTTCCACCTTACTGACTACAAATGAGCTATGCATATATATGAGACATCCTCCACCACGCTTGCAATCTCTGTTTGCACGGTGTAGAGTGTAATCATTTTTACCTATATGCATGTCAATTATGGATGAGCACTATGGTCCAGTTATCAGAACTCCAGTAGGCTTGGCGATTAATGTCCTTAGTTCAGATATCTTATTGATGAGGGAACGTGCATTAATTAGTAACATCGTGAATAAGTCCCGAGATATAACAAACTGGCTTAAGATGCCATCGTAATATAGTTCTGTCTGTGCTTCACCAGCGGAAGAAATTATAGCTGATAAAGGGGTCGGACTGGGCATCCATGCACCGGGGTTAGAGTGAGACAAGGTGGTTCTAGGTGTCATTGGTTGTACCAGTAATTCAGGATACCTAAAATATTTACTGTGTTCCTGGATGTATGGGTAGAAGTGGTTGGGTCTGGATTGTTGATTAAAAGGCAAAGCATCATAAGGTCTAAACATCAATCTCCTATTCGTCATGCCGTTGCACGTCTCCGTGTTGTTTTAATAATTGGAAGAATATTATGGTGGAAGGTTGTTCGGTTTCAAGACGCTGGGAGTTTTGGAACCCAAATTTCCATGAGCTATGCTAAAAACCACCAAATATACAAGTGTTTCCAGAGGATTTCTTCGTATCGTGTGTGGGCTTGTTGACATGCTTTCTCTCAGGAGGCTTATTGAATACAAAGTATTCTTCCCCATCATCAGACTAAATCCTGGAAAATTTCTTCCCAGTGATGAGGTGACTGAGTTCGAGTGAAAATTTCTTAGAACAGCTTGCAGCGTTTCTAGCTATTTTAGCATCTTTCGCTGAGGCTTTATTTACAGGGATACTGGTATCGAAATCAGTTTCTAGTTACATTGGAAGGCGAAGCTGCTGTGTATTAAAACTAACTAGTCGTTTTTACAAGCCATTCCTCTAGTCAACAAAACCACCTTGTTGACTAAATTTAACACAGTCTTCATTTATTAGACTCGTTTTCGACAAAATCGATTAACAATGATGCCTTGAATTATATCATATAACCTTATTAACGCATGTAAAGTGTGCTCACTGACATTATTCCATTGACTTACATTATATACATATATCCTCTGTTAGTGAAAACCGTGAATATCCTTACTCTTTGTATTATAAATTATCATATTGATGATGCCTGTAAACTGGTGTCCCTAGTGTACATAGAGTGAGAATATACTATTATTGTTGACTAGAACTGGTCCTAAGTGATTAACCTGCACAATTGTGATCTGCCTAGGATGAGACAATACAGGTCCAACTCTAGTTAGTTGTACTCAATTGCTTTGAGATGACTTTGGATTGTGAATTCGACAAGATTACAGCTTTTTAAAGAGAATACTGTGAGATACCATATCAAAAAATGCCCTAGATTTATCGAAGTAGAGAACAACGACTAGCTTACGTGCTTCGCGACTACTAGTGATGCAGTTGAAATAGTCGAAGTGGCAAGTGGCGTACAATCTATTTTTGTGAAATCCGTGTTGAGACTTTGTAACAAGATCTTCCTTAAGCAGGTAGGCTCAAAATTGATCTTTATCAACATTTCTCATGATTCGCGAGATAACTGGGGCTATGTTTACAGGTCTGTAATTGCGAACGTTTTCCTTATCACAAGATTTGTGTAGCACTCACTGGTGTAGGTGCTAGTGTCCACAGATATTGAGAAGAGTGTAGGAATTCATCGGGTGATGTCACGCCTACTGTTTTTGAAAATTATTCAAGCAAGTCCATTTGTACTCGTGATAAAACGGAAAAACAACGGTTTAGACAACAGTGTTAGCCACGTGGAACATGGAAGTCATCAACCAGCCACAACACGACTTCTTCAAAAAAAATCACATGCCAGATAGACGTTTTCGATGAAGTGACCCACAAAAGTGATATGAGAGAACTAGTAATTATCCTCTATTTCGATTTAAGGAAAGCCTTCGACAGAGTTCTACATAGTCTGCTAGTCAGCTGGCTTTGCTCACTAGGGATGTGCGATCCCCTCCACAACTGGATAAAATCATTTCTCTGTGATAGATACCAGACAACGAAAGTTGGCTCCCTGACCTCCAGGCGTAGACCAATTAGGGGTGGTGAAATGCAGGGGAGTGTATTGGACTCTGTGTTTTCCATAATAAACATCAGCAGTATATGTGGATGCTTCAGCATAGGCAAACCAATACTGAATGCAGATGCCCTAAAGGTGACTCACACATTCACCAACAAAGATCTCGGTACAACTGTGAACTCTATACACGAAGAATTGACAAATATAAATAGATAGTGTGATACCTGTAAACTCGAGTTTAGTGTTCAAAAGTGTGGCTGGCTCTGCTTAGGTTGTCCCAGCCGACAACTTGACCAAGTAATTCTGGGTCGCGAGGTCCCTAGACTCAAATCTGTTTCACACCCAGGACTGAAATATTTTATGTGCGCCCATACTTAGGTTACTGCTCATTCATATTCAGTAGTATACACATTGAAGACAAACTAAAGGTGAATGGAGTACAGAGGTACTTCACGTTAAATATATTCCGAAGCGAAAACGGCACATACTACTCCACTAGATTTGAAATCACATAACTCGAAACACTATGGCTAAGATGACTACGTTTAAGCATAGTACTTTCTTTTGAGCTTCTTAACAACATAGCGTATAGAATTGGATTTCTTTTGATTTTCCCGTCGCTTGATTGGACCGAAGTGCTCGGTCTCAGGTTGACATGTCGGCTTCTTGTGCAGATGCTTCGACGATGTCTGGGCATTTATTTAGGATAAAATTGGTGGATGGTGACTAGCAGTGGAATCCAGGATGCGCATTTCGTCCTATTTGGGACTCGTCAGCTGAATATACCTGCATTTCTCAGTGAGTGATTTTGTTCCCACTGAGGCTCGAACCCAGTACCCATAGTTTCGAACGCCAAAGCGTTATCCACTAGACCACTAGGGCCACGAGAGCCACCTCTTGTGCAACGGGTCATATTAATTATTGAATTGGATTTTTTTTTGATTTTCCCGTCGATTGGGTTCGAAACTATGGGTACTGGGTTGGAGCCTCAGTGGGAACATCATCACTCACTGAGAAATGCAGGTACATCCAGGTGACGAGTTCCAAATAGGACGAAATGCGCATCCTGGATTCCACAGCTACTCACCATCCACCAATTTTATCCTAACACAGCGTATACTCCAATTAATAGTATTCGAATATCAGACGACGTTGATATAAACTTAGACACATTAAAAGCACAGTGGCTATAGAGCAATGTAAAACAAGCGAAAGTTTTACTCGATTTGACATACCTAAATATGGAACAAACCACCTACGGAAATGCGACTACCAAGCACATTCGCCTCCTTTGGCAAGGTACTTAATGACACACTAAGAGAGTCTGCAAACGATACCAGTGCCGATCTCCATGTAGGAGGTTCGAAAACCATGGGCCCATCTAATGTCTCCCTGATACAAAGAGTGAAACAAGACAGACATACGAACGAAATGTGAGAAAACGAGGTCAGAACTCACCACAATATCACATGGAAAGACGTGAGTTTCTTGGACATTATTCATAATCCACTAACAAGCTCACTTTCTGAAAATAATGCGTTGACAACTAACCCTAAGTAGCGAGGAATACTGCAAATCCATGGCCATTGTATATACTCAATGGTGGTAACAGTCAATGAAGTGATGCATTGAAAGCACACTTTAATTCCCATGATTACGGCGGTACTTCGCGGAATATGTCAAAAACATAGAATAATCAAACCGCACACCAAATGGAATTTACTAAATCCTCATAGCATACAGGCTGTAGTATACATCTGGATATTCATCCATGCGTTGATCATGCCAACGAATCCAAATCACTAACTATACAGCGCTGATAAACGTGGATATCTAAGAAGTAATGAAAATATTCTGATAGCTGCATTTCGAATGTCAGTGACTGATTCTATGGCGTTATTCTGCTCCTGCATGCTTCATTCGATGCTTTGTGTTAATTGGTTCAAATGACATCGTTATCAGTAAACTAACTAGTCGTTTTTACAAGCCATTCCTCTAGTCAACAAAACCACCTTGTTGACTAAATTTAACACAGTCTTCATTTATTAGACTCGTTTTCGACAAAATCGATTAACAATGATGCCTTGAATTATATCATATAATAAGAGAAGACGTTCAGCGAAGAGACTCTTTTCGGCGAATTCATTCACATAGCTGTACAATCGCATTTATATATAATTATTTGAGTGTGTGTGTGTACATGAGGTTTGTCAAAATTAGATAATTACACTATACTATCCGATGAATGTAAATTCACAAAACCGGTCAACGAGAAAAACATGACTGAACAGACCGAACAAAAGTTAACGGACACCCTTCGTAAGCTAAAAACTGAATCTTTCATCAGCAACGAAACGTTTGAATCCATAAGACCATCCGGCTCAAATATACCACGACTCTATGGACTTCCGAAAGTACACAAGAACGGTATCCCTCTTCGACCGATCCTTGACATGACCAATTCGCCTTATCACCGCACAGCCCAATGGCTAGCAGATCTACTAGAACCAATCAGAAGACAAGTTTCCTGCCACACAGTTCGAGATTCATTCGACTTTATCGACTCAATTGAAAACATCAACGTATCCAACAGGACCATGATCTCATTAGATGTCACATCACTATTCACAAATGTTCCACTGACTGAAACAATATGCTATGTATGCGAACTTATTGATTCCAAAGGAATAAACATCGGTATACCCACCGAGCGTCTTAAAGAACTCCTTCTGAGGTGTACCCTGAATGTTCAATTCTCTTTCAACAACGAAATATATCGCCAAAAGGATGGTATAGCTATGGGCTCACCACTAGGCCCATTACTTGCAGATTTCTTCATGGCAAAACTCGAAAACACATGCATGAAGAAAATGATCGATACCTTCGGAATCTACAAGAGATACGTCGACGACACTTTCATTATCGTCAACAATGAAGAGAATCTAGACGACATCCTGAAGTCGTTTAACAAGTGCCACCCCGCAATTCAGTTCACGCTGGAGAAAGAGTCCAACTCTAAAATATCCTTTCTTGACATCCAACTAACAAGACGAGAACACGATGGAACACTGAAAAGATCTATCTACAGAAAGTCAACATGGAACGGACAGCTGATTAACTTCCACAGTTGGGTACCCCTATACACCAAACGGAACCTGATCCGTTCACTTAGCAACAGAGTTCGCAGAATTTGTACCCCGGACACCGTAGAAGATGAACTGGACAATCTCAAGAGAATCCTCGTCGAGAATTGTTACCCAGAACGATTTATTGCAAAATCTATGAATCCTAGGCCACAAAAGCCGCCCACGCATAGCGTCCCGAAGAAACCGCTCTACATAAACCTTCAATTCAATGGAGATATATCTGCGGAAATACTAAAAAATCGACTGTCGCGCTCACTCAAGAAGACTTTCTTCGCAGCTGAACTACGACTAACTTTCTCCACAAAACCTATGATTCATGTGAACGTGAAGGATAAGCTACCACTGTTGGCCTCATCAATGTGTATCTACCAATTCACCTGCTCGTGTGGAGCCAGGTATGTCGGCCGTACCCAGCGTTCGCTTTCCAAGCGTATCACCGAACACTTACCAGCATGGTTTTACAAAGGAGAAAAGCGATGTCCCCGCAGCTCCATCTTAGAACACCTGATAGAATCCGGACACCAAGCTGCACCCCAAACAAACTTCAAAGTCGTCTACAGAGTAAGAAGTAGTCTTCCAAAAGGTGTACGAATCAGACTTCTTCAAACTGCAGAAGCAATGGCGATTCACTTGCTAAGCCCTGAACTCTGCATACAGAAGAGGTTCGTTCAATCACTAAACTTACAATGGACTTAACCTACATTATTACCTGAAAGGTAAATTCTACCTAATTTTTTTTTTCTGTCTCTTCATTGGTATTATTCTGTCTTCTCAATTGTAATATTTTGCATTTTCAACTTTCTTGTCTCTACCCCTACCCGATTTAATTTCTACACCTCACTACCACTTTAATTGACCTGACCAACGCTCAATTTATAGTCATTTATGTTACGTCATCCAACTTAATTGCTCAATTTCATTTCTAATCTAAATGGCATTATTATCTACCCCACTTCTACTTAGTCTCTACCTGTAATTACCTCTGTTGCTAACCTGACCTAAGTTAAAACATTTTAGTCAATTGTATTACGTCATCTAACTTACTAACTCAATCTTAATTTAGTTGCTGTCCAATTAACTTTGTTTCTATATTAGATCATTCTTTTATTACCTGATCAATTATCTAATTTTGACAAACCTCATGTACACACACACACTCAAATAATTATATATAAATGCGATTGTACAGCTATGTGAATGAATTCGCCGAAAAGAGTCTCTTCGCTGAACGTCTTCTCTTTTTCATATGACTAAATGGGGATTTTCAAGATACTCAAACGTTGCAAGGACCCAGGGACGGTGAAGGAGCTGGATGGTTTCCTGCGTTACTCCGTCAAGCTTGCGGTAGCGAAGACAAAGGTTGATTTCTTAAGAGATTGTATAGATCGACATGAGTATCCAAAGATGTATTGGAAGTCACTCAGACGCAACCACATCCAACCGAATACCAGAACACTCAGACGACACACACGAAACAACATCGACTCCATTCAATCACGCGTGTTCGAGCTAGAGCGAAACGTCTACTCAAGAGCTCATGCAGTCGAAGACTTAGATCAAGATCTACGCCATTCCTTCGAAGAATATGTGCAACAAGTCACTCAGAAAGAATGCAACAAGACTAAAGCAGATCTGCTCAAAAGTCTAAAGCCTACAATTAATACCGAATCTCCGTTCCCAAGCAATCCAGAAAAATACGTATTCAATCTTTCAGACATCACACTATCTACTACCCAACTAGAGGCACTATCTCTAGGTCCGAAATTCTGCGTAAAACCACAATGTATTGACAAGCTACAATGCCAGATTCAGTTTGAAAATCTAATAAACCAAACCTACGATCTCACACCCACATCAGATGAAAACCTACAACAACTCAAAGCATCAATCCTCGACAGTTGTCACAAGTTTATAAATACCAAACCCAACGGAAGGTCCATTTTGACGAAGAGGCATTATAAGGAGCTGAAAGAACTTATGAAAAACGAAGAGATTATGATATTACGTCCTGATAAAGGCGGAGGAATCGTTATCATGAATCGTAAGGACTATATCAGTAAGATGCTGACTATACTATCCGATGAATGTAAATTCACAAAACCGGTCAACGAGAAAAACATGACTGAACAGACCGAACAAAAGCTAACGGACACCCTCCGTAAGCTAAAAACTGAATCTTTCATCAGCAACGAAACGTTTGAATCCATAAGACCATCCGGCTCAAATATACCACGACTCTATGGACTTCCGAAAGTACACAAGAACGGTATCCCTCTTCGACCGATCCTTGACATGACCAATTCGCCTTATCACCGCACAGCCCAATGGCTAGCAGATCTACTAGAACCAATCAGAAGACAAGTTTCCTGCCACACAGTTCGAGATTCATTCGACTTTATCGACTCAATTGAAAACATCAACGTATCCAACAGGACCATGATCTCATTAGATGTCACATCACTATTCACAAATGTTCCACTGACTGAAACAATATGCTATGTATGCGAACTTATTGATTCCAAAGGAATAAACATCGGTATACCCACCGAGCGTCTTAAAGAACTCCTTCTGAGGTGTACCCTGAATGTTCAATTCTCTTTCAACAACGAAATATATCGCCAAAAGGATGGTATAGCTATGGGCTCACCACTAGGCCCATTACTTGCAGATTTCTTCATGGCAAAACTCGAAAACACATGCATGAAGAAAATGATCGATACCTTCGGAATCTACAAGAGATACGTCGACGACACTTTCATTATCGTCAACAATGAAGAGAATCTAGACGACATCCTGAAGTCGTTTAACAAGTGCCACCCCGCAATTCAGTTCACGCTGGAGAAAGAGTCCAACTCTAAAATATCCTTTCTTGACATCCAACTAACAAGACGAGAACACGATGGAACACTGAAAAGATCTATCTACAGAAAGTCAACATGGAACGGACAGCTGATTAACTTCCACAGTTGGGTACCCCTATACACCAAACGGAACCTGATCCGTTCACTTAGCAACAGAGTTCGCAGAATTTGTACCCCGGACACCGTAGAAGATGAACTGGACAATCTCAAGAGAATCCTCGTCGAGAATTGTTACCCAGAACGATTTATTGCAAAATCTATGAATCCTAGGCCACAAAAGCCGCCCACGCATAGCGTCCCGAAGAAACCGCTCTACATAAACCTTCAATTCAATGGAGATATATCTGCGGAAATACTAAAAAATCGACTGTCGCGCTCACTCAAGAAGACTTTCTTCGCAGCTGAACTACGACTAACTTTCTCCACAAAACCTATGATTCATGTGAACGTGAAGGATAAGCTACCACTGTTGGCCTCATCAATGTGTATCTACCAATTCACCTGCTCGTGTGGAGCCAGGTATGTCGGCCGTACCCAGCGTTCGCTTTCCAAGCGTATCACCGAACACTTACCAGCATGGTTTTACAAAGGAGAAAAGCGATGTCCCCGCAGCTCCATCTTAGAACACCTGATAGAATCCGGACACCAAGCTGCACCCCAAACAAACTTCAAAGTCGTCTACAGAGTAAGAAGTAGTCTTCCAAAAGGTGTACGAATCAGACTTCTTCAAACTGCAGAAGCAATGGCGATTCACTTGCTAAGCCCTGAACTCTGCATACAGAAGAGGTTCGTTCAATCACTAAACTTACAATGGACTTAACCTACATTATTACCTGAAAGGTAAATTCTACCTAATTTTTTTTTTCTGTCTCTTCATTGGTATTATTCTGTCTTCTCAATTGTAATATTTTGCATTTTCAACTTTCTTGTCTCTACCCCTACCCGATTTAATTTCTACACCTCACTACCACTTTAATTGACCTGACCAACGCTCAATTTATAGTCATTTATGTTACGTCATCCAACTTAATTGCTCAATTTCATTTCTAATCTAAATGGCATTATTATCTACCCCACTTCTACTTAGTCTCTACCTGTAATTACCTCTGTTGCTAACCTGACCTAAGTTAAAACATTTTAGTCAATTGTATTACGTCATCTAACTTACTAACTCAATCTTAATTTAGTTGCTGTCCAATTAACTTTGTTTCTATATTAGATCATTCTTTTATTACCTGATCAATTATCTAATTTTGACAAACCTCATGTACACACACACACTCAAATAATTATATATAAATGCGATTGTACAGCTATGTGAATGAATTCGCCGAAAAGAGTCTCTTCGCTGAACGTCTTCTCTTTTTCATATGACTAAATGGGGATTTTCAAGATACTCAAACGTTGCAAGGACCCAGGGACGGTGAAGGAGCTGGATGGTTTCCTGCGTTACTCCGTCAAGCTTGCGGTAGCGAAGACAAAGGTTGATTTCTTAAGAGATTGTATAGATCGACATGAGTATCCAAAGATGTATTGGAAGTCACTCAGACGCAACCACATCCAACCGAATACCAGAACACTCAGACGACACACACGAAACAACATCGACTCCATTCAATCACGCGTGTTCGAGCTAGAGCGAAACGTCTACTCAAGAGCTCATGCAGTCGAAGACTTAGATCAAGATCTACGCCATTCCTTCGAAGAATATGTGCAACAAGTCACTCAGAAAGAATGCAACAAGACTAAAGCAGATCTGCTCAAAAGTCTAAAGCCTACAATTAATACCGAATCTCCGTTCCCAAGCAATCCAGAAAAATACGTATTCAATCTTTCAGACATCACACTATCTACTACCCAACTAGAGGCACTATCTCTAGGTCCGAAATTCTGCGTAAAACCACAATGTATTGACAAGCTACAATGCCAGATTCAGTTTGAAAATCTAATAAACCAAACCTACGATCTCACACCCACATCAGATGAAAACCTACAACAACTCAAAGCATCAATCCTCGACAGTTGTCACAAGTTTATAAATACCAAACCCAACGGAAGGTCCATTTTGACGAAGAGGCATTATAAGGAGCTGAAAGAACTTATGAAAAACGAAGAGATTATGATATTACGTCCTGATAAAGGCGGAGGAATCGTTATCATGAATCGTAAGGACTATATCAGTAAGATGCTGACTATACTATCCGATGAATGTAAATTCACAAAACCGGTCAACGAGAAAAACATGACTGAACAGACCGAACAAAAGCTAACGGACACCCTCCGTAAGCTAAAAACTGAATCTTTCATCAGCAACGAAACGTTTGAATCCATAAGACCATCCGGCTCAAATATACCACGACTCTATGGACTTCCGAAAGTACACAAGAACGGTATCCCTCTTCGACCGATCCTTGACATGACCAATTCGCCTTATCACCGCACAGCCCAATGGCTAGCAGATCTACTAGAACCAATCAGAAGACAAGTTTCCTGCCACACAGTTCGAGATTCATTCGACTTTATCGACTCAATTGAAAACATCAACGTATCCAACAGGACCATGATCTCATTAGATGTCACATCACTATTCACAAATGTTCCACTGACTGAAACAATATGCTATGTATGCGAACTTATTGATTCCAAAGGAATAAACATCGGTATACCCACCGAGCGTCTTAAAGAACTCCTTCTGAGGTGTACCCTGAATGTTCAATTCTCTTTCAACAACGAAATATATCGCCAAAAGGATGGTATAGCTATGGGCTCACCACTAGGCCCATTACTTGCAGATTTCTTCATGGCAAAACTCGAAAACACATGCATGAAGAAAATGATCGATACCTTCGGAATCTACAAGAGATACGTCGACGACACTTTCATTATCGTCAACAATGAAGAGAATCTAGACGACATCCTGAAGTCGTTTAACAAGTGCCACCCCGCAATTCAGTTCACGCTGGAGAAAGAGTCCAACTCTAAAATATCCTTTCTTGACATCCAACTAACAAGACGAGAACACGATGGAACACTGAAAAGATCTATCTACAGAAAGTCAACATGGAACGGACAGCTGATTAACTTCCACAGTTGGGTACCCCTATACACCAAACGGAACCTGATCCGTTCACTTAGCAACAGAGTTCGCAGAATTTGTACCCCGGACACCGTAGAAGATGAACTGGACAATCTCAAGAGAATCCTCGTCGAGAATTGTTACCCAGAACGATTTATTGCAAAATCTATGAATCCTAGGCCACAAAAGCCGCCCACGCATAGCGTCCCGAAGAAACCGCTCTACATAAACCTTCAATTCAATGGAGATATATCTGCGGAAATACTAAAAAATCGACTGTCGCGCTCACTCAAGAAGACTTTCTTCGCAGCTGAACTACGACTAACTTTCTCCACAAAACCTATGATTCATGTGAACGTGAAGGATAAGCTACCACTGTTGGCCTCATCAATGTGTATCTACCAATTCACCTGCTCGTGTGGAGCCAGGTATGTCGGCCGTACCCAGCGTTCGCTTTCCAAGCGTATCACCGAACACTTACCAGCATGGTTTTACAAAGGAGAAAAGCGATGTCCCCGCAGCTCCATCTTAGAACACCTGATAGAATCCGGACACCAAGCTGCACCCCAAACAAACTTCAAAGTCGTCTACAGAGTAAGAAGTAGTCTTCCAAAAGGTGTACGAATCAGACTTCTTCAAACTGCAGAAGCAATGGCGATTCACTTGCTAAGCCCTGAACTCTGCATACAGAAGAGGTTCGTTCAATCACTAAACTTACAATGGACTTAACCTACATTATTACCTGAAAGGTAAATTCTACCTAATTTTTTTTTTCTGTCTCTTCATTGGTATTATTCTGTCTTCTCAATTGTAATATTTTGCATTTTCAACTTTCTTGTCTCTACCCCTACCCGATTTAATTTCTACACCTCACTACCACTTTAATTGACCTGACCAACGCTCAATTTATAGTCATTTATGTTACGTCATCCAACTTAATTGCTCAATTTCATTTCTAATCTAAATGGCATTATTATCTACCCCACTTCTACTTAGTCTCTACCTGTAATTACCTCTGTTGCTAACCTGACCTAAGTTAAAACATTTTAGTCAATTGTATTACGTCATCTAACTTACTAACTCAATCTTAATTTAGTTGCTGTCCAATTAACTTTGTTTCTATATTAGATCATTCTTTTATTACCTGATCAATTATCTAATTTTGACAAACCTCATGTACACACACACACTCAAATAATTATATATAAATGCGATTGTACAGCTATGTGAATGAATTCGCCGAAAAGAGTCTCTTCGCTGAACGTCTTCTCTTTTTCATATGACTAAATGGGGATTTTCAAGATATATCATATAACCTTATTAACGCATGTAAAGTGTGCTCACTGACATTATTCCATTGACTTACATTATATACATATATCCTCTGTTAGTGAAAACCGTGAATATCCTTACTCTTTGTATTATAAATTATCATATTGATGATGCCTGTAAACTGGTGTCCCTAGTGTACATAGAGTGAGAATATACTATTATTGTTGACTAGAACTGGTCCTAAGTGATTAACCTGCACAATTGTGATCTGCCTAGGATGAGACAATACAGGTCCAACTCTAGTTAGTTGTACTCAATTGCTTTGAGATGACTTTGGATTGTGAATTCGACAAGATTACAGCTTTTTAAAGAGAATACTGTGAGATACCATATCAAAAAATGCCCTAGATTTATCGAAG
Organism: Trichobilharzia regenti; assembly: GCA_944472135.2. Lineage (NCBI taxonomy): Eukaryota > Metazoa > Platyhelminthes > Trematoda > Strigeidida > Schistosomatidae > Trichobilharzia > Trichobilharzia regenti. Next base: position 65,739,260 of record OX235266.1, on the reverse strand, counting down.
TAGAGAACAACGACTAGCTTACGTGCTTCGCGACTACTAGTGATGCAGTTGAAATAGTCGAAGTGGCAAGTGGCGTACAATCTATTTTTGTGAAATCCGTGTTGAGACTTTGTAACAAGATCTTCCTTAAGCAGGTAGGCTCAAAATTGATCTTTATCAACATTTCTCATGATTCGCGAGATAACTGGGGCTATGTTTACAGGTCTGTAATTGCGAACGTTTTCCTTATCACAAGATTTGTGTAGCACTCACTGGTGTAGGTGCTAGTGTCCACAGATATTGAGAAGAGTGTAGGAATTCATCGGTGATGTCACGCCTACTGTTTTTGAAAATTATTCAAGCAAGTCCATTTGTACTCGTGATAAAACGGAAAAACAACGGTTTAGACAACAGTGTTAGCCACGTGGAACATGGAAGTCATCAACCAGCCACAACACGACTTCTTCAAAAAAATCACATGCCAGATAGACGTTTTCGATGAAGTGACCCACAAAAGTGATATGAGAGAACTAGTAATTATCCTCTATTTCGATTTAAGGAAAGCCTTCGACAGAGTTCTACATAGTCTGCTAGTCAGCTGGCTTTGCTCACTAGGGATGTGCGATCCCCTCCACAACTGGATAAAATCATTTCTCTGTGATAGATACCAGACAACGAAAGTTGGCTCCCTGACCTCCAGGCGTAGACCAATTAGGGGTGGTGAAATGCAGGGGAGTGTATTGGACTCTGTGTTTTCCATAATAAACATCAGCAGTATATGTGGATGCTTCAGCATAGGCAAACCAATACTGAATGCAGATGCCCTAAAGGTGACTCACACATTCACCAACAAAGATCTCGGTACAACTGTGAACTCTATACACGAAGAATTGACAAATATAAATAGATAGTGTGATACCTGTAAACTCGAGTTTAGTGTTCAAAAGTGTGGCTGGCTCTTCTTAGGTTGTCCCAGCCGACAACTTGACCAAGTAATTCTGGGTCGCGAGGTCCCTAGACTCAAATCTGTTTCACACCCAGGACTGAAATATTTTATGTGCGCCCATACTTAGGTTACTGCTCATTCATATTCAGTAGTATACACATTGAAGACAAACTAAAGGTGAATGGAGTACAGAGGTACTTCACGTTAAATATATTCCGAAGCGAAAACGGCACATACTACTCCACTAGATTTGAAATCACATAACTCGAAACACTATGGCTAAGATGACTACGTTTAAGCATAGTACTTTCTTTTGAGCTTCTTAACAACATAGCGTATAGAATTGGATTTCTTTTGATTTTCCCGTCGCTTGATTGGACCGAAGTGCTCGGTCTCAGGTTGACATGTCGGCTTCTTGTGCAGATGCTTCGACGATGTCTGGGCATTTATTTAGGATAAAATTGGTGGATGGTGACTAGCAGTGGAATCCAGGATGCGCATTTCGTCCTATTTGGGACTCGTCAGCTGAATATACCTGCATTTCTCAGTGAGTGATTTTGTTCCCACTGAGGCTCGAACCCAGTACCCATAGTTTCGAACGCCAAAGCGTTATCCACTAGACCACTAGGGCCACGAGAGCCACCTCTTGTGCAACGGGTCATATTAATTATTGAATTGGATTTTTTTTTGATTTCCCGTCGATTGGGTTCGAAACTATGGGTACTGGGTTGGAGCCTCAGTGGGAACATCATCACTCACTGAGAAATGCAGGTACATCCAGGTGACGAGTTCCAAATAGGACGAAATGCGCATCCTGGATTCCACAGCTACTCACCATCCACCAATTTTATCCTAACACAGCGTATACTCCAATTAATAGTATTCGAATATCAGACGACGTTGATATAAACTTAGACACATTAAAAGCACAGTGGCTATAGAGCAATGTAAAACAAGCGAAAGTTTTACTCGATTTGACATACCTAAATATGGAACAAACCACCTACGGAAATGCGACTACCAAGCACATTCGCCTCCTTTGGCAAGGTACTTAATGACACACTAAGAGAGTCTGCAAACGATACCAGTGCCGATCTCCATGTAGGAGGTTCGAAAACCATGGGCCCATCTAATGTCTCCCTGATACAAAGAGTGAAACAAGACAGACATACGAACGAAATGTGAGAAAACGAGGTCAGAACTCACCACAATATCATATGGAAAGACGTGAGTTTCTTGGACATTATTCATAATCCACTAACAAGCTCACTTTCTGAAAATAATACGTTGACAACTAACCCTAAGTAGCGAGGAATACTGCAAATCCATGGCCATTGTATATACTCAATGGTGGTAACAGTCAATGAAGTGATGCATTGAAAGCACACTTTAATTCCCATGATTACGGCGGTACTTCGCGGAATATGTCAAAAACATAGAATAATCAAACCGCACACCAAATGGAATTTACTAAATCCTCATAGCATACAGGCTGTAGTATACATCTGGATATTCATCCATGCGTTGATCATGCCAACGAATCCAAATCACTAACTATACAGCGCTGATAAACGTGGATATCTAAGAAGTAATGAAAATATTCTGATAGCTGCATTTCGAATGTCAGTGACTGATTCTATGGCGTTATTCTGCTCCTGCATGCTTCATTCGACGCTTTGTGTTAATTGGTTCAAATGACATCGTTATCAGTAAACTAACTAGTCGTTTTTACAAGCCATTCCTCTAGTCAACAAAACCACCTTGTTGACTAAATTTAACACAGTCTTCATTTATTAGACTCGTTTTCGACAAAATCGATTAACAATGATGCCTTGAATTATATCATATAACCTTATTAACGCATGTAAAGTGTGCTCACTGACATTATTCCATTGACTTACATTATATACATATATCCTCTGTTAGTGAAAACCGTGAATATCCTTACTCTTTGTATTATAAATTATCATATTGATGATGCCTGTAAACTGGTGTCCCTAGTGTACATAGAGTGAGAATATACTATTATTGTTGACTAGAACTGGTCCTAAGTGATTAACCTGCACAATTGTGATCTGCCTAGGATGAGACAATACAGGTCCAACTCTAGTTAGTTGTACTCAATTGCTTTGAGATGACTTTGGATTGTGAATTCGACAAGATTACAGCTTTTTAAAGAGAATACTGTGAGATACCATATCAAAAAATGCCCTAGATTTATCGAAGTAGAGAACAACGACTAGCTTACGTGCTTCGCGACTACTAGTGATGCAGTTGAAATAGTCGAAGTGGCAAGTGGCGTACAACCTATTTTTGAGAAATCCGTGTTGAGACTTTGTAACAAGATCTTCCTTAAGCAGGTAGGCTCAAAATTGATCTTTATCAACATTTCTCATGATTCGCGAGATAACTGGGGCTATGTTTACAGGTCTGTAATTGCGAACGTTTTCCTTATCACAAGATTTGTGTAGCACTCACTGGTGTAGGTGCTAGTGTCCACAGATATTGAGAAGAGTGTAGGAATTCATCGGGTGATGTCACGCCTACTGTTTTTGAAAATTATTCAAGCAAGTCCATTTGTACTCGTGATAAAACGGAAAAACAACGGTTTAGACAACAGTGTTAGCCACGTGGAACATGGAAGTCATCAACCAGCCACAACACGACTTCTTCAAAAAAAATCACATGCCAGATAGACGTTTTCGATGAAGTGACCCACAAAAGTGATATGAGAGAACTAGTAATTATCCTCTATTTCGATTTAAGGAAAGCCTTCGACAGAGTTCTACATAGTCTGCTAGTCAGCTGGCTTTGCTCACTAGGGATGTGCGATCCCCTCCACAACTGGATAAAATCATTTCTCTGTGATAGATACCAGACAACGAAAGTTGGCTCCCTGACCTCCAGGCGTAGACCAATTAGGGGTGGTGAAATGCAGGGGAGTGTATTGGACTCTGTGTTTTCCATAATAAACATCAGCAGTATATGTGGATGCTTCAGCATAGGCAAACCAATACTGAATGCAGATGCCCTAAAGGTGACTCACACATTCACCAACAAAGATCTCGGTACAACTGTGAACTCTATACACGAAGAATTGACAAATATAAATAGATAGTGTGATACCTGTAAACTCGAGTTTAGTGTTCAAAAGTGTGGCTGGCTCTTCTTAGGTTGTCCCAGCCGACAACTTGACCAAGTAATTCTAGGTCGCGAGGTCCCTAGACTCAAATCTGTTTCACACCCAGGACTGAAATATTTTATGTGCGCCCATACTTAGGTTACTGCTCATTCATATTCAGTAGTATACACATTGAAGACAAACTAAAGGTGAATGGAGTACAGAGGTACTTCACGTTAAATATATTCCGAAGCGAAAACGGCACATACTACTCCACTAGATTTGAAATCACATAACTCGAAACACTATGGCTAAGATGACTACGTTTAAGCATAGTACTTTCTTTTGAGCTTCTTAACAACATAGCGTATAGAATTGGATTTCTTTTGATTTTCCCGTCGCTTGATTGGACCGAAGTGCTCGGTCTCAGGTTGACATGTCGGCTTCTTGTGCAGATGCTTCGACGATGTCTGGGCATTTATTTAGGATAAAATTGGTGGATGGTGACTAGCAGTGGAATCCAGGATGCGCATTTCGTCCTATTTGGGACTCGTCAGCTGAATATACCTGCATTTCTCAGTGAGTGATTTTGTTCCCACTGAGGCTCGAACCCAGTACCCATAGTTTCGAACGCCAAAGCGTTATCCACTAGACCACTAGGGCCACGAGAGCCACCTCTTGTGCAACGGGTCATATTAATTATTGAATTGGATTTTTTTTTGATTTTCCCGTCGATTGGGTTCGAAACTATGGGTACTGGGTTGGAGCCTCAGTGGGAACATCATCACTCACTGAGAAATGCAGGTACATCCAGGTGACGAGTTCCAAATAGGACGAAATGCGCATCCTGGATTCCACAGCTACCCACCATCCACCAATTTTATCCTAACACAGCGTATACTCCAATTAATAGTATTCGAATATCAGACGACGTTGATATAAACTTAGACACATTAAAAGCACAGTGGCTATAGAGCAATGTAAAACAAGCGAAAGTTTTACTCGATTTGACATACCTAAATATGGAACAAACCACCTACGGAAATGCGACTACCAAGCACATTCGCCTCCTTTGGCAAGGTACTTAATGACACACTAAGAGAGTCTGCAAACGATACCAGTGCCGATCTCCATGTAGGAGGTTCGAAAACCATGGGCCCATCTAATGTCTCCCTGATACAAAGAGTGAAACAAGACAGACATACGAACGAAATGTGAGAAAACGAGGTCAGAACTCACCACAATATCACATGGAAAGACGTGAGTTTCTTGGACATTATTCATAATCCACTAACAAGCTCACTTTCTGAAAATAATGCGTTGACAACTAACCCTAAGTAGCGAGGAATACTGCAAATCCATGGCCATTGTATATACTCAATGGTGGTAACAGTCAATGAAGTGATGCATTGAAAGCACACTTTAATTCCCATGATTACGGCGGTACTTCGCGGAATATGTCAAAAACATAGAATAATCAAACCGCACACCAAATGGAATTTACTAAATCCTCATAGCATACAGGCTGTAGTATACATCTGGATATTCATCCATGCGTTGATCATGCCAACGAATCCAAATCACTAACTATACAGCGCTGATAAACGTGGATATCTAAGAAGTAATGAAAATATTCTGATAGCTGCATTTCGAATGTCAGTGACTGATTCTATGGCGTTATTCTGCTCCTGCATGCTTCATTCGACGCTTTGTGTTAATTGGTTCAAATGACATCGTTATCAGTAAACTAACTAGTCGTTTTTACAAGCCATTCCTCTAGTCAACAAAACCACCTTGTTGACTAAATTTAACACAGTCTTCATTTATTAGACTCGTTTTCGACAAAATCGATTAACAATGATGCCTTGAATTATATCATATAACCTTATTAACGCATGTAAAGTGTGCTCACTGACATTATTCCATTGACTTACATTATATACATATATCCTCTGTTAGTGAAAACCGTGAATATCCTTACTCTTTGTATTATAAATTATCATATTGATGATGCCTGTAAACTGGTGTCCCTAGTGTACATAGAGTGAGAATATACTATTATTGTTGACTAGAACTGGTCCTAAGTGATTAACCTGCACAATTGTGATCTGCCTAGGATGAGACAATACAGGTCCAACTCTAGTTAGTTGTACTCAATTGCTTTGAGATGACTTTGGATTGTGAATTCGACAAGATTACAGCTTTTTAAAGAGAATACTGTGAGATACCATATCAAAAAATGCCCTAGATTTATCGAAGTAGAGAACAACGACTAGCTTACGTGCTTCGCGACTACTAGTGATGCAGTTGAAATAGTCGAAGTGGCAAGTGGCGTACAACCTATTTTTGAGAAATCCGTGTTGAGACTTTGTAACAAGATCTTCCTTAAGCAGGTAGGCTCAAAATTGATCTTTATCAACATTTCTCATGATTCGCGAGATAACTGGGGCTATGTTTACAGGTCTGTAATTGCGAACGTTTTCCTTATCACAAGATTTGTGTAGCACTCACTGGTGTAGGTGCTAGTGTCCACATATATTGAGAAGAAATTAGGATTTGTTTGGTGAGTGTCACACTGAACTTTTTTGAAGATTATTGAAGCAAGATCATCCGGTTTCGTGGTCGTATAAGGTCCAAGGCTTTTAACTCTTAATCGTATAATTGACTGGTAGACACTATGCTCCGTAGGGTAGTGCTATTAATGGTTGTTGCATCGATGGGGATGCGTTTTTATTCTAATTTCAGCGAACCGCTCAAAGAAAGGTTTACAGATGGTGGCAGGTTTAGTGTAGATTACTTTGTTGTGAAGTAATTGGTAGATGTACCTCGTTGACTGTATTCGTTTTTTTTTTGAAAAGTGTCGTGAAGTTATGAACTTAAGAGGAACTTTCAAATGCACTTAACACTTCATTGAAGTCGAAGGCGCTTGAAAGATTGAAGTGACTCCTGCATTGAGTGAAGTAGTGATATATCCTTGGTGGAAAAGTACTGTTTCAACAACTTCCTTAACTTATTGCGGTATGCTCCTAGAATGTATTCAGCTTCTTGCCAACCTAATTTCACTATCTTCTTAGCAGCAACAGCATCTAGACAAAGGGTAGCATTCCTATAAACTTGTGACGCTATGTGCTTCAGGGAGTTGGTGGCAAAATAGTCAACCCACTGACAGTGTGGGATTTGACTAATCCGCTGTCTGTGTGTTTGTAACTACGACATATCATGCTGCTTGATTAATGTTTGTCTCTCCTGTCCAGCATGTTGTCACCGCGGGTAAGTGTCTGGACGGGTTTTTGCCATCCTTAACAGTCGATAGTGGCAAGTAATTCGTCGAAGCGTTGGGAGCCGGAACTAGTTAGCCAATTGACTTCTGGAAGATTGAAGTCCCCTGCAATTATTTTGTAATTAGCACTAAACGAGGAGGCGTGTGCAAACGATTTAGCTAATAACACATCAGTTTCTTTTGTTGAGCTTGGTGCTCGATAAACACAGTCTATGAGAAGTTTGTACTTATCTCCATGTAAGACAACCCAGAGTGAGTCACGTACCTCGTTCAGTATTTCATCTTCCACCTTACTGACTACAAATGAGCTATGCATATATATGAGACATCCTCCACCACGCTTGCAATCTCTGTTTGCACGGTGTAGAGTGTAATCATTTTTACCTATATGCATGTCAATTATGGATGAGCACTATGGTCCAGTTATCAGAACTCCAGTAGGCTTGGCGATTAATGTCCTTAGTTCAGATATCTTATTGATGAGGGAACGTGCATTAATTAGTAACATCGTGAATAAGTCCCGAGATATAACAAACTGGCTTAAGATGCCATCGTAATATAGTTCTGTCTGTGCTTCACCAGCGGAAGAAATTATAGCTGATAAAGGGGTCGGACTGGGCATCCATGCACCGGGGTTAGAGTGAGACAAGGTGGTTCTAGGTGTCATTGGTTGTACCAGTAATTCAGGATACCTAAAATATTTACTGTGTTCCTGGATGTATGGGTAGAAGTGGTTGGGTCTGGATTGTTGATTAAAAGGCAAAGCATCATAAGGTCTAAACATCAATCTCCTATTCGTCATGCCGTTGCACGTCTCCGTGTTGTTTTAATAATTGGAAGAATATTATGGTGGAAGGTTGTTCGGTTTCAAGACGCTGGGAGTTTTGGAACCCAAATTTCCATGAGCTATGCTAAAAACCACCAAATATACAAGTGTTTCCAGAGGATTTCTTCGTATCGTGTGTGGGCTTGTTGACATGCTTTCTCTCAGGAGGCTTATTGAATACAAAGTATTCTTCCCCATCATCAGACTAAATCCTGGAAAATTTCTTCCCAGTGATGAGGTGACTGAGTTCGAGTGAAAATTTCTTAGAACAGCTTGCAGCGTTTCTAGCTATTTTAGCATCTTTCGCTGAGGCTTTATTTACAGGGATACTGGTATCGAAATCAGTTTCTAGTTACATTGGAAGGCGAAGCTGCTGTGTAGTTTGCCGAATGATACTGTCAATACTAGGTGACTGCTGCTGTACACAATCCACTTTTGGTAAATTTAAGCTAGAGAAGGTGGGTGACCAGATTATTACTACGCATTATTGTGAGTTGGCACGGTGTTTTGTCCTGAGCTATTCAGTCCTAAGTGATCTTGAAATTCAGTGAACTCGCCAGTATCAAGAGAGTTACTGAACTTAAAATCGATGGGACAATTAGACTGGGTCGACATTTTACAGGGTCGTTTGCATTCACATGGGACACTAGCCATGCCGCAACAATTCACGATTTTGTGTTTTGTAGTCTTCGAAGCAATGAGTCTGGGATGTTGTAAACTATAGCCTTGTGAGAAGAGGCTATAGGCTTCATCACCTCCGCAGACAAGAGTCAGTGAGATTTTCACCTCTATTTAAGTTGCCCGGAGACATTTTATTTAAAGCAATTGTGTTTCTGCGAACACGCTTTTGAGACGTTTGGACCATAATTGAGGGATCATTCATTAGTAAGCGGTAAATAAACGTTAGCGAAAACGCTTACGAAAATGTTACCAATTTCGAACATATTGTGTTTGTTACTTTTGCATCTTTTGTTAGACATAATAAGTTCGCGATTTTTCAATGTTAAAACTATGCTCGTCTCATTTCAGGCTGACTGAGTGGAGTGCAGAGATTGATCGCCGTAGATGATGCAACAGATCACTAATGGGAAAGGCTATCCGCTCTCACCTAATTGTATTATGCCTGGTTGTGAATACAAACCTTGAGCCTAAGTCTTCGTTCTTATTAGCACGCGGTACCCCACTATCATGCGCTTCGCTCTGTTTCAGATCACTGTTTACCGATTGTGACTAGAGATTTTGTGCAAGAGGTTCTTCTTCGATTTGTCGTCAGAGCTTTCTGTCACCCATTTTTTTGCAGCGGCCATCAAATCTCCAGCGATGATGGCAACTGTTGGTTGAGTGAAACCCATCAGCATTTTTTACTCCTTTACGTTCCCAGGGAATAGAGGGCTTCAAGCTAGTGGCTTGAAGTTTCTGTAGCAGCAGCGATGACTATTTTTACAGGATGGGGTTGCTCGCGTAATGGTCAACCTTCCGTCCTTATCAGTCTTACTACTGGCTTACAGAGGTAAAGAGGGGCTTCAGCGGGGGATCGAACGCTGAGCTACCTGTGTGGTTGGCTGCGTCGCTGTGGCACCGACCTAATCGGCATAACAAGTATACATGGACTCACGATACTTCTGTGCAAACTCACAAAATGAGTCAACAAATGTACGACCACGAATGATCTGGTGCGCATTACCCTGCACAAAATCTAAAAATAGGGTACTGAGGTCCTGTATGGTGAGACCTGTCTGTTAGTCGATATTGTAGACACCAATTTACGTCAATATTTAAGTTGCTAATCGGGTCACGAGATAAAAAGAAATAGCAAAGTCTAACCTTGGAAAACTCAACAAGAAGTCACAGCATACGTGATGTGTGCGAATACGATTCGGAGATATGTGGTCTAAGCTTCAAAGAAGCGGCCACAAAGAGATGACAGGATAACTTTCAGCAAGAAAACAAGCAACCAGGAGACGCTGTTTCTCTGCTAATAACAAAGAATAATAATGTATAAAAAATACATAAATATTTCCTGATTTCCTCAATAAACGATCTGTTTCCTGGCCCTAGTCTTCTGTCGTTACACCTGTATGTTACAACCTGAACAGTGAAACTGACCATCTGATGCCGATAAATCATTCCAGATACGCACGTAATTATTCCAAGAAACAATGCGTGCAGCGGGATAGTTTTCGGCTGCAGTAAACGATAGCCCCTCTCGGAGCAAAGTTTCTTCAGGGAATAGTAGACATGCTCACACTGTATCATCCGAAAATCCCTCCGAACATAACATAAGCAACCAGGAATTAAGGATAGCAACAAGAAAACCTACTAGCTTTCCTCTCAACAACCCTGGTTCTCTGAAAATTATGCTCTTGAATCCTCGATCTCTCCGTGACAAAATAACTTCTTTTCGCAATTTGGTATACAGAGAACAACCAACATTAATCCTGGTAACTGAAACTTGGCTAACCAATGATATACCTGACACAAAGCTGATAATCGATAACTATGGCATTCACAGGAATGATAGAGTAGACAAAAGAGGAGGCGTGTGTCAGATATAGGCCCCTAAATCCACTTACTCCAATACGTTAACAAACCCAACTATCGAAAACTACCAGAATCTAAGTGTATTGGCCTACACACGAATGGAAATAAAATTCTCGTTTGATGTATATACCGAGACCCTCAAATCCCTAAGACGACTGATACGGCTATTGTAGAAATAATAGAGCATATACAAATTAGTCTATGGTGATTTCAACATCCCCAGAGTGAAGTGGAATAGCTACACTGGACCTGGAGCCTACGTGGAGCTCCCAGAAGCTATAGATGTAGGAGGATGAAAGCAGTATATTCGCCTTCTAACACGACATAACAGGATTCCAGACAATCGTTTGCCACGAAATAGAGCCGATCCTCATAGAGGTGGGGGATAAACTCGACAACAGTGATCACAACATACTCTACTGCACTCTATCTCTTCAAATAACAACTAGACGACACTTAAAAATTCCCCGGTTTATTGTCAATATAAGGACTACGGAAGTGCCGACTTGGAATTCATACAAGCGCTTCTCAGAAGCTTTGACGGATGAATACTTTACCAATAATAACTCAGAAGTAACACTTAATACCTTCTACAAGACAATCAGTTCTGTAAGAGACACAATCGCACTCCTAAAATCTGCCCGAAGACACCCTCTATTCATAGACAGCAAAACGCGATCAAAACTGTGGAAACTGAAAGTAAAAATTAATACATTTAAAGAATAAAGTGCAATAAAATGGATACATGAAATACATAAAACTCTTGGAAAGACACATAAAATGAAGCCATAACGCGAGGGAAATACGACTCTCGGGGGCACCCTTAAAACTCAGGGACTCTGCAATATCTTGCAAAAACGGCGAAACGACGGTAACATGAATTTATAATTTACGATGATTTTCAGATTATCAGTCAAACTTCTCGCCAATGACATCAAAGCGCATCCATCCCCGATTCTGGACACCACCTGAGAAAATAATTACAAGTTAGGGGATATCGGCTTTAATATACAAAATATAGTCCCAACTGTAAAGATATTACAAGCTAACTAATTATGGGGCAGATGACATAACACCTATCATATACAAAAACGGAGGTACGGATATAATAGTATTATTACTTGGAATATTTACTATCTCACTAGTGACTGGAACCTACTCTTAAATTGAAATATATATATATATATATATATATATATTCCAATCCAATACAAAAAGAACTTAGTCAGAACACTGTTCAATAGAGCACGAAAAATTCGTTCTGTCAGTTCTATTGAACATGAAATAAAATCTCTGAAGGATATTTTATGTAAGAATGGATATCCCGAAAAGTTCATTAATAAAGACTCTAAAAAACTACCCCTTGCAAAACAATTCAAACAGTTCCAAAGAAACCTGTCTATATCAATTTGCCATTCAAAGGAGATGACGTGCAGGAAGTAGTGAAACGAAGACTCGACAAAGCCATCAAGAGAACTTATTATGCGGCAAAACTTGTTACCCTTAACACCACCAAGCGAGTGCTTCAACAATCTGGGAAAGACCAGTCGCCAATCCTCGACACTTCAAACTGCATATATCAATTTGAGTGTGTTTGTGGCAGCAAATACATAGGTCGTACGGAAAGGCGATTATCTACTCGCATGATGGAGCATTTGCCGAAATGGTTGAAAACAGCTGAGTGCAAAGTGCCAAAATCCTCAATAACAAAACATCTTGTGGATTACGGACATGATATCGACGCTGTCAAGTCATTCACCATTGTCAGTAAACGAAGAAACAAGAAGATGCTTGCAATTGCAGAGGCTTGTGCAATTCGAATTTATAAACCAGCTCTCTGTATACAAAAGGAGATGGTCGTCACTCTGAATCTACCATGGTAATACGTTTTACTTATTATTCTCTACTTGTTATTACTATTATTCTACCTCTTCTTATTATTATTTTTGTTATTATTACTATCATTATTATTATTCTTGATTCATTTAAATCTATGCTTCATCCGTAAGATTATCTTAACTCACTTCAACACTATTAAAATTGTTATTATAACTATTACTATTGATATTAGTCTGTTTGCAATTCTCGTTATATTCCCTAATGACTAATTGTTTATCTAAGTGATGTAATTGAAGCGTAATGCAATTTATCTTAATTTTGATCTCTCATACTCTCTCTCACCTTATCTATTTGAACATGACCTGTAAAACATTCGCACGTGTCTTTCTGCATGACCAGTTCAATGTAGTTTATTTTTCAGTCTTATATCTCCCAATGTAATTTCAAGAGTATATATATCCTTGTATGTAGAGTATTCAGCTGATGAGTTCTACCAAAATTTGATGAACTCATTAAATCCTGCTTTATTAACCTTTATTGCTTGTTTTAAATTCGTATCGGGAAATAAATGTTTTCAATCGATATCAGTGTCAAATTCCGTGTAAGAGCTTCAGAAATCACAGACCTATTTAATATTTTAACAAAGAGACAACACCTGTTTTCGCCTCTATTTTTAATTTCGGACAAGAGAGCAGCAGTCAGGACAAGAGCACCCAAACAAATAAGAGTCGATCGAATAATGTCTACCTGATACAAATAGTGACACAAGACAAACGTACGAATGAAATATGGGAAAAGAAAGTCGAAACTTACCACATCACAAAATGATAAGGTGTTTTCTGGACATTATTCCACCAACAAGCCTACTTTGTGAAAAGAATGAGATTCTACTCTATCCACATTCCCAGTTTTATTTACTCAGTGGAGATAGGGGTCAATGGAGTGATTCATTTGAAACATAAGTATACTCTCCATGATCAGGGAGATATTTTGCAGGATATGTCAAAATCGTAGCATAATCAGACACCATACGTAATAAAATTAACTAAATCCTCACGAACAATAAGCTGTAGTGCGTATCTGGATATTCATACACATATTGATCATACCGACAAATCGAAATCACTAACTACACAGCACCGATAAACCTAGATGTCCAAGAAGTAGTGGAAATATGCTGACGGTTGCATTTCGAATCCCACCGACACGTTCGACCGCGATATCCTGCCGGCTTCACTCGACGCTTTCTATGGATTCGTTCGCAGTCATTCAGGTTCCTGACCGTGGTAACTAACAAACTAACTGCTGTGGTGACCCAATTAAGGGTTGTATTGCTGGAAACGTTGTTATACGTTTAAAATGCCCCTTTTATTCTTTGGTGAATAGCAGATATCGGTTAACTGTAACGCAAACCTTCGTTGTTGCGCGTGTTTCCGACAAATGCCTAGGAAAATATCATATAAATTGTTCTAACATATTTAAAATGAGCCCCCTGTACATTATTCCATTACATTATTCCAGACCTTTACAGGGAAGTGTCATAAAAAAGTGACACTTTCGAACACATATTTTACGCGGAACGTTCAGTTTTCGAGGCAAAATGTTTCATTGTTACGTGCGAACTCCTAAAAAGACTACTGATGTACACACAGAAGACAAACTTACTCAACTTCTACGTCTAATTATGGTATAGTTGCGACCTCAGCTGCTGTTTTATCAAGTTATTGATACCTATTTTCGCTTTTTCGTGAGTGTATTTATTAGCATTATTTTCTTAACTGACCTTCCGTTTCGATCTGTTCCCCACTTATGTAGCACATTTTGATACTTGCCTTTCCATATGCCACTTAGTTCATGCAGAATTATTCTGAGCATGTACTTCGTGTCACTCAATCTTTATCATATATTTAATAAACTTCAGAACTTCAAGTGCAATCTCACTGGCCTTCGAAATTGGTCAAAATTTTAAAATGTAAACACGGATTCATTAGTCGGACAGTGTACAAGATTTTTTAGTCCCGGGTCTATGCGATACAAAGTCAGATCGGCCAAATGCCTCACTTGTACAGCTAGAAAGATCTGTATTGGTGACCATTCAGAAAATGACTCAGGATTTATCCAAAACACGGTGGTCAAAATGGGCTATCTTAATAGACTTGTACAGCGACACATGAACACCGTGTCTAAAACGAGAAATGAGCCACCGTTGAGAGGAAGTAGCTGTTTTGGAAACCACAATTCAATTGAGACGGGGCTAGTGAAATACTGAACGCGAGATTCGGCAAGGTGATCAAGACAAACGCATACTGCTTCCAACCTTTGTCCGTCATTCTCAAGGCAATGAGTTTTGGCTGCACTATTGAAAGATAAACTAGCATGGTTGCGCCACTTTGGTGTGCATAAATAAGTTCGGGTGGTTGGCTCTACAAATGTGTAACAGTAGGTAATTCCCCAGAATTTCGGCTGAGGCATTCATCACTGAACGTTGGATGCTGACCCTCACTGTTTAAATCGACTTGTTTAACTGAAGTCATTGCGTGCATTACTGTGTATCTTTCTTCTTGGTTCAAAAAGAGCCAAATAAAATCTATAGGAAGCTAAATTTTCTTTCATCCTTTTGATAGGAGTCACCGAGTGGACGATGGAATTGCCTTTAAGGTTAGTTATTGCTTTCCATCAAAACTTTTGAATAGTATTCGAACTAGAGATTAACACACCGCTGAAGCTGAGGGGATTCAAATAAACAATGTTAGTTTCTTCTTTGTCCTAGATAAAATTCTAATGAAAACTTACCACCCTCTCTTGTTCCCCATTTCATTCGTACTCTTATGATATTCATTTAAACTCTAATTGACTGTCACTTCCACTCTCAGTATTAGGTAACTTTTAATGTTCAACCTGATTTATTTGTTGAAATTAGAAATATCAGTAAGGAAACGTAATTATCTGAATAGTGTAATGTATTTGCACGACACGTTCGAAACATTCAGATCACACGAGGACTTGTTATAGGAATTTAAATAATAATCATGAGTTGGGATATCAGAAATTGAACCTAGGTCGAGTTAGAAGGAAACACTCAAGGTCGAGACAGCAGTTGACATATCTCAACCATATAAGGTTGGGGTAAAAGTACATCTCTCCTGGTGTTAAAACAGGCATCACCAATGAAGGTTTGATGCTTGGATAAAGAAAGAACGAACATATTTGCAGGATAATACAAACTCCCCTATTGCCTACAAATGCAGGCTGGTGAAAACTCCCGTCACCACAGCTAGAGTGTTGTTTTCAGATGATAAGATCGAGGAGGAACTCGAAGTTTTGGAAAAGAACCTTATCGAAAATGAATGCCCTCGAAAGTTTATATCAGTATATCGTATCGGGAAGGAATAGCCACCTAGACCAAAGCCTGATTTAGTTGAAAAGAAAACACTTTTTATCTATACAGCCTTTAAGTGTGAAGACGTATCCATGAGAACGGAGAAAAGAATTTAAGGTGCATTGAACAGAAACCTACGCCACTACATTCATTCTACTTCACAAAGCTGTATGCTCGCTAACCCAATAAAAAGTGGGTCAATATCTATTTCACATCAACTCAAACCGCATTTAACAATCTAAGTGCACTTACGATAGTAAGCCCTTAGAGAAGACTGAGAGAGGAGAAACTACTGGATTCTCTGTGAATATCCTTGAAAGTCTGAGTCTTCAGGACAGTAAAGGATTCTCAAGCACCAGACACCTAATTGACCCATGTCAACAAAATTGAAATTAGTCAGGCTTTTAAAATAATTGAAACACAGGGAAAGGCATGGTAAACTTTTTCCAAAGGAGCCAATGCAACCGAAAGCTGTTGACTTGACATATGCATACAGATTTAATGCTATTAACCTGTCACTACCCTCATAACCATAGTTTTTGTCCGTATGCTTTTGTGTTTTGTCCTGTTGCGTAACATCCCATTCACTCTTGGTTTTGATTTTCGTTCACTGAGTTGAACGCACTAGTTAGGATTTATTACTTCCATATACTAGTGGCGTTAGGTTTATATTTGAAGGCTAATAATAATAATATATATTCTCATTTTTGTACATGAGGGACGCCAGTTTACAGGCGTTATCAACTCGATAAATTACACATACGATTAGTAAGCATAGTTAGTAAAGATAATATAATAAGGTACATATTTTTCCTAGCTATGTAGGATGCACCAGCTGTATAGGCATGCATGAGTACTGTTTCAATTACATGATATGCGGTTGCTGTCATTTTGTCTTTAGTTTGTGTGATAAATTTGATAACTAGTGATTCAATGGACCACATCAAGAGATATAGAGATATGGACTTCTCATTAACAAAAAACCTAAGCATTCGTTGGACGGATAACAGATGCTTGGGAAAATAAATAAGGCTTGAAGTCAATTCCCTAATATAACAATAAAATGAATCTTATAATAATATACTGTCTTTCAATGCACACGAGGAACTCCAGTTGACAGGCATCATCAATATGATAATAATGCACACACGTAGTAAGCATGTTTAAAATTTTTCACTGACACAAGATATTTATATATATACAAGGGAGGATAATGGAATAAATAGATAAGGAAATCTATTCTCATATTACAGTACATGAGGGACGCTAGTTTACAGGCATCATTGTAACATAAATTGTAACATAAATAGAACCATATTATTCAGTCACAATTTACAGTCGATAGCAAAATATGTTTTAGATGTACACTGGAGATTATACATACACTTGATAAATGTTAATCCCAATAGTATAAATCATCCTTTTCACTTATGTACAATCATCAAACCTCGCCAGATTCTAGCTTGCTAGGCTACTAGCTTACTAGTTTTCTCGCCGGTCCCAGGCCCGGGTAAAGAGGGAGGGTTGGGGCGTGGTGCTAGCAACTCCATCCCTGTAAAACAACCAAATCGCTACAGAAACTTCAACGAATAAATATATTAAAGATTCTAAAAACATAAGCAATAGCCTTACTTTTCGCTGGAATCGGGGAAGTGAAATGACGCAGGCTGGTGAAAGCAGCCTTCGGGAAGCCAGTCAGCCGATGTGCCTTCTTTCGATGAAAGCAAAAGTAAGGATGGGTACCTGGAATGTTCGTACAATGTACGAAACTGGAAAGGCTGCCCAGATAGCCGCTGAAATGAGAAGGTACAGAATAGAAGTGTTGGGAATCTGCGAGAGCAGATGGAACGGAACTGGAAGGTGCCAACTACCAACTGGAGAGACAGTAATCTATTCCGGCCACCTAGAGGACAACCACGAGCACACCGAGGGAGTGGCCATCATGATGTCACCAACAGCAGCCAAAGCTCTCATGCAGTGGGAACCAATCTCCTCCAGGATAATGACAGCCAGGTTCAACTCAAAAGGAAGGAAAGTTACAGTCATTCAATGTTATGCGCCTACAAACGTCTCAGAACAAGAGAAGAAGGAGGCGTTCTACAGACAACTACAAGCAATAATGGACAACGTCCCAAATGGCGATATCAAAATCCTGATGGGCGACATGAATGCGAAGCTGGGAGGAGACAACACAGGAAGAGAACTCACCATGGGTCGTGAGGCCCTCGGCGAAATGAACGACAATGGTGAACTCTTCTCAGACTTCTGCGCCTTCAATGATTTGGTGATTGGTGGTAGTGTGTTCAAACACAAGGATATACACAAGACGACATGGATTTCACCAGATGGAAACACCAAGAACCAAATAGACTTCATCTCAATTTCAAGAAAGTGGAGACGGAGCCTACTGGACACAAGGTCAAGGAGAGGAGCAGATGTGGGTTCAGACCACTATCTAGTAGAAGGGACTTTCAAGGTGAAACTAAAAGCCTCGAGGATAGCTGGGGATAGGCCACAATGCAAGTTCAACACTCAATTACTGAAGGACACTTTCACTGCAACTGTCAGAGCAAAGCAGGAAACACTACGCGACATCACTGAAGAATCATGCGTGGAAGAACATTGGAAGTCTCTGAAGGCGATTCTCAACGAAACGTGTTCAACGGTTCTAGGAAGAAAGAAGAGACAAGACAAGGAATGGCTCTCAACGGACACTTGGAAATTAATAGAAGAGAGGAGAATGGTGAAAGAGAAAATGATTCAATGCAAGGACGGACAGGAGAAGGAGACGATGAGCTCAACTTACAAAGCATTGGACAAAGAAGTGAAGAAGAGTGCTAGGAAGGACAAAAGACGATTCTACGACAATCTAGCTACTGAAGCTGAAAAGGCAGCAGGCAAAAGGGACCTGAGGACACTATATCAGATAACCAAATCTCTATCCGGGAAGAGACCAACACAAGCGAAACCTATAAAAGACAGCCAAGGGAAGCCCATTACCAAGGAAGAAAAACAGATTAAACAATGGGCGGATCACTTCAAAGGACTCTTGAACCGACCATCACCTGCAACCCGTCCAGAAATACCAACAACAGCGCACACACAACTGCAAGTTGACACCAATCCTCCAACGAGAGCTGAAGTCTTGAATGCAATCAAACTTCTGAAAGCTGGAAAAACAGCCGGACCAGATGGAATACCCCCTGAAGCACTGAAAGCTGACCCAGAGACGACAGCACATATGCTGACTCCATTATTGCAAAAGGTCTGGAAGGAGGGAAAGGTGCCTACTGACTGGAGGAAAGGTTACCTCGTGAAACTACCAAAGAAGGGCGACTTAGGACTCTGCAAGCGGTGGACTGGATTATGCGTCAGACTGTGGGAAACGAGAAGACAGGAATATATTGGACCGACGTGAAGAACCTAGAAGACCTGGATTTCGCGGATGACTTATGTTTGATGTCACACACAATCGAAGACTTACAAGCGAAAACCGACAAACTGGTTGAAGAAGCAGCAAAGACAGGACTCCAGGTAAACATAGACAAGACGGAGGTTATGAAAATAACCAACCAACAACAGCAACAACATCCAACGTCAATCACCATCAACGGGAGGGATTTGAAAGAGGCTACTTCATTCACTTATCTAGGGAGCATTGTCTCAACTACAGGAGGAGCGGACGAGGATGTCAAATCGAGAATCGGGGAGGTGGAAACACATTCATCAGCCTGAAATCAATCTGGAAATCTTCAACACTCAGCCAGCATCACCAACAAAATTCGGATTTTCAATACAAACGTAAAGTCAGTTCTTCTATATGGATCAGAAACTTGGCGGGTCACAAAGTATATTTCCAAATGGCTGCAGACCTTTATTAACAATTGTCTTCGCTCAATACTGAAAATCAGATGGCCGGAAAGAATCACCAACAAGGAATAATTGGAACAAACAAAGCAAGAACCAATCGCCAACCAACAAATATGCAGGAGAAAGTGGAGATGGATCGGACACTCGCTGAGGAGACCGCTGGGTGACATCGAGCGGCAAGCCATTGCTCGAGTGGAACCTGAAAGGGAAGCGGCGTGTGGGACGTCCAAGGGTGACATGGAGGAGATCGTGTGAAGAGGAGTTGAAAGAATATGGATTAACATGGATGCAGGCGAAAAGTACAGCAGAAGACAGAAGAAAATGGGGACGTGCAGCTGAAGCCCTATGTTCCCTTGGAACCCGAGGGAGCAAAAATAATAATAATTTTGGTGCAAATTTGGAAAAGTCCGCTAGATTGTCAGTGAGTGCAACACATCAGGAAATACAGAAGTATTGTCTTTGCATTAACAGAAAAACCAGGCCTTCGGTGGATGGGTTACAAGTGCCTGGGAACAAAATAAAGCTTGAAGTCAATTTTCATACATAATTTCGTTGTTTGCGGAATCCTTGAATTATAGTTCATTATAGTTCGCTTTGCATAAGTTAAAACAATTTCTATGATATAATCCTAAGCACCGTTTGAATTTGTCGAAAATGCTCGTAAAAACTGATTATTGCGTTACATTTGGTCGATAGGATGTGGTACTAACGAAAGTATAAAGATGGGTCATAAAACAATAGTTAGTTTAACGCAAACAATCAGTTCGGAAATGTTGTTCTCCATCAAGCTGTGGAACGTATTCATGTGGAGAAAAAATTCTTTGATTTTCCCCAAGGCATTCTACTAATTGGTGCGTCGGTGGTATAGCGGTTGGGACGCTCGCCGACCATGCACATGGTCCGGGGTTCGAACCCCGGCCGACGCACACCTTTACCTCTCTAAGCCAGAAATAATTCTGGTAAAGAGCAAAGGTTGGGCATGAGGTTAGCAACCCCATCCTGTAAAATAAACTCTGCCGCAGAAACTTCAAGCTACTAGCTCGAAGCCCTATGTTCCACTGGGGAACGTGAAGGAAAAAATTAAAATTATTATTATTCTACTAATTAAGGGTGAAAATATTATGATTACTGGAGAACTGGTAAGGTAATAGTATTCATGTACCATTTTCTCGACAACATTCAAATATTTCTTTTTTTCATCTCATCGTGAAAACTATTCAGAGTTTTTAAAATTTACAGTACGCATGCACCTAACAGGATGGTGCAGCACAGACTATGTTTTCCACTGATTTTAGCATTTTTGGAAAAAAAATGGGGAAAACAATCGGGAACTAGTGTTTGCTTTAAGGCTTACTTTTCGAATGAAATAAATCTCATCATACCTTAAGTCTAAGGGAAGAGGTGGTAGTTCAAGAAGTAGACTTTTCTGGACAAATTCATTTACATACCTGTACAGTTTCACTTTTGCATAGCTTTTTGAGAGGTATGTAGCGGTTAGTTGTCCGTAATAATAAAAAAATCAAAAGGACAGTTGTAAGTGGGGAAGATTAACCAAAGTGTAAAATAAAGTGTTATGAAATTAACAATATAACATCAATGAATTATCGTGGTAACTTTGGGGGAGGGGCGGCTTTTTGAGGAGTAATTTAACTGGCCCCACTCATCTCGCGCAGCATCCGACACCTACCTGAATGGAACTTCCAGATCGGTTCTCCAACTGTAACTGAAGTTGCAAGTGCTGTCTGCAATCTGGAATGAAGCAAAGCAATGCTACCTGCTGGAATAACACTTGAGGTGTTTAAGGTCAGTGTTGATGAACTGTTGTCTGGATTATCAAATATATTAGGTAGCGTCCGGCAATCAGAGGTAGTTCAGTTAGACTGCGTAATTCATTGATTATCACACCCTATAAGAAGGAAGACGAATCTTCTCGAAATGATACAAGTTGATTAACTTGACTAATACAGCAACTAAAGTTTCAGGTTCAGTGATCATGCACAAACATAGTGGCTCTCAGGAGAAGCCAACCCGAGAAAACCAGGTAGCCAGGAAGAGAATGTATTGATTATACCCTCACCCCTCAACAGATTTTGGAACATAGGCATATCTGTTTGTGATAATAATATGATAATAATTTATTTTCATATAAACATAAATTTACATGAAAATGCATGCCATTTTTACAGGCACGATCAAGGATGATATAATGTCACATCTTAAATTGTCTACAAGTTAATAATGTTTCAACAGTTAAATATTTGATATATATATATACACTCATTGTCTGAACCAGGCCGGATAGTTATTGAATTGTACATTTGTCCTCCAGGTTGAGCGGGAAAATCGACTTCGTTTCGTTTTCATCCCGTGGTTGTAGGCATACGATAACCAACCAATATTTTGTTCAACGCTTGCCATATTTCATGACCTGAAGGTGGAATTACAATCCGTTGACTGAGAGGTGCTTTGGCAATGTTTGGCCATGAAGAGAGTACCAAGAAAGTATGTTGCCCTGATCAAGGCGCTCTATTTGAACTCATACCATCGTGTAAGGGCTTATGAAGAATTGATGTATGCAGTGATGACAACTGTTAGGGATACCCATTTTTGTTTAATTTCTTCGTAGATGTACTAATGTAATTGACACTAACTAACTTGAGCGACTTAGAGATTAACTTGTTACTAGGGAAGAGTATCGTTGGCTCAGAGTATGGGAATGACATTGCCTACCTAAGTGCGTCGATGGCACAGCGGTTAGGACGCTCGCCGACCATGCGCATGGTCCGGGTTTCCATCCCCAGCCGACGCACTCCTTTACCTCGCAAAGCCAGCAATGAGACAGGTAAAGTGGAAATGTTGGGCATGAGGCTCACAATCCCATTCTGTAAAAATTAACATAGCTACAGAAACTTCAAGCCTCTAGCTTGGAGCCCTGTTCCACTGGGATGTTAAGGAAAAAACGACGTTTTAAGTAATATAATCTGCAAGAGGCTCATCACAGCAGTTAGAATACAGTTAAACATGCATCCATCGAATGAATCAGTGTGATCTGAGATGCAGCCGCCAGCATATTTTCGTTATTTCATAGATATCCAGGTTTATTGAGGCTGCATATGTAGTGATTGGGATTTTGACATATTCCGCAGAGTGTCTCCGAGATAATGGAAAGTGTACTGTTGTAATTATTTGTAATCGTAGTATTAGTATTTCGAGATGACCGAATTACAAGATTTTATTTTTTTCGATTTACAGCTTGATTCCACAACGTATTTTTGATACAAGTGTAACAACAGAAGACAAGGGCGAAGCAACAGATCGTTTTATTATGAAAATCAACACGTATTTATACATATTTCAGACAACATTATTATAGACAAGCGCAGTCATCTGATTGGTTGTTTAGGTAGACAAACGCAGGCTTCTGATTGGTTGTTTCGGGATTCCTTGACAAACAGAGTTCTCTATCTGCGAATCATATTTTGCCACGTTAACTTCGCTGTGATTGGTTGTTGACTCGGCCTTGTTCACGGCCCATATTAGTGACCTAGACCTTAACGTAGATTAGTGCCAACCAATCGGCTAGCAGCCTGCTCTCACCACACTCGTCCCCCCGTCAAATACGTGCGACTGAAGTCGGCTTGATCTACTTGGTGCAGGCGTCATCGTTGGCTTGTCTCGCTGTATCCGTTTCTGGAGCTCGCTGACGTTCACGCGCCTCTTATTGTTCGCCATTGCGACTGTGTCTGCGTAACCCCATCTCGAAGTGACCATATATGCTCCTTCCCACTTTGGAAACTGTTTGCCTGACCCTGTCGAACATTCGTCCATACTTCGGCCCACACCTTCATATGCTGCTTTCGCCCGAGCTCCCAGCAGCGTCTCAAGTAGCAGCTCCATCGCTGACAGATCTTGAACGCCACTCAACTGCGCAGAAGCCTTGAAGTCCTGCCCGAAGATCCATATGTCTCCATCAAAAACTGCAGGGTATAGGCTTTTCATTTGTCGGTAGGCAGCGACACCAAATGTAACAACAGAAGACAAGGGCGAAGCAACAGATCGTTTTATTATGAAAATCAACACGTATTTATACATATTTCAGACAACATTATTATAGACAAGCGCAGTCATCTGATTGGTTGTTTAGGTAGACAAACGCAGGCTTCTGATTGGTTGTTTCGGGATTCCTTGACAAACAGAGTTCTCTATCTGCGAATCATATTTTGCCACGTTAACTTCGCTGTGATTGGTTGTTGACCCGGCCTTGTTCACGGCCCATATTAGTGACCTAGACCTTAACGTAGATTAGTGCCAACCAATCGGCTAGCAGCCTGCTCTCACCACACTCGTCCACCCGTCAAATACGTGCGACTGAAGTCGGCTTGATCTACTTGGTGCAGGCGTCATCGTTGGCTTGTCTCGCTGTATCCGTTTCTGGAGCTCGCTGACGTTCACGCGCCTCTTATTGTTCGCCATTGCGACTGTGTCTGCGTAACCCCATCTCGAAGTGACCATATATGCTCCTTCCCACTTTGGAAACTGTTTGCCTGACCCTGTCGAACATTCGTCCATACTTCGGCCCACACCTTCATATGCTGCTTTCGCCCGAGCTCCCAGCAGCGTCTCAAGTAGCAGCTCCATCGCTGACAGATCTTGAACGCCACTCAACTGCGCAGAAGCCTTGAAGTCCTGCCCGAAGATCCATATGTCTCCATCAAAAACTGCAGGGTATAGGCTTTTCATTTGTCGGTAGGCAGCGACACCAAATGTAACAACAGAAGACAAGGGCGAAGCAACAGATCGTTTTATTATGAAAATCAACACGTATTTATACATATTTCAGACAACATTATTATAGACAAGCGCAGTCATCTGATTGGTTGTTTAGGTAGACAAACGCAGGCTTCTGATTGGTTGTTTCGGGATTCCTTGACAAACAGAGTTCTCTATCTGCGAATCATATTTTGCCACGTTAACTTCGCTGTGATTGGTTGTTGACTCGGCCTTGTTCACGGCCCATATTAGTGACCTAGACCTTAACGTAGATTAGTGCCAACCAATCGGCTAGCAGCCTGCTCTCAACACACAAGTATGGAATTTTCAGCGTGGATATCGGTAGCCCAAAGTTCGCAGGCCGACCATAGATATCGGGTGTGCGTCGGCGTGGGCTTGAACCCCGGACCATGTGCATGGTAGGCGAGGATCCTAACCACTGTGCCACCGACGCACAACCAACCAAAACACAGAGAGGGAGGAATTCAGGAATCTGTTTTTAGCGGAATTATTATTCAATCCGTGTAAGAAATATATTAACAATCAAGAGTAAGTATTTAAACAATACAGAGATAGAAATTGTCAATCACCACATCCGCCACACGTCGAATATCTCCTTGTATATTTATATTGATGTCCCGGTTTGCTTGCAAGTCTCTGCGACCTTCTAACTGATTCCGTGATATTATTTTCATCAGTATGATCTGGACTTATTTCTGAATTATCTACAAAATCAGGATTGGTGGCGGAATCAATAAAACTATTATCGGAACGACCTACTTCATTTATTCTCACTTGATCCAGGTGTCTGTTATGAACTGAATTACCTTCGATGTCTTATATCTTCACCACTCGATTTCCCATGTTTTGTAATATGATTCCAGCAGAACGTCCATAGTCATTCCCTCTGTAATAATATACATTAGAAGTCGTGGACATCAGATGCGCTCTGAGAATTCGAGATTTGAATAGTTTTGCAGGACTTTTGTGAGTACTTGTATGCTCCGCATTGCGATATTGAAGTAAGAAGTTATCCAAACATAACTCTAGCTCATCAAGATTTTCAGGACTAGTTGAAGCTGTCAGCCACGTCTCGTAAACCGTCAATGCCCAGCTCTTGCTACGCTGGGACTCACACTGTTCCTTGAAGTTTCTCAGAAACGCTTAGTAATAACGGACGCAAAACCAAAACACCGATTGGCTACTCGAGAATTCTGTAGTGTAACACCAATATATAGCCAACTTTAAAATTAAGCTTTAACTAAGGTCTATGAACAAATATTACTTCTGACACATTTGTTTTGACTTCTTTCTGAACAGCGACCGATGAGACGATGACTGGTGTATTGATTCCTGCGCGAAAATTGGGGAAGTTGGTTTTGAGCAAACAACCATGAATTGATCGTTAAATCTTCAACCATATTGACAATACTTTTAATTGATTAGTGAAGACAATGCTTTCAAGGGAAGAGCCAGTAAGGGGGGCGGTTTCACCAGGCATATGTGTTTCTAAACTAAAGTTTGCAAACCAATCACTGAAAAGTTCACAGATAGTGGCGGGCTCATTGTAGATTATTTTGTTGTGAAATAAGTAGGGGATTTCCCTCGCCGACTGCATTCGTTTTTTAAGAAGTGCCGTTAAGTTATAAACTTTGGAGGTACTTTCAAGTGCCATTAACTCTTCGTCGAGGTCCTTTTGAGAGCCTAGGCACTTGATAGATTCAAGAGACTCGTGGATTGAGAGCAGTAGTGATATATCCTTAGTGGAATAGTACTGTTTCTTCAGCTTCCTTAACTTATTACGGTGTGCCCTTAGAATATATTCAGTCCGGTGTCTACTTAATTTCACCATATTCTTTGGAGCAACCGCATCTAGACAAAAGGTAACATTCCTGTAAAATAGGGTTACTACGGCCTCCAGGGAGTCAGTGGTAAAATAGTCATCCCATTGACAGAGTCGAATAAGTTCTTGGACTAGTCCCCAGTCTGTATATTTGTAACTACGACATATTGTGCTTCCTGAATCTTGTTGGTTTCCTGTATTTAGTGGTGAGAAAGGCAGAGATCAGAGTACCATTCTATGGTCACTACTGGAAAATCTATTACCAACATACGTGGATACTGGGATTGTGTCATGACAAAAAACAAGGTCCAACATGTTGTCACCACGAGTAGGTGCCTGGACGTGTTGTTGCCATCCATAACAGTCGATAGTGGCAAGTAATTCGTCGAAGCGTTGGGGGCCGGAACTAGTTAGCCAATTGACTTCTGGAAGATTGAAGTCCCCTGCAATTATTTTGTAATTAGCACTAAACGAGGAGGCGTGTGCAAACGATTTAGCTAATAACACATCAGTTTCTTTTGTTGAGCTTGGTGCTCGATAAACACAGCCTATGAGAAGTTTGTACTTATCTCCATGTAAGACAATAATAACAATAACAATAACAATTTCGCTTTATTCCAGAAACAGTACTTGTGGTACAGTGTGGAATTTTCAGCACATATCTACAATATTGCATCTAATTTCATCGTACATTTAAAAGGAGTATTATAAAAAAATAAAATAAAATATTTAAAAAAAAAAAAAAAACAATAACAACAAAAAACCAAAAAGAAACACAGAAATAACAAAAAAATGCAATAAAAATACCAAGTAAAAAGGAAGATAAACACAAATAATGAAAAAATATTTCAGTATTGGTTAGTGGAAGCTACGATATGTGTATGCGTGGTGAACAGTAACAGCTATAATCATACGGGAAATTATGAGATGTTCTTAAAAAAATGTTTATAGCCAAGATGATCAGTTAATTTGATTGAACAACACTAAGCAATCATAAGATAAACATTTTTTTTTTTTTTTTTCTCATTGTCAGCACTAATGCGGTGTTTGTAGTGGTAGTGTGAGGAATCATGCATAATACAAAATTTTTAAGATGGTGATAGTGGCAATAACAAACAAGATTGTCAGTTAAATAGTGCCGAACAAAGAACAACCACAAAACTAATGTTACATGATGGTTAATGACGGGACAATTTTTAATAATCATAGTGATAATATAGTCGGACCCAGTAGATGTACAAAGAAGGAATAGAATAAAGAATAAAAATGTAAGCCAATGATAATAATTTTAAGCAGCTAAGTATGTTTAAGAAGGTTGTTCACTATAGAGTACAAATAAGAGAGTGTAAGGGGGAAATAACAAGGGCCAAAATTATGTTATTAACAACAAAGCAAGTCATAGGTTTCACGCCTAACATTGTCTCTGTCACTTAGAACACGGGCCAAATATGGTATCGTTGAGTTCCTATACTTGGTTGTACGAGCATATATTATTTTGTACTGATTTCTGGTTCTACCTGATGAGATGCAAGGAGAGAGTTGGGAATAGAGGGGGTGTTGGGGGTCAGAGAGTATGGTTTTAGACCATTTCTCACATGTATTCAGATGCTTATCCACTAATGTTGTGACGAGCTGACTGAGTTTTACACCGCTAGTCCTACTAACTACCTTCAACATCCTTCTCAGGATGGTATAATCCTTTTTCAGTAACCCAGGAAAGACTAACGGGGAACAGTAAAGTAGAATAGGTAGGATACGAGAGTTGACAAATTGTGTAAGCAGAGGTTGAGGGACTCCAGTTAGTCTGAGTTTCTTAATGTAGTAGGTTAGACGAAACACTTTCTTGGAAATCATTTGGATATGAGATGACCAAGTAAGGTCGGAAGATATAACTAATCCGAGGTATTTTGCATTAGACTTTGTTTCAATTATAGTCCCCTCAATTCTACAGACATCATGAGTGCTTACTAGTGTTTGTAGATCTCGTTTATGCCTAAAGGAGAAGTCGACAGTCTGGCATTTTGAGGGATTCAGCGTTAGGCCATTTAGTTTAGACCACTGACTGATGTCCGACAGGAAGCTATTTAATTTGAAGCAGTCTGACTGAGACTTAACGGGAAGCGAAACAGTCAGGTCATCTGCATATTTGACGAAGTTGATTTCGTCTGAGAGAGGTAAGTCATGTAAGAAGAAGGAAAAGAGAAACGGCGAGAGAACAGCACCCTGAGGAACACCAGCTTCAGTAAGCAAAGGAGAGGAAGCTACACCATTATATACCGTGTACTGCATCCTATTGGAGAAGTAAGAGTGCAGCCAGTTGATAGCCCAGGACTCAGTTTGTGTAAGGCTAAGCTTGTTTAACAAAAGGCCTCTAGGTACAGAGTCAAAAGCAGATGTGTAATCAAGGAAAGTACAACGGACATACTTGGCCCCTTTGTCTAAGGAGGATACAATGTTGTGATGAAACACAGCAGCAGCATCCAAAGTACTTCTACCCTGTTTGTAAGCAAACTGCTTTGGATCGTTTGAGAAGCTTAGGGAGGGAATGAGTTTTTGTAACAGTAATTTCTCCATCAGTTTCAAAAAAGGAGAGGTAATGGCAATTGGTCTAAACTTAACACTATCTCCAGAACCAGACTTGGGTACAGGGATGATTTTAATATCTTTCCACAGAGAAGGTACATTATTATTAGAAAAAGAAGTATTGAAAATGCTTGTAAGTGGGTTACTTAAAATATCAGCACATTTCTTTAAAACAATGGCAGGTATACCATCAGGGCCTAGACTCTGGGAAGGTTTAAGAGATTTCAAACATTTAAGAACATCAGAAGTATTGAAACGATGAAAGTCACTGGTCGTGTTATTAGTTAAATTGAAGGCAGAAAGGACATTTGGAGGGCGGATGAAAGATCTATTGAGAGTATTTACATCAATAGAAGAGGCAAAATTATTATGCTTACCACAACCAGTAATTTCTCTAAAAAGCTTCCATATGTTTTCTGATGTTTTACAAGATAGTATTGTTTGATTATAAATGTTGTTTAGTCTCTTGATTTCAGATTTAATTTGGGTGTTTATCTTCTTAAGACCAGATTTATTCTTTGTCTTGTACAGCTTCTCTTTTTCTCTACGAAGTTTTTTGAGATGAGGGGAAGAAAAACGATCCATTCTTTTGAAAATTATCTGTTTTGGACAGCATATATCAAGACAGAATTTAAGATAGTCAGTCAAATTGGAAATAGTATCATCCAGTTTGTGTTCGTTGAAAAGTTCCCAGTTAGTGTCATTTAGCATGCATCTTAGTTTGAGCATATTTTCTTGTGAGTAACACCTTTGCTGTGTTTTCTTGGACAGATTTGAGAAGATATTAAAGTGAGATCTGCTGTATATCTTAGGTAATATCCGAATAATACAATGATCTGAGTTCATGATAGGAGCACGTCGGCGTACTTCATATATTTCCTCATCATTAATGAACACCAGGTCAAGGGTTTTATCAAGTCGAGTAGGGAATTTAACAATATTGGCATGACCTAATGATACGAGGAAAGAACAATCACAGCAGTTAAAATCTCCTGTGACAACTGATAAAGAGTTTTCAAGATGTGTAACGGCGAATTCAGTGAATTCATCAGCAAAATCAGATAGATCAGATGCAGAACAGCCAGGAGTAACATAAATGTTAGAGATGAAGACGTATTTGAATTTGGATAAGTGTTTCGGGCGGCATTTGACCGTTATACAATCAATAAAGTCATTAGAGTAAGAAAAACATACATTATTTGAAGTTGACCATTGAGAATGAATGAAAGTTGCAACACCTCCACCTCTTTTCTTTCTGGAGCATAGTCGATCTTGTCTAAACAATGTAAAACCATTTAGGGAAACCAGATTGTCATCATAGAGTTCATGGAGCCATGTTTCTTGTAATGCAACAATCGCCGTATTGTGATAAGTATCAGATGATAAGAGAGACTGGAGATGCATAATTTTGTTGGGAAGTGAACGGCAGTTTGAAGTGACAATAACAGGAATGGTTGTACGATAATAATAATAATAATAATAATAGTATATTCTCATTTTGTACATGAGAGACGCCAGTTTACAGGCATCATCAATATGATAAATTATATATACGATTAGCAATCATAATTAATAATAATGTTTTAATAAAGTACACATTTCTTCCTACTTGTGTAGGACACACCAAATATACAGGCATGGATAAGCATTATATAAATTTCATAAATTCGGTTTATGGTTAAGTTACATGGTTGCTGGCGTTTTTGTTTTAATAATAATTATAATAATGTATATTCTCATATAAACATATAAATTTACATGAAAATGCATGCCATTTTTTTAGGTCTGAGGGAACAATATGATAACCAGTCATTCAATGGAGCACATCATGAAATATAGGAATATTGACTTCGCATTAACAAAAAAACCCAAGTAAGTTTTGGATGGATTAATAATACTTGGGAAAAAATAAATCTTGAAGTTATTCCACAATATAACAAGTCATTCAATGGAGCACGTCATGAGATATAGGAATATTGTCTTCGCATTAACAAAAAAACCCAAGTAGGTGTCTGTTTAAGTGCACGCTGCCAGCCAGCGTGATGTTTTCTCTTAGATTTATTAGATACATTATTAGTTGCATGAAAGTCATATGGTTTAAAACGTTTAATGAATGAATTACTGTATTTTATGCGATTTGTGATCATATTTTATTAAAATTAGGAATGAAAACATGACTTATTAGATGCAATATGTAGATGCAGAAAAAAAGTAGCCCAGATGTCAAACAGGCCGCCAAACCAAAACCCAGACAACCCAGAGTGAGTCAGGTACCTCGTTCAGTATTTCATCTTCCACCTTACTGACTACAAATGAGCTATGTATATATATGAGACATCCTCCACCACGCTTGCAATCTCTGTTTGCACGGTGTAGAGTGTAATCATCGATACCTATATGCACATCAAGTACAGAGGATGAGCACCATGATTCAGTAATCAGAGCTACAGTAGGCTTCGCGATTAATAATAATGTCCTTAGTTCAGATATCTTATTGATTAAGGAACGTGCATTAATTGGCAATATCGTGAATAAGTCACGGGATACTACAAACTGGCTTAAAATGTCACCATAAGCTAAATCTATTTGTGCGTCAGCACCACAAGAGTTTATGAATGAAAGAGGGGTCGGACTGGGTGTCTGTACATCGGAGTTGGAGTGCGATGAGGTGGTCCTAGGTGCCATTTATCGTACCAGTGATTCGGGACACCTGGAAAATTGACCATGTGTTCCTGGATAAAAGGGTAGTAGGGCTTGGGCCTAGGTTGGCGGTTAAAAAGCATGGAATCAAAAGGTCCACCCATCCAACTGCTATTCGTCATACCGGTACACACCTTCGTGTTGTTTTCATAACTTAAAGGGAATTGTGAGGGAAGGTGCTTCGGCTGCGAGACTTAAGAAGTCTTGGAGCCTGACTTTCTATAAGGTGGAGCATGCGGAAAACCTCCAGACATACTTATGTTTCGAGAGGAGTTTTTCGTAACAAGTGATGGTTTGTTAACATTCTTACTCTCAGCAGGCTTATTGAACACAAAGTATTCTTCTCCATCATTAGTCTCAACCCTGCGGAATTTGTTCATCGTGGTGAGGTTACTACGTTTGGGGGGAAATTTCTTAGAACAACTTGCAGAAGTTCTAGCTATTTTAACATCTTTCGATGAGGCTTTATTTACATGGGTACTGGAATCTAAATCAGTTCCTAGTTCCAATGGCAAGCGTGTTTGTTGTGTAGTTTGCTGAATGCTGGTTTCAGCACTAGGTGTCTGTTGCTGTGCACGATCCTTTTTTGTTAAATCTAAGCTAGAGGAGGTGACCAGGTCATTACTACGCATTATTCTGCGCTGACACGGTGTTTTATCCTGAGCTACGGTTATAGACTTATAACTGCTATTCAGTCTTAAGTGATCCTGACATTTAGTAAACTTACTAGCATCAAGGGAATTGCTGAATTTAAAAATGATGGGACAATTAGCCTGGTTAGACTTTTTACGAAGTCTTTTGCATTCACATGGAACACTAGCCACGTCGCAACAAATCAGGATTTTGTCTTACAGTTTTCAGGGGCAGAGAATCTGGGACGTTGTAAACCATAGCTTGTTGAGAAGAGGTTATACGCTTCATCACCTCCGTAGCCAAGCAGTCAATCAGATTTTCAGCTTCATTTAGGTTGTCTTGGGATATTTTAGGATGCTGTTTTAAGAGACAGGCTATTGGGTCTAAATCCGAAAGCTTGTTTTGAGTTACATCCAGTAAAGACTTAACCTGGCCAATATCAGAACGGCTCTCCGTGGTATTTGAGATCGGCATGCCGATCTGTCACTGCAGTGACATACTATCAAACTGACTTAATTTCTCCTGAAGTTCACTTACTTGCCTCTGCATATCTTTCAAAATGAGGTTTAGTTCACAGAACTCAGAGTTCTCTAATAGAACATCTTTCACCTGTATCACAGGAGTGAGATCTGCACTCAAATCATTTTGAGAGCTAGTAGTTGATACTGTATTACACGGCGGTAATGCAGTTATAATCGAATTTGAGCTACTATCTAAAACAATTGTGTTTCTACGAACACGTGGTTTTAGAGATTTTGACCATAATTTCAAGAATTATATGACGATAAGCAGTAAATAAATTTCAGAGCAAGCACGTGCAAAAATGTCACCAATTTCGAACGTATCGCCTGACACCCGCGTCCTCTTTTTTCCACTCTGTGATTCCTGTGAATGTTATTGTTTTCAATTATCAGCTTTGTGTCAGGTATATCAGTAGTAAGTCAAGTTTCAGTTACTAGAATCAGTGTTGGCCGTTCCGTATATACCAAGCTGCGAAGGGGAGTTATTTTGTTAAGGAGAGATCGAGCATTTAAGAGCCTAATTTTCAGAAAACCAGGGTTGTTGGGAGGACAGGCAGTAGGTTTTCTTGGTGCTATCCCTAACTCCTGGTTGCCTATGTTATGTTCGGAGGAATTCTCAGATGAGACATTGTCGGAGTGTCAACTATTCCCTGAACAAATTGTGCTGCGAGAGGGGCTATTGTTTGCTGCAACCGAAAATAATCCTGTTGCATATATTGGTTTCTGGCCACATTACGTGAGTATCTGTGATCATTTCTCGGCATTAGACAGTCCGTTTCACTGTTCAGATTGTAATTTCAGGGCCAGAGTACCCTGTTTTTAGGTTGCTTTGAGGATAGTGCGTGCTAGGTTTTGCGTAGTTATACATTTGTTGACTCATTTCGTGCGTGTACCTAGAAGAACCATGGGCCAATCTACGCCCATTATGCCCATGGGGCTTTACTTAACTACCACTATGGCTCGAGTATATATTTCCGTTGATATGGTAACTAGTGGTGTCCCGTCTAGCAGCCCATGTGT
The DNA here is from genome assembly GCA_944472135.2 of Trichobilharzia regenti. Lineage (NCBI taxonomy): Eukaryota > Metazoa > Platyhelminthes > Trematoda > Strigeidida > Schistosomatidae > Trichobilharzia > Trichobilharzia regenti. Next base: position 65,705,409 of record OX235266.1, on the reverse strand, counting down.
TTTCATTATTAATTATGGGTCCCGTTCTCAGGTTATATGTGCATATAGGCATATTGCGACCTCGGTTATTGCGGAAATCTTGGGTATCACTCTGCTGTTTAATCAGCTCGGCGCCCCTTGCATGTCTGCTGGCGTGTGATTTTGTGTGAATAGAGCTATTTTTGCTGTTAGTTCTCACCTTGTGTAGTCTGTCGTCCTCAATTCGTCTACTACTCTTAGTTCGACGAAGAGCACTTCCACTTACGTCTTCCATCTCCTTTATGGGACCTGCCACAATGGGTGCATAGTTCTTTTTTAGGCTTATATGCTGCTTGTTTGGCTTGTCACAAGGGAAGTACATGGACGCATGTGGAGAAACCTTGCTTTTTGGGGACTTCTTTACGGTTTTTGCAGTGGGATTAACCTGTTTGGCCCTGGGTGCAGTGTGATCTGACGAAATTTGCAGGTTATCGGTATTAGAAGAGTCCACATCTACTTCATGTATGTGGTTAGTAGAGTGTCACTAGGAGTGTTCTCACGAACTTCGAGACCCATTACAGTGTTACTGCTCCTTTTGGGTTTTCCTTCACCTTCGCGTGTCGTTTGTTCACCTACTACAGTGCAAGAGTCACTTTCTGCTCCAGTGTCCTTCGACACTTCGGTACTGACACTTCATGATTTGTGGTATAATCGTGTTCGTATCTATGGTGTTCTTAGCTACTTGTCGTTGGTTGGGGGTTTTGTCCGGGACTATTTTAAGATTTTTGAATTTTGTTTTGAAAGCCAAAATATCCCCAGATTTCCTGAATTGTTCGGCTATAATACAGCTGTCAAACCTGAAAAGTATGGGACATGTGCGGTTTGTCTCTTTTTTATTTAGTCTAATACACTGACAGGGTGTACTTAAAAGGTTCGCAGCTCTTAGCAACCAGTGCTGAACCGATTTTATAGGCTTGTTTTCAGGTATTTTGTACACTATTGCGTTCTGTTTTGAAGCAAGTCTCTTAACAACTTCGCTCGACAAATATTCCATAGCGTTTTCTAGCTCCTTAGCATGTTCCAATTCAGCGTCGGTTAGTTTAGTCCTGAGCCTAAAGAGTTGTAGGAAAGTGAGATCTCCCAGTTCCTTTTTAAGATGGAGGATTGTTTCTGGTACCAGATCAAGTAGATTTAGTTTCGTCTTGAGTTCATTTATTTGTAGCTACATGTAGTTAATGATGTAGACTAAGTAGGTAATCTCTGCCTTTTCTGACAGGATATCTTCCACCTGTATTGCAGGGGGCAGCATTATGTTGGACCACTAATTGCAGCTGATTTAAGGGGTAATAATGCGTTACTCGACAAGCTTAAGCTATTTTCTAAATTATAAGTGTTTATAAGAACATGCTTTTTATAGCTTTTGCCAATTATTATTGGTGATAATATAGCAGAACAGAAAAATGAATATCAGCGAAAACACGTGCAAAAGTTTCCCCATGTTCTAACGTACCGCGAAGAGATGTTCGTCAGGGTGATGGTGTCGCCATGGGAAGTCTGTTGAGGTGCTTGTTTAGCGGACATCTATATTTTGTATTTTTAATGTTTATCGGAAGACCTTGTCGAAACTGCGCCACTTTATAGACGATATGTCGACAACGGTGCAATTTTAAGCGATATGCTTTATTCTGCCACTAAATTCATCATTCTTATCACCTTCTGCATAAAATTTTAGTAATTTATTTTATCACTGATATTATTATCATTATTTTTTGACTACAGCTGCAATCACCGTTAGAACAGATACTCAAATCATTTAACACATTAGTTTTGATTCACAAATTGACTATTAACTGTTCAAATTTAGCATTCATAATACTGCATACATTAGAGTAAACTCTGAAGGGAAGCTAACTGAAGATGGCATTGTTGGCTTATCTGTCTTATTTCAATTTAAACCATAATTTCAAACTAATTTGTTTGCTAAATATTTAACTATGTTTATCGAACGGAGTGTTATGTACATTCCGATACAAGTAAATATTTCCTATTATAAAGCTAAGCGAATGAATTCACCGCTCACCTGTTTGATCATAATTCGAAGTCTGTATTCGAATCCAAACTCTACACTATCCACCTGTCAGTAAATCTCACTACGCTGATGAGTAGTTGGGAGGGGGATTTCCTAGTAAGTAATTCAATTTTGTATAGCATTTCATTCTCTAAGTTAAATATTTGGCAAATTCTTCGGAACAGAAACCGTGACCAATTTGTTGGGTTTCAAAGCAGATATTATTTCTGTATGCTGAGAAGCTTGTCAATAACACAGTTTTCTACAAAGCGACAACATATTGCGTCCTTTGACTGGAAAGACTTTGTTGTGAACTATGCAACCGGTAAAAGTGGTATAACGTAAAGACGTATTTTAATCTAAACTACGAGAATGAAATCATGAAAGATTGGACAAGACAGATTATTTCAGAGATGAGTTTATTGTTTTAGTTATTACAGAAAATAAAGTTATTAAATTTGTGTTAAATAAGTTACAGACTAACTACGTTATTATTATTATGAGGAAACAATTTAGAATCAATTAAGTCATAGATTAGGATCCAAAGATGTACGACAATTGTTTGTTTCAAATACGCGAAGTATTGACTGCTCATCTGAAAGTAAATAATTGTGAAGAACGTGTTCATCGGCAATAAATGAGTGAAATGTTTTGCATAAAATATTTAAGTAAGAAGTGATATATATCCACAATTATGGGATCAATAAATATATGATTTATTATTTAGGCCGATAGGATTACTAGGTCTTAAGCTCTACATCTTATGGCGTCTTCATATCTTGTTAACATATGTGTGTATTCGAGCAACCATGGTCTTCATATAGTTATATGTATCTTATGAAACGGTTTTGAAAATCATTTAAAGACGCAATATTCAAGCAACCCTTATATGACCGATTACGCGAGTCGAATATCAGGAAATCATTAATTATTGATGTGAAAATATTGACTAAAACGAGTAACTGGACTTATTATCAAAGAAAGTATGATTTCTGCTCACCTTCCAGTGCTGATTATTTGTGTCCTTTTTCTAGTGGTGGGAAAGTAAAAGGAAACGTTAATTATATCTATCATTGAAAAGGACTTAGACGATTTTTTTCTTCAGTAACGAGGGAGAATTCATGAAAAGAGCTCTACTGTATCGAGGCAAGCGAAAAATACAATAATATTTAACAGTCGATAGGGAGAAGTGTACTGTAGTCCCATGGTATTAACCAGTCTACTAGGTGTATTCTACGGATTGAAGCTATAGAAGAGGTCATTTGTTAATAAAGATTTTAAGCAGTCTGTTGGAAATGCACTCCGTGACTGTGGCGCCAAGTCTGTGACTCGCATTGAAAAATTGACTGAATAGACACTTTAAAGTTCCGGGTTTTGTTCACTATGGTGATTGAGTTCTGGGAACTTCCGAATTCACTTCAGAGAGATGGATAGGTGTACTGCTCTTCCTAGTCAGGTTATCATATCTTAGCCCGTTTAGTCTGCGAGTGGTTTCAGTGATGCTTCCTACAACACTGAAGCAAGTAACCTCTATAAAAATCTCCCGTTGATAGTGGCTGGTGACAGTTGCTTATGTGAAGTCCTGTATCCCACAGCTTCAAATTCTGCCAAGTTGTTTAAGTTCACCAGTGATCATTCGAGAATTGCGTAATAAAAGGCAATAATCATCAGCGAAATTCACTTAAACTTCGGGAATCTGTTGGGTAGAAACGAATATCACTTAAAACGTATCAACGAAAAAAGGCTCCAGCTTGGTCTGGTCGGATACATTAGGCAATATCATCGACGATGGTAGGCGGAAAGCTCCTCATAATGCTGCCATACTCTCAGGCGACAAACTCAGATTCCCGTCGTGAAATGAAATGTGCTGAGCTTTGTTTCAGGATGTCAATCTTCTGTCCGCCAACCACCACCGATCAATCAAACATTCAGCGCTGTAGCACTCTTTATCTATGAGAAGTCTGAAGGACATTATGGCGCTCAGTGATTCGAGTGGCTGATGTTCAATGGAAAGTGCTGATTCTGTGTCAGTACTCAAGTCATTTATGGCGATGTGTTGAAGAGAGAACCGAACACTTGTACAGATGACCAGTGATAGCGTGATATGCGTCAAATATAAACATGCATGCAGATATCATCTCTTCAACAGGCCAAATATTCGTATTCAAAGATGTGAAATATCGTAAATCGCATATTGAAACATTCATGCTCACTGTTCAAAAATTTGTCCACGAAATCTACATCGTTGATAGAAAAAGAGAAATTAAGCAGTGATTTATACTAATGTTTCGTGTTTTACTGTTTCACAGTGTATTATGAGAATTAGAGGAGTGACGAGGAGCTGATATCAGTGAGCATCGTCAGCCAAGTCTCGCAATAATCATCAGTGCACAAATAACCGTGGTGACGTGAAGAAAGGACATTCCTTTTACTCAGCTGGAAGGTATGCAAGTCAAACTTTGATACTTGACGTGATGTTTATGAACCAACCTCTTGACGCGATTACACAGGTTTCGGACTCTTGTGTGCGTATACTCCTCATGAGCTGGAAACTAGCCAGACCAAACGGATGTACGGCGATCCGTGCTTGTTTGCCGGTGGTTCGCCATTCTTGATCGATCCTGTTCCCTGTCGAATCCCTGAATAATATTCTGCATGTATAACGTGAAAGTTATCTGGGAACAAACTGAGAACGTCGCTAGATTTCTCAGATAAAGGGAATGATCTTGCAGTATTGTAAACGCTGAAAGCTGGACGGTTGAACTGCCTCAAAAGGGAATCAACTCCATCGTGAAATACTAACCAATCCACGAATACGTGAACACTAAGTTCCTTTCATCTATTCGATTCGATCCATCCCTTTTTCTGAAGGATTCAAATGAATCATAAACATTTAAATGACTTTCTCAAAACAACTTCTTGCCAGTTCGGTCGGAACAAAAGACTGACCAGATCCAGATTGCACTCCTCCAGGTCTGTGATAATTGAGTACTATTTACCTGCGTAACCTGGGTTTGCAGACCAGTGTAGATTCCAGGTGGGTGTGGATAGTCAGTGAGTCACTGGTGCCAGCCTATTCTCTATCGAAATCAGTCGAGTTAACATTAGTAGTTCGAGTAGGTATTTCCGGAGTGTAGGCTGTGAACTACTGGTGATTTGACTGACAAGTGAATCATGTTGTGTTAACAGACTGTACAGATTCAGGAAGGCATTTCGCGCATTGACGCATCAGAACAACAAGCAGAAGAATCACGAGGATAGGAAGAAGAAGAGGTAGAAAATACTCGTGTACCAACCTGCTTTGAGAAGCTTTTCTTTCAGTTTCGGATCATCTGAAAAGAATGAAACCAATCAGTGAGGAGTTATCACTTGTTTGTGAGAGGCCAGTGAACGCAGTGACATGAAATTTGCATGGAATGAAATGGTGAGATGGGGTTTCGTAAGTAATTTGTTGGTGAATTCATGTGAATTTCGATTAGATCAGGCAATCCATGGTTTGATATCACCCTTGATTGCAGCGGAATGAGGAATATTCCACATAAATGAGAACAACGCTATGACAGACGCCATCGGACGAAGTCTCCGGTATGAGTTTCCGCAGATAGGATCAGGACAGATAATATGAATTAGAAAGACGATAACAAACTGCGATACCCCTTTATTTTCAACCATTTTGCCTGAGTAATATCCCCTCATGATCATGTCAACCGAAGTGCTGATCATTTCAACCTACTCATAGACACGTCTTTGCATATTTGAGTGAAGAGGTCATACAAAACCGCGATGACTGTCATGGAATCTCTCGTAGTGTCGACTGATGCTCACGCCTTTAAATCGCTTTCATGTGGTTGAATTGGAAGCGCGTCAGTGAGTCATTTGTCTCGAGTAAAATTTGACTATTCACATTGTTCCTTCATTCAAATCCGTGTGAGAATTGGCCATCTCTTATTGCATGTCTTATCAAATAATTGTTGGAGAGAGTCAGCTGAAGGAAGCTCCGACTCACCCAGGTTTCATGCTTGTTGACAGTCGTCAGTCAGAAAGGCGTATCTATATTCCTCAAGCATCTCACACCCTCTGTAGTCAGAGACGTTCCCACTGAGCTAGCTAGCTAGCCATTCGGACTTGTGATAGGCGTCCCGTAAAAGTGTAATGCTAACGAGAGCCAGCCAACAAGCAGGATACCCAGGGTCAGAAATGGCTCCTTGTCAATCGCCTGAGACCACTTCATAACAGGAACTAAGAGTACACCGTGATACAGATCAACATCACACACTTGACTGATAGAATTCAGTCTGAAGGAAGCGGCGAGGCAAACAGACATCATTCATATCTGTGTCCAATCGAAGTGTCACATGTCTTACAATTCAAAGGCGATTCACAGAACACAATTTTGACTTTCAATTGCATGCTAGTTTATACATGATTTCGAATCCCTGAAGCCCCGGTGTTTAGATAATACCCAATTTCATACGCGTTGAATATCGCTTGCTTATATCGTGCAGTGGATACGCTTTTAGAACTCCACAGAGTGCCCGATAAAATCCGTGGTTTCTAGCTTACTTTCTGTAGGATATGTCTTGTTCATTCGAATATCTGTAGAAATGAATCAGAAAAATTTCACATAAATTCGAATAAGGACTAGGGTTTTGACAACTTCTAAACTAAAATAAATGCAATTACGAACACAAACTCAACATGTAAATTAAGATATGCCACTATAGATACTAGGCAATAAAACACGATATAATTTCAAAACCAAACGTCGATTTGCTCACATTCGAAAATGATTTTGATTAGTTCAGTCCATTCAGCTGTAAGAGAGGGAGAGAGATGAATTTCGGGTTAATTGGTGAGTATAAAATATAAGCTTTGAGTCATCAGTTTACCGGGGTCCTCAGTAAGAGGTGAACTGATATATGCACAAAGAAGACGGCATGTGCGAGATCTTGACCCTGAGGCTTCTGCAGGCCAATGGCCGACTGACAAAATATACCGTCGTCTGACTTGTATTGTTGAAGCCTTAGCCATCCACTTGGACAAACCAGAGTTATGCATACAAAACTGTATTCTTCAGCCACGCATACTACCATGGTAACAAACTTGTTGATTTCCAGTGAACTGTCATTCGTCAGTTTGTTATCTGACTATTTGTAACTCTTTTATTTATCCACTACTCTTCCAGGATTCCATATTCCCCTTCGCTTCCATGTGCATCCTGGTCGCCAGTCACTCAATAAATTATTCACTTATTGAGTAACTGTAATACAACTAATCGACTTCTGTGATGCATCGACAACTCACCACTACGACACCATTACTATTCATAACACTGCGTAGTCGCAGTTTCATTGTTCATGGTGTGTTTGAGGGATTTCGATGGCGTAAACAATAGCTCTGATCAATGCATTTTGTCGTCAATCTGACAAGCCTAATGTGAACATGCACAAACACACACACACATGCAACAACATTCAGATACAATGCGACTATACAGCCAAGCGAATGAGTTGGAGTTCGTAAAGGGACTTCACGCTGAACTGGCTGGTTTTTGTGTTCACTAATGTTTGGATGGAGATTATTTATCAATGCACCTGCCTGTTAGTTGCACAGATCGACCGAAGCTCAACGCATTGTTCCACAGTCAGATTATGAAATCAGGTCACTGAAATTATTTAAATTCACATGTGCTTACCCACTGATGAATTCCTTAGAAGGAATGAGTATTCTGTCAAAAAAAGTGTTATGCTTAGGGAAACATGATGCAAATACATTGAAACAAATTTCACACAGCATGCGTCAGAATAGGTTAAGCTGTCAGCTGTTCGACACTTGAAAGTGCCTTCTTGATTTACATGCGTGGCGGTTCCCTGCACACGGTCGCACCTGTTTAAATGGTTCCATTTCATGTCAGTACACCGTCTGTGCATTGTGGAATAGGTCAAATTAATCGCAGTTACATTTCAATACCTGACACGCAGTGAATGGATTCGTAGTCATCTGTGTGTGCATAGTTCAGTTTTGGTTCATTCATTTTAGTGTATCGTGAATTACATTGCAGGTTGCTGACAGTCGTGCTGCCGAATCATCCTTGTTGCGTGTATCCAGCCTTGCCTTACTGAATGCAGGACCCGTCATTGTTACTAACTCTTCCGAATTTACCGATCAGCGTCAAATTTTTCTCCACCCGCTTCACATTAAAAGTGTCCTCACACGTTGTGTCCAATTCATTTGTCAGTTGCATTCGCCTGACGCCATTTCGAAATCCTCATTCATAGCACTTGTGCTCCTGATGTATGTATACCAGGTGGTGTACAACTTCACTGTGTTTCTACATTCACCTGAATTTGGAATTTATTCACTTTTCTGATTTACTTTTCGCTAAGAATTTCTCATACGTATTATTCGTTAATTAAACGTAGTTAAATCAGTTTCACTACCCTGCTTATCCTTCCCTCACAAAGGTGCACTATATTATGAATACAGGTGAGATCTTACTTTCGAAATCGTCACTGATATTCATCCACTGATCTGTAAAGGAGCAAGGAAGTATCATCATTCGCAAGAGAAATAAGTGTGACTGCATTTGTGCAGTCGCAGGGTGAGCTCCATGATATGATGGAAAGGTTTCAACCGAATTCAATGTATGCAATGAATGATACCTGTGTATTTGAGTGATAAGTCACTCAAACTGCAAAGACGCGTCTCCTGGTGAAGTGGGAGGGCAATCCGAATGCAGTTATCTCCTCGTTCCTCAGGATACACGCTGTGAGATTGTCACTGAAATAGGTGACTGAGCAGTAGACAGAGCAGTGCCTATATGAAGCATTCAGAAATGTCAAACTACGAGCATTCCCTAGCAGGATAAAATGACTGTGAGTGATTCCATATGAACATGCAAGTGTTATGTTAGTTTATGCTTCATCTTGTCTGACGCTTATGGCGATTCTCAGTGATGCATTTAAAAGAACTACCCTACTCTCTTCGACAGACTGCTTGAATGATTGTCATAACTGAATTTAAATACATTACCATCAAACACATAATCAGTGATTCAAACTGTCTTAGCTATTCAACAGTTTATAGATCTCAGCATAAAATGTATTCACACATATTTCAATTGAGTTGTGAACAACCGCCGAGCATTTCTCGGAGAAGGCGGAGAAAATATATCATATGTGATTAGTCTAGTCAAGCAAAAATGCGAAATAATGGTGCGAACGAACATGCCCTGTACTGAGTTATTAGGAAGACGGCTGCTGATATTATTATTCTAGACAACATCATCCCACGTTCTGCGAAATTTCATCTCAAATAAGAACATTATTCACTCATATACAAAAGCAAGACTCGCGGTCTACGTTCTCATTTTATTGACCGAGACATTTTGAGCGTCAGAATTCAGATCGAATCCCATAATTCATTCGGTTGCAGTCAATGAACAGATCGTTTGTTTTAGATTCATCAGTCACCCACATAATCATCACGAATCTCTATAAACTGCAGCGGACTCTGTGAATATGCAAGTGAATGTAACTTCAGGCTGATGTCAAGTCGAGGTGGGCAATTACAAGGAGTGTGAGAATTAAAAAAGAAGCCTAATCATAGGGCAGAATGGAGTGTAGTTGAACTTACAATTCACCACTGGCGGTTCTGTTGTTTTCGGATTTCCTGTAGAGTGTGCAGAATCGGGTTATGAATACGCGAATACACTCACATGCACACGAAGAGATCACGAATGATAAGTAGTGAGGCATTTCTGCACTACACACCAAATTTATCGATGTCAAAATTCCTAGCACACACAGAATGAAATTTCCAGTGGACCAGTCAAAATCCGTCACCACTGACGTCATCGAGATATTCCCGTTTCTGTTTTACCAGCGAATGTGAACACACCAGCAAATGTAATTTCCCACAGACGACAAATACGGCAATATTCTGAACAGACGGCCATCTTGCATTCTGTTGGTTTGTGTGTGGAGATATGCTAAGCGATCTGGCTATCACTCCAGCGTATTCATGGTGTAGACTGAGTGGAGACACGCAAGTGTATGTGTTGAACAAAAGAGGCACTGCTGAGACATCTCCTCCAATGTCTCTTTTCTGGTTTCATATGGACAGTCTAATAACAGACCTGCAACTGAGAGATGCGGATGTGATGCACTGAAGTGAAGATTGTCTGGGTGTATATGCGGAAAGATGAGCAGTTATAACAGGTACGAGAATATGAGAAAATAAGTGGTATGGGAGACAATGTCGTTGGTGTAGCTTTTCGCTTCATGTTTGTACTCCAAGGAGGAGAATGTGTGTTTGTGAACCTGCCTTTGATCACAATTACCAACACGAAATATGGGTGTGTATATGAGCAACATTTGTCATGCACAGTTGAACGTTCATCGCAATGAAGCTTGTGGCGCTGATTAGGTTTTCTGAATGCGTAGATGGCTCGAAGATTCTATCTCCGGCCGTCCAATTGTTTGACTGGTGAAACACTCCAGTCTGGTTAATACAACTGCCTGTCCATTTTGATTTGTTGCAAAAGGGTGCACATCATTCCAAGTGAATTGTGTGAGCAGAGTTCCGTCTGATCATCAGTATTCAGTCAAGGAAGCCGTCAAGAAATCTCCTTAGTCGGCTGGTAATTCTTCCGACGACGCGTGAGCCAGGTGTCTCAACCACAATGGTGTGCTGATTTGACGTAAGTGTTTAAAATCTGAAGCGTGTTCCTTGTTCTGAGTGTAGTGGTGCTCCAAATGGACTTCAGACTAATGAAAATCTGTCTCGGGTTTCTGGTGCGACCTTTGACATGGACATTCGGGCTGTCTATATTTGAAGCAATGCTGCCATATCGCCCATAAGCTTTCTGGGAAGTCAAGACCTTCCAGCCTCTTCCTATCATTTCAGCGAATCTCTGTATTGGCGCACCCACAGTCTGCTGCATTTCCCAGTCCGAAACATGATTGTGATTGTGGTTTTTGATCACGTGAAAGCATTTACTCCCCTGTATCCTATCGAATTTCACAAAGACTGTAGAACGTCAGAGAATGGTTTTGAGAAGTATCGAAGAGGGAAGATGCAAGTGACTGTTCGTTTACGATTTTATTGCCTACATATCAGGAAATGATCAAGCATTGATGTTAACATACTGATTCACACCAGTAAATGGAGGTAACATGAAAGACATTATAATGTATGCTCACCTGCGAGTGCTGATAAGTCGTCTCCGTATTCTGATGGTGGGAAAAATAGACACAATTAATCATTACTTTTGTCAAGCAAGAGGTGAACGATTCGATTCTCGACTGACTTGGAAGTGTTGACGAAAGTCATCCCACTGTGACTTGGAAGGGCGAGTCAGTTGATAAATACGATAATACACACTCTCTGGATAGGGTGAAGTGAATTTTAGACCTAGAAAATTTGATAGTCTAGTGGCTGCTTTCATCTACCGTCTACTTCAAAATATTTGTCTCCTCACACTCACCCGAAGTCAGTTTCTCGATCCAGTCGGAGACGTTAAACAGTATCATTGGCGATGGCGGGCGGTCAGCTTGTCTTACTGCTGTCATCGCCTCAGATGCCTCACTGAGTTTTCCGTCGTGAATCGCGTGATATGTGCCCCTGTCACATAGCTAGCTGTTGAATGAGGTTGAGAAATATTTGCTGCACACACAGTGTTTCAGTAGATCCTAACAAGCACAGGTGCGATATCTCTCTTTCACTCTAATCAGCATTCAAGCTCTCCTGACTTATCAATGGTTGTACCTTGTATATTTACGTTTTAATTAAAAAGTGTTTCATTATCCTATTCATTCATTCACTGATTGAGTGTCACATATATGCACTACACACAAAATTTGTCCTTGATGATGAGGACGAATCCATGAATGATTCTATGCCTTCTAATGACAGCATTTCATCTTGTCATCAATCAATACAACAGGATGGCGTGAAATGGAATGTGCTGAGGTTTGTTTCAGGATGTCACCCTTCTTTCCCCGAACCACAACTGATCAACCGAACATTCAGCGCTGTAGCACTCTTTATCTATGAGAAGTCTGAAGGACATTATGGCGCTCAGTGATTCGAGTGGCAGATGTTCGGTGAGAAAGTGCTGATTCTGTACCAATACTCAAGACATTTATGGAGACGCGTTGAAGAGAGAACCGAACACTTGTACAGATGACCAGTGATGTCGTGATATGCATCAAATCTTTACATGCATGCAGATATCATCTCTTCAACAGGCCACATATTCGTATTCAAAGATATGAAATATGGTAAATCACGTATTGAAACATTCACGCTCACTGTTCATAAATTTGTCCAAGAAATCTACATCGTTGATAGAAGAAGAGAAATTAAGCAGTGATTTATAGGAATGTTTGGCGTTTAAATATTTCACAGTGTCTTGCACTGTTCAGCAGTACACAACCAACGCAGTGGCGCGAAGCCACGACTTTCTTGGTACTAAGCGAGCTGGTAGATCTGTCAAACACTGACACCTGACACAATGGTCAGTGATTTCGAACTTCAGCCCATCTGTGAAACGTATCTAGCGCAACCACTAGTGTGAACAGCAATGTACAGCAAGTCAGACAGGAGAGCAGTTGCTTGCCTGTGTCAGTGGCTGGCGCTTGCGCTAAGTACACATCACGAATAGGCAGAAGCTGAGATACAAGCAGTCTTGAGCCGGGTTCCAGCAGCCCAATTGTTTATGAACTCGCCTCGTGATGCCAATATCCCGGTTTCGAACGCTCGTGTGTGTAAACATTCCATGAGGTGGAACCTAGTCCGACGGAGCAGCTGTACATTGCTTTGTGTTTGTTTGTCGTTTGTTCGCCACTCTCGATCGATCCAGTTCCCTATCGAATCCCTGAGAAGGAAATCCGCGATAATGACCTAACATTCTTCTGAGAAGCGACTGAAGATGTCGCTAGATTCCTCGGCTCAAGTGAATAATATTGCAGTATTCTGTTGCAGGTTTGTGGTAATTGGATCCTATTTCCGTGCGTTAACCGGGTCTGCTGACATGTGTAGATTCCAGGTGGGTGTGGATAGTCAGTGAGTCGCTGGTGCCAGCCTATTCTCTAACGAAATCAGCCGAGTTAACATTAGTAGTTCGAGTAGGTATTTCCGGAGTGTAGGCTGTGAACTACTGGTGATTTGACTGACAAGTGAATCATGTTGTGTTAACAGACTGCACAGATTCAGGAAGGCATTTCGCGCATTGACGCAACGGAACAACAAGCAGAAGAATCACGAGGATAAGAAGAAGAAGAGGTAGAAAATCCTCGTGTACCAACCTGCTTTGAGAAGCTTTTCTTTCAGTTTCGGATCATCTGAAAAGAATGAAACCAATCAGTGAGGAGTTGTCACTTGTTCGTGAGAGGCCAGTGAACGCAGTGACATGAAATTTGCATGGAATGAAATGGTGAGATGGGGTTTCGTAAGTAATTTGTTGGAGAATTCATGTGAATTTCGATTAGATCAGGCAATCCATGGTTTGATATCACCCTTGATTGCAGCGGAATGAGGAATATTCCACATAAATGAGAACAACGCTATGACAGACGCCATCGGACGAAGTCTCCAGTATGAGTTTCCGCAGATAGGATCAGGACAGATAATATGAATTAGAAAGACGATAACAAACTGCGATACCCCTTTATTTTCAACCATTTTGCCTGAGTAATATTCCCTCATGATCACGTCAACCGAAGTGCTGATCATTTCAACCTACTCATAGACACGTCTTTGCATATTTGAATGAAGAGGTCATACAAAACCGCGATGACTGTCATGGAATCTCTCGTAGTGTCGACTGATGCTCACGCCTTTAAATCGCTTTCATGTGGTTGAATTGGAAGCGCGTCAGTGAGTCATTTGTCTCGAGTAACATTTGACTATTCATATTGTTCCTTCATTCAAATCCGTGTGAGAATTGGCCATCTCTTATTGCATGTCTTATCAAATAATTGTTGGAGAGAGTCAGCTGAAGGAAGCTCCGACTCACCCAGGTTTCATGCTTGTTGACAGTCGTCATTCAGAAAGGCGTATCTATATTCCTCAAGCATCTCACACCCTCTGCAGTCAGAGACTTTCCCACTGACCTAGCTAGCTATTCCGAATCGTGATTGGCATCCTGTAGAAGCGTAATTCTAACGAGAGCCAGCCAACAAGCAGGATACCCAGGGTCAGAAATGGCTCCTTGTCAATTGCCTGAGACCACTTCATAACAGGAACTAAGAGTACACCGTGATAGAGATCAACATCACAAACTTGACTGATAGAATTCAGTCTGAAGGAAACGGCGAGGCAAACAGACATGATTCATATCTGTGTCCAATCGAAGTGTCACATGTCTTACAATTCAAAGGCGATTCACAGAACACAATTTTGACTTTCAATTGCATGCTAGTTTATACATGATTTCGAATCCCTGAAGCCCCGGTGTTTAGATAATACCCAATTTCATACGCGTTGAATATCGCTTGCTTATATCGTGCAGTGGATACGCTTTTAGAACTCCACAGAGTGCCCGATAAAATCCGTGGTTTCTAGCTTACTTTCTGTAGGATATGTCTTATTCATTCGAATATCTGTAGAAATGAATCAGAAAAATTTCACATAAATTCGAATAAGGACTAGGGTTTTGACAACTTCTAAACTAAAATAAATGCAATTACGAACACAAACTCAACATGTAAATTAAGATATGCCACTATAGATACTAGCAATAAAACACGATATAATTTCAAAACCAAACGTCGATTTGCTCACATTCGAAAATGATTTTGTTTAGTTCAGCCCATTCAGCTGTAAGAGAGAGAGAGAGATGAATTTCGGGTTAATTGATGAGTATAAAATATGCGTGTCGAGCAACCGGTGCACCGGGGTCCTCAGTAAGAGGTGAACTGATATATGCCACAAGAAGACGGCATGTGCGAGATCTTGACCCTGAGGCTTCTGCAGGCCAATGGCCGACTGACAAAATATACCGTCGTCTGACTTGTATTGCTGAAGCCTTAGCCATCCACTTGGACAAACCAGAGTTATGCATACAAAACTAATTTCTTCAGCCA
The DNA here is from genome assembly GCA_944472135.2 of Trichobilharzia regenti. NCBI lineage: Eukaryota > Metazoa > Platyhelminthes > Trematoda > Strigeidida > Schistosomatidae > Trichobilharzia > Trichobilharzia regenti. The sequence goes on along the minus strand of OX235266.1, from coordinate 65,690,295 downwards.
CGCATGCTACCACAATAACAAACTTGTTGATTTCCACTGAACTGTCATTCGTCAGTTTGCTTTCTGACTCTCTGTGACTCTTGTATTTATCCACTACTCTATCAGGATCCATATTCCCCTTCGCTTCCATGTGCATCCTGGTCGCCAGTCACTCAATAAATTATTCACTTATTGAATTAAATTTATGATTTTCCTGTCGATTGATTGGACCGAAGTACTCGGTCTCAGGTTGACATATCTGCTTCTTTTGCAGATGCTTCGACGATATCTGGGTATTTAATTAGTATACAATTGGTGGATGGTGGCTAGCAGTGGAATCCAGGATGCGCATTTCGTCCAATTTGGGACTCGTCAGCTGGATGCCTGCATTTCTCAGTGAGTTATGATGTTCCCACCGTGGCTCGAACCCAGTACCCTAGTTTCGAACGCCAAAGCGTTATCCAATAGACCACTTGGGCCACGAGAGCCACCTCATCAGTCACTGAGAAATGCAGGTACATCCAGCTGACGAGTCCCAAATAGGACGCAATGCGCATCCTGGATTCCACTGCTAGCCACCATCCACCAAATGTATACAAATTATTCACTTATTGAGTAACTGTAATACAACTAATCGACTTCTGTGATGCATCGACAACTCGCCACTACAACACCATTACCATTCATAAAACCGCGTAGTCGCAGTTTCATTGTTCATGGTGTGTTTGAAGGATTTCGATGGCGTAAACAATAGCCCTGACCAATACATTTTGTCGTCAATCTGACAAGCCTAATGTGGAGACGGAAACACACGCATGTAACAACTTTCAGATACAGTGGGACTATAGAGCCAAGCGAATGCGTTCGACGTCTAAGAGGGACATTACGCTTAACTGCGTGGTTTTTCTTTCCACTAATGTGTGGATGGGGATTATTCATGAATGCACCTGCATGTCAGTCGCACTGGTCGACTGGAGCTCAGTGCATTGTTTCACTGTCAGATCTTTTCACGCGTGATCGCATCAGCGTAACTCCGTGTGTCTATGCCAACCAAGCGGATACACTGAAGCTGGTTTTGCCTATTCCTGTTCTAGCGATGATAAAGTCAAGTAACTGAAATTATTCTAATCCACATATGCTTACCCGTTGATGAATGTCTCAGCAGGAATAAGTATTCTGTCAAAAGAATTGTTGGGCATAGTTACACAGAATGTAAAATCATGAAATACATTGAAATGAATTTCACACAGCATTCGTCAGAAGAGTTTAAGCTGGCAGCTGTTCGACACTTGAAAGTGCCTTCTTGATTTCGATGCGTGGCGGTTCTCTGCATAGTCTGCATGGTCTCACCTGTTGAAATGGTTCTATTTCATGTCAGTACACCGTCTGCGCATTGCGAAATAGGTCAAATTAATTGCAATTACATTTCAATACCTGACACGCAGTGAATGGATTCGTAGTCATCTGTGTGTGCATAGTTCAGTTTTGGTTCATTCACTTTTGTGTATCGTGAATTACATTGCAGATTGCTGACAGTCATGCTGCCGAATCATCCTTGTTGCGTGTCTCCAGCCTTGTCTTACTGAATATAGATTCCGTCAACGTAATTACCTCTTCCCATTGGCTCATGTTAGATTCCAGAACGAGAATCTTGTCTCAATCGATGTTGTGGTTCGCGTCCGCTGTTTCTGTGCAAGTTTCGACGAATTTTCTTCTGAATTATTGTGCTCTTGAGTTCTAGTGGGATGACGCGTATTCAGCCGCTTTCGTCCGTTCAAACTTATTCGCAGTGATAATGTAGACGTTTGACCCACACATTTAGTTGGAGACTCGGCACACGATATCACTTTGCAAATTAAATTACTCATGTAATCCATCATTGTTATTGGATGTTCAATTAGACTTTTTTTATTTCCGATTAGATTGATTCGTCGATCTTAAAGTGGTACGAACGGCAATATTTTGACGCTTCTTCGAATTCCACCTCTGATAAACCTTTCTCGCATGGTATTGTCAATGTGTTTCACCATCTCATTTCTACATCCACTTGAGATTAGAATTTCGTCGACTTCTCTTACAGTGTTCTCACCAAGAATTTCCCATTCGTAATTGTCGTTAATCAAAAATGGTCACAAACTTGCTATACCAGTTTCAATAGACTAATACTGCTTCCTCTCATAAAGGTGCACAATGTCAAATGTACTGTAAACTCTTAATTCCGTAATCGTCAAAATATACAAAGAGATTGAAGTCTTACTTGTGACCTCGTCACTGATATTCATCCACGAATCTGTAAACAAATATGAATGTTTCATCAATCACAAAAACGAAGGAATGTGAGGGCTTGTGTACAGTCACAGATTAAGCTGCATGACATCACGGAATTGTTACAAATGAATTCAGTGTATGCAATGAATGCTGCCTGTGCGTTTGACAGATTCAAATATTTATATTTCTAAGCATAAAGTATATTCACACATATTTGTGTTAGGTTGTACAAACCGTTGAGCAATTCTCGGAGAAGTCGTGGAAATTTTACAAACATGATTAGTCTGAACTTCATGTTTTGTACGGAAGACAACTTACAATTATCATTAGCATGCCCGTCATCATCATCTCACGTTCTTCGGAATCGCTTCTCAAGGAAGAACAGTATTCACTCACATACGAAAGCAGAACTCGCGGTCTACGTTCTCATTTTATTGACTGCGACATTTTGAGCGTCAGAATTCAGATCGAATCCCATAATTCATTCGGTCGCAGTCAATGAACAGATCGTTTGTTTTAGATTCATCAGTCACCCACATAATCATCACGAATCTCTATCAACTGCAGCGGACTCTGTGAATAGGCAAGTGAATGTAACTTCAGGCTGATGTCAAGTCGAGGTGGGCAATTACAAGGAGTGTGAGAATTAAAAAAGAAGCTTAATCATAGGGCAGAATGGAGTGTAGTTGAACTTACAATTCACCACTGGCGGTTCTGTTGTTTTCGGATTTCCTGTAGAGTGTGCAGAATCGGGTTATGAATACGCGAATACACTCACATGCACACGAAGAGATCACGAATGATAAGTAGTGAGGCATTCTGCACTACACACCAAATTTATCGATGTCAAAATTCCTAGCACACACAGAATGAAATTTCCAGTGGACCAGTCAAAATCCGTCACCACTGACGTCATCGAGATATTCCCGTTTCTGTTTTACCAGCGAATGTGAACACACCAGCAAATGTAATTTCCCACAGACGACAAATACGGCAATATTCTGAACAGACGGCCATCTTGCATTCTGTTGGTTTGTGTGTGGAGATATGCTAAGCGATCTGGCTATCACTCCAGCGTATTCATGGTGTAGACTGAGTGGAGACACGCAAGTGTATGTGTTGAACAAAAGAGGCACTGCTGAGACATCTCCTCCAATGTCTCTTTTCTGGTTTCATATGGACAGTCTAATAACAGACCTGCAACTGAGAGATACGGATGTGATGCATTGAGGTGAAGATTGTCTGGGTGTATATGCGGAAAGATGAGCAGTTATAACAGGTAAGAGAATATGAGAAAATAAGTGGTATGGGAGACAATGTCGTTGGTGTAGCTTTTCGCTTCATGTTTGTACTCCAGGAGGAGAATGTGTGTTTGTGAACCTGCCTTTGATCACAATTACCAACACGAAATATGGGTGTGTATATGAGCAACATTTGCCATGCACAGTTGAACGTTCATCGCAATGAAGCTTGTGGCGCTGATTAGGTTTTCTGAATGCGTAGATGGCTCGGAGATTCGATCTCCGGCCGTCCAATTGTTTGACTGGTGAAACACTCCTGTCTGGTTAATAGAACTGCCTGTCCATTTTGATTTGTTGCAAAAGGGTGCACATCATTCCAAGTGAATTGTGTGAGCAGAGTTCCGTCTGATCGTCAGTATCCAGTCAAGGAAGCTGTCAATAAATCTCCTTAGTCGGCTGGTATTTCTTCCGACGACGCGTGAGCCAGGTGTCTCAACCACAATGGCGCGCTGATTTGACGTAAGTGTTTCAAATCTGAAGCGTGTTCCTTATTCTGAGTGCGGTGGTGCTCCATATGGACTTCAGACTAATGAAAATCTGTCTCGGGTTTCTGGTGCGACCTTTGACATGGACATTCGGGCTGTCTATATTTGAAGCAATGCTGCCATATCGCCCATAAGCTTTCTGGGAAGTCAAGACCTTCCAGCCTCTTCCTATCATTTCAGCGAATCTCTGTATTGGCGCACCCACAGTCTGCTGCATTTCCCAGTCCGAAACATGATTGTGATTGTGGTTTTTGATCACGTGAAAGCATATACTCCCCTGTATCCTATCGAATTTCACAAAGACTGTGGAACGTCAGAGAATGGTTTTGAGAAGTATCGAAGAGGGAAGATGCAAGTGACTGTTCGTTTACGATTTTATTGCCTACATATCAGGAAATGATCAAGCATTGATGTTAACATACTGATTCACACCAGTAAATGGAGGTAACATGAAAGACATTATAATGTATGCTCACCTGCGAGTGCTGATAAGTCGTCTCCGTATTCTGATGGTGGGAAAGATAGACACAATTAATCATTACTTTTGTCAAGCAAGAGGTGAACGATTCGATTCTCGACTGACTTGGAAGTGTTGACGAAAGTCATCCCACTGTGACTTGGAAGGGCGAGTCAGTTGATAAATACGATAATACACACTCTCTGGATAGGGTGAAGTGAATTTTAGACCTAGAAAATTTGATAGTCTAGTGGCTGCTTTCATCTACCGTCTACTTCAAAATATTTGTCTCCTCACACTCACCCGAAGTCAGTTTCTCGATCCAGTCGGAGACGTTAAACAGTATCATTGGCGATGGCGGGCGGTCAGCTTGTCTTACTGCTGTCATCGCCTCAGATGCCTCACTGAGTTTTCCGTCGTGGATCGCGTGATATGTGCCCCTGTCACATAGCTAGCTGTTGAATGAGGTTGATAAATATTCGCTGTGCACCACAGTGTTTCAGTAGATCCTAACAAGCACAGGTGCGATATTCCCCTTTCACTCAGATCAGCCTTCAAGCTTTCCTGACTTCCCAATGGATGTACCTTGTATCTTTACAACTTATTACAAAGTGTTTCATTACCCTATTCATTCATTCACTGATTGAGTGTCACATATCTGCACTACACACAAAATTTGTCCTTGATGATGAGGACGAATCCATGAATGATTCTATGCCTTCTAATGACAGCATTTCATCTTGTCATCAATCAATACAACAGGATGGCGTGAAATGGAATGTGCTGAGGTTTGTTTCAGGATGTCACCCTTCTTTCCCCGAACCACAACTGATCAACCGAACATTCAGCGCTGTAGCACTCTTTATCTATGAGAAGTCTGAAGGACATTATGGCGCTCAGTGATTCGAGTGGCAGATGTTCGGTGAGAAAGTGCTGATTCTGTACCAATACTCAAGACATTTATGGAGACGCGTTGAAGAGAGAACCGAACACTTGTACAGATGACCAGTGATGTCGTGATATGCATCAAATCTTTACATGCATGCAGATATCATCTCTTCAACAGGCCACATATTCGTATTCAAAGATATGAAATATGGTAAATCACGTATTGAAACATTCACGCTCACTGTTCATAAATTTGTCCAAGAAATCTACATCGTTGATAGAAGAAGAGAAATTAAGCAGTGATTTATAGGAATGTTTGGCGTTTAAATATTTCACAGTGTCTTGCACTGTTCAGCAGTACACAACCAACGCAGTGGCGCGAAGCCACGACTTTCTTGGTACTAAGCGAGCTGGTAGATCTGTCAAACACTGACACCTGACACAATGGTCAGTGAATTCGAACTTCAGCCCATCTGTGAAACGTATCTAGCGCAACCACTAGTGTGAACAGCAATGTACAGCAAGTCAGACAGGAGAGCAGTTGCTTGCCTGTGTCAGTGGCTGGCGCTTGCGCTAAGTACACATCACGAATAGGCAGAAGCTGAGATACAAGCAGCCTTGAGCCGGGTTCCAGCCGCCCAATTGTTTATGAACTCGCCTCGTGATGCCAATATCCCGGTTTCGAACGCTCCTGTGTGTATACAGTCCATGAGGTGGAACCTAGTCCGACGGAGCAGCTGTACATTGCTTTGTGTTTGTTTGTCGTTTGTTCGCCACTCTTGATCGATCCAGTTCCCTATCGAATCCCTGAGAAGGAAATCCGCGATGATGACCTAACATTCTTCTGAGAAGCGACTAGGGATGTCGCTAGATTCCTCGGCTCAAGTGAATAATATTGCAGTATTCTGTTGCAGGTTTGTGGTAATTGGATCCTATTTCCGTGCGTTAACCGGGTCTGCTGACATGTGTAGATTCCAGGTGGGTGTGGATACTCAGTGAGTCGCTGGTGCCAGCCTATTCTCTAACTAAATCAGCCGAGTTAACATTAGTAGTTCGAGTAGGTATTTCCGGAGTGTAGGCTGTGAACTACTGGTGATTTGACTGACAAGTGAATCATGTTGTGTCAACAGACTGCACAGATGCAGGAAGGCATTTCGCGCATTGACGCAACGGAACAACAAGCAGAAGAATCACAGGAGAGGAAGAAGAAGAGGTAGAAAATCCTCGTGTACCAACCTGCTTTGAGAAGCTTTTCTTTCAGTTTCGGATCATCTGAAAAGAATGAAGCCAATCAGTGAGGAGTTGTCACTTGTTCGTGAGAGGCCAGTGAACGCAGTGACATGAAATTTGCATGGAATGAAATGGTGAGGTGATATTTTGGAAGAAATGCGTAGGGAATTCATGTGAATTTCGATGAGATCAGCCAATCCAGGGTTTTATACCACGCCTGATTCCAGCGGAATGAGGAATATTCCACATAAATGAGAACAACGCTATGACAGACGCCATCGGACGAAGTCTCCAGTATGAGTTTCCGCAGATAGAATCAGGACAGATAATATGAATTAGAAAGACGATAACAAACTGCGATACCCCTTTATTTTCAACCATTTTGCCTGAGTAATATTCCCTCATGATCACGTCAACCGTAGTGCTGATCATTTCAACCTACTCATAGACACGTCTTTGCATATTTGAATGAAGAGGTCATACAAAACCGCGATGACTGTCATGGAATCTCTCGTAGTGTCGACTGATGCTCACGCCTTTAAATCGCTTTCATGTGGTTGAATTGGAAGCGCGTCAGTGAGTCATTTGTCTCGAGTAACATTTGACTATTCACAATGTTCCTTCATTCAAATTCGTGTGAGAATTGGCCATCTCTTATTGCATGTCTTATCAAAGAATTGTTGGAGAGAGTCAGCTGAAGGAAGCTCCGACTCACCCAGGTTTCATGCTTGTTGACAGTCGTCATTCAGAAAGGCGTATCTATATTCCTCAAGCATCTCACACCCTCTGCAGTCAGAGACGTTACCACTGACCTAGCTAGCTATTCCGAATCGTGATTGGCATCCTGTAGAAGCGTAATTCTAACGAGAGCCAGCCAACAAGCAGGATTCTCAGGGTCAGAAATGGCTCCTGTCAATTGCTTGAGACCACTTCATAACAGGAACTAAGAGTACACCGTGATAGAGATCAACATCACAAACTTGACTGATAGAATTCAGTCTTAAGGAATCGGCGAGGCAAACAGACATGATTCATATCTGTGTCCAATCGAAGTGTCACATGTCTTACAATTCAAAGGCGATTCACAGAACACAATTTTGACTTTCAATTGCATGCTAGTTTATACATGATTTCGTATCCCTGAAGCCCCGGTGTTTAGATAATACCCAATTCATACGCGTTGAATATCCTTGCTTATATCGTGCAGTGGATACGCTTTTAGAACTCCACAGAGTGCCCAATAAAATCCGTGGTTTCTAGCTTACTTTCTGTAGGATATGTCTTGATCATTCGAATATCTGTAGAAATGAATCAGAAAAATTTCACATAAATTCGAATAAGGACTAGGGTTTTGACAACTTCTAAACTAAAATAAATGCAATTACGAACACAAGCTCAACATGTAAATTAAGATATGCCACTATAGATACTAGCAATAAAACACGATATAATTTCAAAACCAAACGTCGATTTGCTCACATTCGAAAATGATTTTGTTTAGTTCAGCCCATTCAGCTGTAAGAGAGAGAGAGATGAATTTCGGGTTAATTGATGAGTGTAAAATATGCGTGTAGAGCAACCGGTGCACCGGGGTCCTCAGTAAGAGGTGAACTGATATATGCCACAAGAAGACGGCATGTGCGAGATCTTGACCCTGAGGCTTCTGCAGGCCAATGGCCGACTGACAAAATATACCGTCGTCTGACTTGTATTGCTGAAGCCTTAGCCATCCACTTGGACAAACCAGAGTTATGCATACAAAACTAATTTCTTCAGCCACGCATACTACCATGGTAACAAACTTGTTGATTTCCACTGAACTGTCATTCGTCAGTTTTTTTTCTGACTATTTGTAACTCTTGTATTTCTCCACTACTCTTCAGGATTCCATATTCCCCTTCGCTTCCATGTGCATCCTGGTCGCCAGTCACTCAATAAATTATTCACTTATTGAGTAACTGAAATACAACTAATCGACTTCTGTGATGCATCGACAACTCACCACTACAACACCATTACCATTCATAAAACCGCGTAGTCGCAGTTTCATTGTTCATGGTGTGTTTGAAGGATTTCGATGGCGTAAACAATGGCTCTGACCAATGCATTCTGTCGTCAATCTGACAAACCTAATGTGGACAGGCACAAACACGCACACACATGCAACAATATTCAGATACAATGAGACTATACAGTCAAGCGAATATTTTCGACGTGGAGTAGGGAATTTAACTACGTCGTTTTTGTTTCCGCTAATATCTGTATAGGGATTATGCATGAGTGCACCTTCATGTGAGTTGCATAGGTCGACTGGAGCTCAGTGCATTGTTTCACTGTCAGATCTTTTCACGCGTGGATCGCTTCAGCGTAACTCCGTGTGTCTATGCCAACCAAGCGGATACACTGAAGCTGGTTTTGCCTATTCCTGTTCTAGCGATGATAAAGTCAAGTAACTGAAATTATTCTAATCCACATATGCTTACCCGTTGATGAATGTCTCAGCAGAAATAAGTATTCTGTCAAAAGAATTGTTGGGCATAGTTACACAGAATGTAAAATCATGAAATACATTGAAATGAATTTCACACAGCATTCGTCAGAAGAGTTTAAGCTGGCAGCTGTTCGACACTTGAAAGTGCCTTCTTGATTTGAATGCGTGGCGGTTCTCTGCATAGTCTGCATGGTCTCACCTGTTGAAATGGTTCTATTTCATGTCAGTACACCGTCTGCGCATTGCGAAATAGGTCAAATTAATTGCAATTACATTTCAATACCTGACACGCAGTGAATGGATTCGTAGTCATCTGTGTGTGCATAGTTCAGTTTTGGTTCATTCACTTTTGTGTATCGTGAATTACATTGCAGATTGCTGACAGTCATGCTGCCGAATCATCCTTGTTGCGTGTCTCCAGCCTTGTCTTACTGAATATAGATTCCGTCAACGTAATTACCTCTTCCCATTGGCTCATGTTAGATTCCAGAACGAGAATCTTGTCTCAATCGATGTTGTGGTTCGCGTCCGCTGTTTCTGTGCAAGTTTCGACGAATTTTCTTCTGAATTATTGTGCTCTTGAGTTCTAGTGGGATGACGCGTATTCAGCCGCTTCAGTCCATTCAAACTTATTCGCAGTGATAATGTAGACGTTTGACCCACACATTTAGTTGGAGACTCGGCACACGATATCACTTTGCAAATTAAATTACTCATGTAATCCATCATTGTTATTGGATGTTCAATTAGACTTTTTTTATTTCCGATTAGATTGATTCGTCGATCTTAAAGTGGTACGAACGGCAATATTTTGACGCTTCTTCGAATTCCACCTCTGATAAACCTTTCTCGCATGGAATTGTCAATGTGTTTCACCATCTCATTTCTACATCCACTTGAGATTATAATTTCGTCGACTTCTCTTACAGTGTTCTCACCAAGAATTTCCCATTCGTAATTGTCGTTAATCAAAAATGGTCACAAACTTGCTATACCAGTTTCAATAGACTAGTACTGCTTCCTCTCATAAAGGTGCACAATGTCAAATGTACTGTAAACTCTTAATTCCGTAATCGTCAAAATATACAAAGAGATTGAAGTCTTACTTGTGACCTCGTCACTGATATTCATCCACGAATCTGTAAACAAATATGAATGTTTCATCAATCACAAAAACGAAGGAATGTGAGGGCTTGTGTACAGTCACAGATTAAGCTGCATGACATCACGGAATTGTTACAAATGAATTCAGTGTATGCAATGAATGCTGTCTGTGCGTTTGACAGATTCAAATATTTATATTTCTAAGCATAGAAGTATATTCACACATATTTGTGTTGGGTTGTACAAACCGTTGAGAAATTCTCGGAGAAGTCGTGGAAATTTTACAAACATGATTAGTCTGAACTTCATGTTTTGTACGGAAGACAACTTACAATTATCATTAGCATGCCCGTCATCATCATCTCACGTTCTTCGGAATCGCTTCTCAAGGAAGAACAGTATTCACTCACATACGAAAGCAGAACTCGCGGTCTACGTTCTCATTTTATTGACTGCAACATTTTGAGCGTCAGAATTCAGATCGAATCCCATAATTCATTCGTCGCAGTCAATGAACAGATCGTTTGTTTTAGATTCATCAGTCACCCACATAATCATCACGAATCTCTATAAACTGCAGCGGACTCTGTGAATATGCAAGTGAATGTAACTTCAGGCTGATGTCAAGTCGAGGTGGGCAATTACAAGGAGTGTGAGAATTAAAAAAGAAGCCTAATCATAGGGCAGAATGGAGTGTAGTTGAACTTACAATTCACCACTGGCGGTTCTGTTGTTTTCGGATTTCCTGTAGAGTGTGCAGAATCGGGTTATGAATACGCGAATACACTCACATGCACACGAAGAGATCACGAATGATAAGTAGTGAGGCATTCTGCACTACACACCAAATTTATCGATGTCAAAATTCCTAGCACACACAGAATGAAATTTCCAGTGGACCAGTCAAAATCCGTCACCACTGACGTCATCGAGATATTCCCGTTTCTGTTTTACCAGCGAATGTGAACACACCAGCAAATGTAATTTCCCGCAGACGACAAATACGGCAATATTCTGAACAGACGGCCATCTTGCATTCTGTTGGTTTGTGTGTGGAGATATGCTAAGCGATCTGGCTATCACTCCAGCGTGTTCATGGTGTAGACTGAGTGGAGACACGCAAGTGTATGTGTTGAACAAAAGAGGCACTGCTGAACATCTCCTCCAATGTCTCTTTTCTGGTTTCATATGGACAGTCTAATAACAGACCTGCAACTGAGAGATACGGATGTGATGCATTGAGGTGAAGATTGTCTGGGTGTATATGCGGAAAGATGAGCAGTTATAACAGGTACGAGAATATGAGAAAATAAGTGTTATGGGAGACAATGTCGTTGGTGTAGCTTTTCGCTTCATGTTTGTACTCCAGGAGGAGAATGTGTGTTTGTGAACCTGCCTTTGATCACAATTACCAACACGAAATATGGGTATGTATATGAGCAACATTTGTCATGCACAGTTGAACGTTCATCGCAATGAAGCTTGTGGCGCTGATTAGGTTTTCTGAATGCGTAGATGGCTTGGAGATTCGATCTCCGGCCGTCCAATTGTTTGACTGGTGAAACACTCCTGTCTGGTTAATAGAACTGCCTGTCCATTTTGATTTGTTGCAAAAGGGTGCACATCATTCCAAGTGAATTGTGTGAGCAGAGTTCCGTCTGATCATCAGTATCCAGTCAAGGAAGCCGTCAATAAATCTCCTTAGTCGGCTGGTATTCTTCCGACGACGCGTGAGCCAGGTGTCTCAACCACAATGGCGCGCTGATTTGACGTAAGTGTTTCAAATCTGAAGCGTGTTCCTTGTTCTGAGTGCAGTGGTGCTCCATATGGACTTCAGACTAATGAAAATCTGTCTCGGGTTTCTGGTGCGACCTTTGACATGGACATTCGGGCTGTCTATATTTGAAGCAATGCTGCCATATCGCCCATAAGCTTTCTGGGAAGTCAAGACCTTCCAGCCTCTTCCTATCATTTCAGCGAATCTCTGTATTGGCGCACCCACAGTCTGCTGCATTTCCCAGTCCGAAACATGATTGTGATTGTGGTTTTTGATGATGTGAAAGCATATACTCCCCTGTATGCTATCGAATTTCACAAAGACTGTGGAACGTCAGAGAATGGTTTTGAGAAGTATCGAAGAGGGAAGATGCAAGTGACTGTTCGTTTACGATTTTATTGCCTACATATCAGGAAATGATCAAGCATTGATGTTAACATACTGATTCACACCAGTAAATGGAGGTAACATGAAAGACATTATAATGTATGCTCACCTGCGAGTGCTGATAAGTCGTCTCCGTATTCTGATAGTGGGAAAAATAGACACAATTAATCATTACTTTTGTCAAGCAAGAGGTGAACGATTCGATTCTCGACTGACTTGGAAGTGTTGACGAAAGTCATCCCACTGTGACTTGGAAGGGCGAGTCAGTTGATAAATACGATAATACACACTCTCTGGATAGGGTGAAGTGAATTTTAGACCTAGAAAATTTGATAGTCTAGTGGCTGCTTTCATCTACCGTCTACTTCAAAATATTTGTCTCCTCACACTCACCCGAAGTCAGTTTCTCGATCCAGTCGGAGACGTTAAACAGTATCATTGGCGATGGCGGGCGGTCAGCTTGTCTTACTGCTGTCATCGCCTCAGATGCCTCACTGAGTTTTCCGTCGTGGATCGCGTGATATGTGCCCCTGTCACATAGCTAGCTGTTGAATGAGGTTGATAAATATTCGCTGTGCACCTCTGTGTTTCAGTAGATCCTAACAAGCACAGGTGCGATATTCCCCTTTCACTCCGATCAGCCTTCCAGCTTTCCTGACTTCCCAGTGGATGTACCTTGTATCTTTACAACTTATTACAAAGTGTTTCATTACCCTATACATTCATTCACTGATTGAGTGTCACATATATGCACTACACACAAAATTTGTCCTTGATGATGAGGACGAATCCATGAATGATTCTATGCCTTCTAATGACAGCATTTCATCTTGTCATCAATCAATACAACAGGATGGCGTGAAATGGAATGTGCTGAGGTTTGTTTCAGGATGTCACCCTTCTTTCCCCCAACCACAACTGATCAACCGAACATTCAGCGCTGTAGCACTCTTTATCTATGAGAAGTCTGAAGGACATTATGGCGCTCAGTGATTCGAGTGGCAGATGTTCGGTGAGAAAGTGCTGATTCTGTACCAATACTCAAGACATTTATGGAGACGCGTTGAAGAGAGAACCGAACACTTGTACAGATGACCAGTGATGTCGTGATATGCATCAAATCTTTACATACATGCAGATATCATCTCTTCAACAGGCCACATATTCGTATTCAAAGATATGAAATATGGTAAATCACGTATTGAAACATTCACGCTCACTGTTCATAAATTTGTCCAAGAAATCTACATCGTTGATAGAAGAAGAGAAATTAAGCAGTGATTTATAGGAATGTTTGGCGTTTAAATATTTCACAGTGTCTTGCACTGTTCAGCAGTACACAACCAACGCAGTGGCGCGAAGCCACGACTTTCTTGGTACTAAGCGAGCTGGTAGGTCTGTCAAACACTGACACCTGACACAATGGTCAGTGAATTCGAACTTCAGCCCATCTGTGAAACGTATCTAGCGCAACCACTAGTGTGAACAGCAATGTACAGCAAGTCAGACAGGAGAGCAGTTGCTTGCCTGTGTCAGTGGCTGGCGCTTGCGCTAAGTACACATCACGAATAGGCAGAAGCTGAGATACAAGCAGCCTTGAGCCGGGTTCCAGCCGCCCAATTGTTTATGAACTCGCCTCGTGATGCCAATATCCCGGTTTCGAACGCTCGTGTGTGTAAACATTCCATGAGGTGGAACCTAGTCCGACGGAGCAGCTGTACATTGCTTTGTGTTTGTTTGTCGTTTGTTCGCCACTCTTGATCGATCCAGTTCCCTATCGAATCCCTGAGAAGGAAATCCGCGATAATGACCTAACATTCTTCTGAGAATCGACTGAAGATGTCGCTAGATTCCTCGGCTCAAGTGAATAATATTGCAGTATTCTGTTGCAGGTTTGTGGTAATTGGATCCTATTTCCGTGCGTTAACCGGGTCTGCTGACATGTGTAGATTCCAGGTGGGTGTGGATACTCAGTGAGTCGCTGGTGCCAGCCTATTCTCTAACTAAATCAGCCGAGTTAACATTAGTAGTTCGAGTAGGTATTTCCGGAGTGTAGGCTGTGAACTACTGGTGATTTGACTGACAAGTGAATCATGTTGTGTTAACAGACTGCACAGATTCAGGAAGGCATTTTGCGCATTGACGCAACGGAACAACAAGCAGAAGAATCACGAGGATAAGAAGAAGAAGAGGTAGAAAATCCTCGTGTACCAACCTGCTTTGAGAAGCTTTTCTTTCAGTTTCGGATCATCTGAAAAGAATGAAACCAATCAGTGAGGAGTTGTCACTTGTTCGTGAGAGGCCAGTGAACGCAGTGACATGAAATTTGCATGGAATGAAATGGTGAGATGGGGTTTCGTAAGTAATTTGTTGGAGAATTCATGTGAATTTCGATTAGATCAGCAATCCATGGTTTGATATCACCCTTGATTGCAGCGGAATGAGGAATATTCCACATAAATGAGAACAACGCTATGACAGACGCCATCGGACGAAGTCTCCAGTATGAGTTTCCGCAGATAGGATCAGGACAGATAATATGAATTAGAAAGACGATAACAAACTGCGATACCCCTTTATTTTCAACCATTTTGCCTGAGTAATATTCCCTCATGATCACGTCAACCGAAGTGCTGATCATTTCAACCTACTCATAGACACGTCTTTGCATATTTGAATGAAGAGGTCATACAAAACCGCGATGACTGTCATGGAATCTCTCGTAGTGTCGACTGATGCTCACGCCTTTAAATCGCTTTCATGTGGTTGAATTGGAAGCGCGTCAGTGAGTCATTTGTCTCGAGTAAAATTTGACTATTCACATTGTTCCTTCATTCAAATCCGTGTGAGAATTGGCCATCTCTTATTGCATGTCTTATCAAATAATTGTTGGAGAGAGTCAGCTGAAGGAAGCTCCGACTCACCCAGGTTTCATGCTTGTTGACAGTCGTCATTCAGAAAGGCGTATCTATATTCCTCAAGCATCTCACACCCTCTGTAGTCAGAGACGTTCCCACTGACCTAGCTAGCTATTCCGAATCGTGATTGACATCCTGTAGAAGCGTAATTCTAACGAGAGCCAGCCAACAAGCAGGATACCCAGGGTCAGAAATGGCTCCTTGTCAATTGCCTGAG
Source organism: Trichobilharzia regenti (assembly GCA_944472135.2). Taxonomy (NCBI): domain Eukaryota; kingdom Metazoa; phylum Platyhelminthes; class Trematoda; order Strigeidida; family Schistosomatidae; genus Trichobilharzia; species Trichobilharzia regenti. Next base: position 65,674,793 of record OX235266.1, on the reverse strand, counting down.
ACCACTTCATAACAGGAACTCAGAGTACACCGTGATACAGATCAACATCACACACTTGACTGATAGAATTCAGTCTGAAGGAATCGGCGAGGCAAACAGACATGATTCATATCTGTGTCCAATCGAAGTGTCACATGTCTTACAATTCAAAGGCGATTCACAGAACACAATTTTGACTTTCAATTGCATGCTAGTTTATACATGATTTCGAATCCCTGAAGCCCCGGTGTTTAGATAATACCCATTTCATACGCGTTGAATATCGCTTGCTTATATCGTGCAGTGGATACGCTTTTAGAACTCCACAGAGTGCCCAATAAAATCCGTGGTTTCTAGCTTACTTTCTGTAGGATATGTCTTGTTCATTCGAATATCTGTAGAAATGAATCAGAAAAATTTCACATAAATTCGAATAAGGACTAGGGTTTTGACAACTTCTAAACTAAAATAAATGCAATTACGAACACAAACTCAACATGTAAATTAAGATATGCCACTATAGATACTAGCAATAAAACACGATATAATTTCAAAACCAAACGTCGATTTGCTCACATTCGAAAATGATTTTGTTTAGTTCAGCCCATTCAGCTGTAAGAGAGAGAGAGAGATGAATTTCGGGTTAATTGATGAGTATAAAATATGCGTGTCGAGCAACCGGTGCACCGGGGTCCTCAGTAAGAGGTGAACTGATATATGCACAAAGAAGACGGCATGTGCGAGATCTTGACCCTGAGGCTTCTGCAGGCCAATGGCCGACTGACAAAATATACCGTCGTCTGACTTGTATTGCTGAAGCCTTAGCCATCCACTTGGACAAACCAGAGTTATGCATACAAAGCTAATTTCTTCAGCCACGCATGCTACCACAATAACAAACTTGTTGATTTCCACTGAACTGTCATTCGTCAGTTTGTTTCTGACTCTCTGTAACTCTTGTATTTCTCCACTACTCTTCAGGATCCCATATTCCCCTTCGCTTCCATGTGCATCCTGGTCGCCAGTCACTCAATAAATTATTCACTTATTGAGTAACTGAAATACAACTAATCGACTTCTGTGATGCATCGACAACTCACCACTACAACACCATTACCATTCATAAAACCGCGTAGTCGCAGTTTCATTGTTCATGGTGTGTTTGAAGGATTTCGATGGCGTAAACAATGGCTCTGACCAATGCATTTTGTCGTCAATCTGACAAACCTAATGTGGACAGGCACAAACACGCACACACATGCAACAATATTCAGATACAATGCGACTATACAGTCAAGCGAATATTTTCGACGTGGAGTAGGGAATTTAACTACGTCGTTTTTGTTTCCGCTAATATCTGTATAGGGATTATGCATGAGTGCACCTTCATGTGAGTTGCATAGGTCGACTGGAGCTCAGTGCATTGTTTCACTGTCAGATCTTTTCACGCGTGAATCGCTTCAGCGCAACTCCGTGTGTCTATGCCAACCAGTCTTGAGCACCATCCAACTTCTCGGTAATCTGCTGTCGTTGACAATAAGGAGTATGATCATGTACCCCTCATGCTGACCAACTGACAGGCGAAAATCAAGAACAAAATCCCGGTGGTGTTTGATACAATGAAGCATTTGTGATATTCAGGAACGCTGAAAAATTCAAGCGGATACACTGAAGCTGGTTTTGCCTATCCCTGTTCTAGCGATGATAAAGTCAAGTAACTGAAATTATTCTAATCCACATATGCTTACCCGTTGATGAATGTCTCAGCAGGAATAAGTATTCTGTCAAAAGAATTGTTGGGCATAGTTACACAGAATGTAAAATCATGAAATACATTGAAATGAATTTCACACAGCATTCGTCAGAAGAGTTTAAGCTGGCAGCTGTTCGACACTTGAAAGTGCCTTCTTGATTTCATGCGTGGCGGTTCTCTGCATAGTCTGCATGGTCTCACCTGTTGAAATGGTTCTATTTCATGTCAGTACACCGTCTGCGCATTGCGAAATAGGTCAAATTAATTGCAATTACATTTCAATACCTGACACGCAGTGAATGGATTCGTAGTCATCTGTGTGTGCATAGTTCAGTTTTGGTTCATTCACTTTTGTGTATCGTGAATTACATTGCAGATTGCTGACAGTCATGCTGCCGAATCATCCTTGTTGCGTGTCTCCAGCCTTGTCTTACTGAATATAGATTCCGTCAACGTAATTACCTCTTCCCATTGGCTCATGTTAGATTCCAGAACGAGAATCTTGTCTCAATCGATGTTGTGGTTCGCGTCCGCTGTGTCTGTGCAAGTTTCGACGAATTTTCTTCTGAATTATTGTGCTCTTGAGTTCTAGTGGGATGACGCGTATTCAGCCGCTTTCGTCCGTTCAAACTTATTCGCAGTGATAATGTAGACGTTTGACCCGCACATTTAGTTGGAGACTCGGCACACGATATCACTTTGCAAATTAAATTACTCATGTAATCCATCATTGTTATTGGATGTTCAATTATACATTTTTTATTTCCGATTAGATTGATTCGTCGATCTTAAAGTGGTACGAACGGCAATATTTTGACGCTTCTTCGAATTCCACCTCCGATAAACCTTTCTCGCATGGTATTGTCAATGTGTTTCACCATCTCATTTCTACATCCACTTGAGATTCGAATTTCGTCGACTTCTCTGACAGTGTTCTCGCCAAGAATTTCCCATTCGTAATTGTCGTTAATCAAAAATGGTCACAAACTTGCTATACCAGTTTCAATAGACTAATACTGCTTCCTCTCATAAAGGTGCACAATGTCAAATGTACTGTAAACTCTTAATTCCGTAATCGTCAAAATATACAAAGAGATTGAAGTCTTACTTGTGACCTCGTCACTGATATTCATCCACGAATCTGTAAACAAATATGAATGTGTCATCAATCACAAAAACGAAGGAATGTGAGGGCTTGTGTACAGTCACAGATTAAGCTGCATGACATCACGGAATTGTTACAAATGAATTCAGTGTATGCAATGAATGCTGTCTGTGCGTTTGACAGATTCAAATATTTATATTTCTAAGCATAGAAGTATATTCACACATATTTGTGTTAGGTTGTACAAACCGTTGAGCAATTCTCGGAGAAGTCGTGGAAATTTTACAAACATGATTAGTCTGAACTTCATGTTTTGTACGGAAGACAACTTACAATTATCATTAGCATGCCCGTCATCATCATCTCACGTTCTTCGGAATCGCTTCTCAAGGAAGAACAGTATTCACTCACATACGAAAGCAGAACTCGCGGTCTACGTTCTCATTTTATTGACTGCAACATTTTGAGCGTCAGAATTCAGATCGAATCCCATAATTCATTCGTCGCAGTCAATGAACAGATCGTTTGTTTTAGATTCATCAGTCACCCACATAATCATCACGAATCTCTATAAACTGCAGCGGACTCTGTGAATATGCAAGTGAATGTAACTCAGGCTGATGTCAAGTCGAGGTGGGCAATTACAAGGAGTGTGAGAATTAAAAAAGAAGCTATCATAGGCCAGAATGGAGTGTAGTTGAACTTACAATTCACCACTGGCGGTTCTGTTGTTTTCGGATTTCCTGTAGAGTGTGCAAATCGGGTTATGAATACGCGAATACACTCACATGCACACGAAGAGATCACGAATGATAAGTAGTGAGGCATTCTGCACTACACACCAAATTTATCGATGTCAAAATTCCTAGCACACACAGAATGAAATTTCCAGTGGACCAGTCAAAATCCGTCACCACTGACGTCATCGAGATATTCCCGTTTCTGTTTTACCAGCGAATGTGAACACACCAGCAAATTTATTTCCACAGACGACAAATACGGCAATATTCTGAACAGACGACCATCTTGCATTCTGTTGGTTTGTGTGTGGAGATATGCTAAGCGATCTGGCTATCACTCCAGCGTATTCATGGTGTAGACTGAGTGAAGACACGCAAGTGTCTGTGTTGAACAAAAGACGCACTGCTGAACATCTCCTCCAATGTCTCTTTTCTGGTTTCATATGGACAGTCTAATAACAGACCTGCAACTGAGAGATACGGATGTGATGCATTGAGGTGAAGATTGTCTGGGTGTATATGCGGAAAGATGAGCAGTTATAACAGGTACGAGAATATGAGAAAATAAGTGTTATGGGAGACAATGTCGTTGGTGTAGCTTTTCGCTTCATGTTTGTACTCCAGGAGGAGAATGTGTGTTTGTGAACCTGCCTTTGATCACAATTACCAACACGAAATATGGGTGTGTATATGAGCAACATTTGTCATGCACAGTTGAACGTTCATCGCAATGAAGCTTGTGGCGCTGATTAGGTTTTCTGAATCCGTAGATGGCTCGGAGATTCGATCTCCGGCCGTCCAATTGTTTGACTGGTGAAACACTCCTGTCTGGTTAATAGAACTGCCTGTCCATTTTGATTTGTTGCAAAAGGGTGCACATCATTCCAAGTGAATTGTGTGAGCAGAGTTCCGTCTGATCATCAGTATCCAGTCAAGGAAGCTGTCAATAAATCCTCTGAGTCGGCTGGTATTTCTTCCGACGACGCGTGAGCCAGGTGTCTCAACCACAATGGTGCGCTGATTTGACGTAAGTGTTTGCAATCTGAAGCGTGTTCCTTATTCTGAGTGCGGTGGTGCTCCATATGGACTTCAGACTAATGAAAATCTGTCTCGGGTTTCTGGTGCGACCTTTGACATGGACATTCGGGCTGTCTATATTTGAAGCAATGCTGCCATATCGCCCATAAGCTTTCTGGGAAGTCAAGACCTTCCAGCCTCTTCCTATCATTTCAGCGAATCTCTGTATTGGCGCACCCACAGTCTGCTGCATTTCCCAGTCCGAAACATGATTGTGATTGTGGTTTTTGATCACGTGAAAGCATTTACTCCCCTGTATCCTATCGAATTTCACAAAGACTGTAGAACGTCAGAGAATGGTTTTGAGAATTATCGAAGAGGGAAGATGCAAGTGACTGTTCGTTTACGATTTTATTGCCTACATATCAGGAAATGATCAAGCATTGATGTTAACATACTGATTCACACCAGTAAATGGAGGTAACATGAAAGACATTATAATGTATGCTCACCTGCGAGTGCTGATAAGTCGTCTCCGTATTCTGATGGTGGGAAAAATAGACACAATTAATCATTACTTTTGTCAAGCAAGAGGTGAACGATTCGATTCTCGACTGACTTGGAAGTGTTGACGAAAGTCATCCCACTGTGACTTGGAAGGGCGAGTCAGTTGATAAATAGGATAATACACACTCTCTGGATAGGGTGAAGTGAGTTTTAGACGTAGAAATTTGATTGGTGGCTGCTTTCATCTACCGTCTACTTCAAAATATTTGTCTCCTCACTATCACCCGAAGTCAGTTTCTCGATCCAGTCGGAGACGTTAAACAGTATCATTGGCGATGGCTGGCGGTCAGCTTGTCCTACTGCTGTCATCGCTTCAGATGCCTCACTGAGTTTTCCGTCGTGGATCGCGTGATATGTGCCCTGTCACATAGCTAGCTATGTTGAATGAGGTTGATAAATATTTGCTGCACACAGTGTTTCAGTAGATCCTAACAAGCACAGGTGCGATATTCCCTTTCACTCAATCAGCCTTCAAGCTTTCCTGACTTCCCAATGGATGTACCTTGCATATTTACAATTTATTACAAAGTGTTTCATTACCCTATTCATTCATTCATTCATTCACTTATTGACTGTCACATATCTGCACTACACACAAAATTTGTCCTTGATGATGAGGACGAATCCATGAATGATTCTATGCCTTCTAATGACAGCATTTCATCTTGTCATCATCAATACAACAGGATAGTGTGAAATGGAATGTGCTGAGGTTTGTTTCAGGATGTCACCCTTCTTTCCCCCAACCACAACTGATCAACCGAACATTCAGCGCTGTAGCACCCTTTATCTGTGAGAGGTCTGAAGGACATTATGGTGCTCAGTGATTTGAGTGTCTGATGTTCGGTAGGAAAGTTATGATTCTGTGTCATCACTCAAGTTATTTTTGAAACCACATATTTATATTTGAAAATGTGAAATATTATAAATCACATATTGAATAATTCATGCTCACTGTTCAAAAATTTGTCCACGAAATCTACATCGTAGATAGAAGAAGAGAAATTAAGCAGTGATTTGTAGGAATGTTTGGTGTTTAACAATCTCACAGTGTATCGTGGGATTTAGAGGAGTGACGAGGAGCTGACATCAGTGAGCACCGTCAGCCTTGTCTCGCAATAATCATCAGTGCACAAACACCGTGATGACGTGAAGAAAGGACATTCCTTTTACTAAGCTAGAAAATATGCAGTCAAACGTTGATACTTGACGTGATGTCTATGAACCCGCATCTTGAGGCGATTATCCAGGTTTCGGACGCTTGTTTGCGTATACTGTGGATGAGCGCGAAACTAGGCTGACCAAACAGCTGTGCGGCTCTCCGTTCTCGTTAGCCGGTGGCTCGCCATTCGTGATCGATCCTGTTTCCTATCGAATCCCTGTATAATATTCTGCATGCATAACGTGAAATTTATCTGGGAAACAATTGAGAATGTCGCTAGATTTCTCACCTCAAGTGAATGATATTGCAGTATTGTGTTCGCTGAGAGCTGGTCGGTTGAACTGCCTGAGAAGAGAATCAGCTCCATCTGAATAACCTATCTAATACGTCAACACTAAGTTCCTTTCATCTAATCGATTCAATCACTCCCTTTATGTGGAGGATTCAAATGAATCATACCCTTTTAAATGACCTTCTCAAAACAAAATCTTGACTATTCGATCGGCACAAAAGGCTGACCAGATCCGGATTGAACGCTCCCAGGTCTACGTTAATTGAGTCTTATTTACCTGCGTAACCCGTATCTGCTAACAAGTGAAGATTCCAGGTGGGTGTGGATAGTCAGTGAGTCACTGGAGCCAGCCAATTCTCTATCGAAATCAGTCCAGTTAACATTAGTAGTTCGAGTAGGTATTTCCGGAGTGTAGGCTGTGAACTACTGGTGATTTGACTGACAAGTGAATCATGTTGTGTTAACAGACTGTACAGATTCAGGAAGGCATTTTGTGCATTGACGCAACAGAACAACAAGCAGAAGAATCACGAGGATAGGAAGAAGAAGAGGTAGAAAATCCTCGTGTACCAACCTGCTTTGAGAAGCTTTTCTTTCAGTTTCGGATCATCTGAAAAGAATGAAACCAATCAGTGAGGAGTTGTCACTTGTTCGTGAGAGGCCAGTGAACGCAGTGACATGAAATTTGCATGGAATGAAATGATGAGGTGATATTTTGGAAGAAATGCTTAGGGGAATTCATGTGAATTTCGATGAGGTCAGCCAACCCGTGGTTTAACATCACGTCTGATTGCTGTGGAATGAGGAACATTCCATGTAAGTGAGAATGAAATTTATTCGACATGTGTATCCAACGATTTGATGAGGACAGTTAGTACGAATCGTGAAAACCACCTCAAACTGCGTGGTTTCATACCAGGCTGGATTGCTGTGGAAAGAGGAACATTCCACGTAAGTGAGAATGAAGCTATGAAATATGGCATCGGATAAACTATCCGAGATGTGTATTCACAGATTTGATGAGAACAGTTAGTACGAATCGTGAGAACCACCTCAAACTGCGATACCACTTTCATTTTCAACCATCTTGCCACAATAGTATTCCATCATCATCATGTCAACCGTAGTGGTGATCATTTCAACCTACTCATAGACACGTCTTCGCATATCTCATTGAAAGCGTCATACGAAACTGTGAAGACCGTGATCGAATCTCTCTTAGTGTCGACTGATTCTCATCACTATAAACCGCTTTCATGTGGTTGAATTGGAGGCGCGTCAGTGAGTTATTTGTCTCGAGTAACATTTGACTATTCATATTGTTCCTTCATTCAAATTCGTGTGAGAATTGGCCATCTCTTATTGCATGTCCTATTAAAGAATTGTTGGAGAGAGTCAGCTGAAGGAAGCTCCGACTCACCCAGGTTTCATGCTTGTTGTCAGTCGCCAGTCGGAAAGCCGTATCTATATTCCTCAAGCGTCTCACACCCTCTGCAGTCAGAGACGTTCTCACTGAGCTAGCTAGCTAGCCATTCGGACTTGTGATAGGCGTCCAGTGAAAGTGTAATGCTAACGAGAGCCAGCCAACAAGCAGGATACCCAGGGTGAGAAATGGCCCCTGTCAATTGCCTGAGACCACTTCATAACAGGAACTCAGAGTACACCCGTGATAGAGATCTACTTTGCTCGTTGATGACCACATCACACACTTGACCGATAGAATTCAGTCTGAAGGAAACGACAAGGATAATAGGCATAACTCATATCCGTGTTCAATCGAAGTATCACATGTCTTACAATTCAAATGAACTTTGCTGAATACAATTTTCGTCTCCAATTGGTGTGTCAGCGAATGTTTAATTTTCAATAAATGAAGCCTGAGAAGGTAGGTAGTTCCCATTATTATGCGTGATGAATATCGCTTGCTTATATCGTGCAGTGGATACGCTTTTAGAACTCCACAGAGTGCCCAATAAAATTCGTGGTTTTTCGCTTACTTTCTGGAGCATAAGTCTTATTCATTCGAATATCTGTAGAAATGAATCAGAAAAATTTCACATAAATTCGAATAAGGACTAGGGTTTTGACAACTTCTAAACTAAAATAAATGCAATTACGAACACAAACTCAACATGTAAATTAAGATATGCCACTATAGATACTAGGCAATAAAACATGATATAATTTCAAAACCAAACGTCGATTAGCTCACATTGGAAAATGATTTTGATTAGTTCAGTCCATTCAGCTGTAAGAGAGAGAGAGATCAATTTTGGGTTAATTGATGAGTATGAAATATACGCTTCGAGCCATCAGTTTACCGGCTCCCCAGTAAGAGGTGAACTGATATATGCACAAAGAAGACGGCATGTGCGAGATCTTGACCCTGAGGCTTCTGCAGGCCAATGGCCGACTGACAAAATATACCGTCGTCTGACTTGTATTGCTGAAGCCTTAGTCATCCACTTGGACAAACCAGAGTTATGCATACAAAGCTAATTTCTTCAGCCACGCATGCTACCACAATAACAAACTTGTTGATTTCCACTGAACTGTCATTCGTCAGTTTGCTTTCTGACTCTCTATGACTCTTGTATTTATCCACTACTCTATCAGGATCCCATATTCCCCTTCGCTTCCATGTGCATCCTGGTCGCCAGTCACCCAATAAATTATTCACTTATTGAGTAACTGAAATACAACTAATCGACTTCTGTGATGCATCGACAACTCACCACTACAACACCATTACCATTCATAAAACCGCGTAGTCGCAGTTTCATTGTTCATGGTGTGTTTGAAGGATTTCGATGGCGTAAACAATGGCTCTGACCAATGCATTTTGTCGTCAGTCTGACAATCCTAATGTGGACATGCACAAACACACACACACATGCATCAATATTCAGATACAATGCGACTATAGAGCCAAGGAATGAGGTCGACGTCGAAATCGGACCTTAAGTCGAACTACATGGCTTTTGTATGCATTACTCTCTAGATGGGTATTAATTGTGAATGCACCCGCAAGTTAGTCGCATAGATCGACTGAAGCTCAGGGCATTGTTTCACTGTCAGATAATGAAGTCAAGTCAATGAAATTATTCCAATCCACACGTGCTTACCCACTGATGAATTCCTCAGAAGGAAGAAGTATTCTGTCAAAAGAATGGATGTGGACATAATGTATATCATGAAATACATTGAAATGAATTTCTCAAAGAATTCGTCAGAAGAGATTAGGTAAGTTGAGGTTCACCACTTGAAAGTGCCTTCTTGATTTCGATGCATGGTGGTTCCCTGCACGTGTTGTCAACTGTTGAAGTTGTGCTATTTCATGTCGGTACACCATCTGCGCATTGTGGAATAGGTCAAATTAATTGCAATTACATTTCAATACCTGACACGCAGTGAATGGATTTGCAGTCATCTGTGTGTGCATTTGTTCATTTTAATTTGTTCACATTAGATTCCAGAACGAGAATTTTGTCTCAATAAATGTTGCGGTTGGCGTCCGCTGTGTTTGTGCAAGTTTCGACGAATTTTCTTTTCGTCGGTGATCTAGTGTTCTTTTGCGTCAACGAATTCTGTCAGCAAGTTCTCGTATTAATCCACCTTTTACTGTGTGTTAGTGAGTTGAGTGGTAGATTATCATGAAATCTCCCAGAATGTGTAGTGTTCCGATGCGTATATCCTCGTTCTTATGCTGTCATTTGTTACATTTTGTACTTTGCAGTCTAGATTGCATAGGCAGTTGATCGATTTCATCCTCTGTCTCCACAGTGAATTTCCACACTCAGTCCACGTGACTGGTGTTTGTGCGTGAGACGAATTTTTCAGTTTCACCCTATCGCAAAACAACTCTCGTGTCATCTGCACATCTCCATCGAGAATTTACTGATGATGTGTTTGTTTCAGGTGCGTTCACTCTACACAATCAGTGGAAACACCCATTGCTTTTATTTTCTTCTTCGTTAACACTTATTCGATTTCGCTGATCAGCGCCAAAGTTTCTGCACCCGCTTCACAATTGAAAGTGTCCTCACACATGTTGTGTCCAATTTATTTGTCAGTTTCATTCGCTTTGCTTCATTTCGAAATCTTTATGCGTCCCCCTGGTGCATACACGGAGGGAACCTTTTCAATTTTACGCAGAAGTCTTTACAATGAAGGCAGGAATAAAATTGGCTGGCATTCAAACCACCAGTGAGCTCAATTTTAAATAAGCTTTGTCGTTGAACGTATCCTGAGAAGCCTTTCAAAGAAAACAATATAGTTGATTTAATACCCTGTCTGCGAGGATTGTGGGTCAGATGCATAGGTCGAATTAGTAGAACACGGGCAATGTGACTAGCCGAATAGAAATGCCTAGCAAAATCTAGATTGGTTGACCTGAATAAGATAAGAAATATAAGGAATGTTTCAGACTTAGCACTACATTTATTTACACACAACCATACAATAGGATATGCTAGAATGACAGTTTTAAAATCTAGTGTGGCAGGGTGGAGGAAGAGATTGATGAGAGAAGCTTCGTTTATCAAATCAACTGCAAATACATGTAACAGGAATGATTCAACACCTGTCTCAGATACCTGAAAAATTCTGCCACCCGTACGACAAATAGAAGAGGATAAGGAAAACTATACAACTCAAGTTTCGACGTCATGTGATTATAACTGATGATATGATTATGAACAAAACATTTTGTTTGAAATGTCATACAGTTTTACTGTGTGATACATTTAAGAAACATCTTAATATGGAACTACTTAATAACACAGTGACTAATTATTAGATATATATATATATTAACTGACGCCTCTGGAATGTCTACACCAGGTGGTATACAACTTCACTGTGTTTCTACTTTAGCTGAGATTGGAATTTTTTTAACTGCTCCGACCAATTGCTCGCTAAGAATTTCTCATGCATATTCTTTGCTAACACAAAGTGATCACAGAAAATTTATATCAGATTTATTGGTCTACTTAGCCTTTTCTTCATATTTATGCACAAAATTAGGAATAAAGTTATAAACTTACTATCGTAGTCGTCGCTGATATTCATCCACCCATCTGCAAACAATTAGGAAAGTGTCATCATTCACAAAGAAACAAATGCGTTAGTCACATGGTAATCTCTGTTATCTAACGAAAAGCTTTCATTGAATCCACTGAATTGTACCTATGTGTTTCAGCTGTAAGTAGCCGAAACAGAAAATACGCGTATGCTGGTGACGTGGAAAGACAACCTGAAAACAGTTGTGAGTGATTCAATATAAACATGCAGTGTTATATGACTTAATGCTTTGTCTTGTCTGACGCGTATGCTGATCTCTCAGCCATGCAGTTTGAGGATGCTTGTGCGACTGGAAGATCTTTCCTAATATTTCCGACAGCCTGCTGCAATAATTATCATACCTGAATTTAAATCCATCACGATCAAATACATCATCTGTGATTCAAATTATCTTAGCTGTTCAAATTTTTATTGCTCTCAGCGTAGATATGAATTCACACACCTCTGAATTGTGATGTGAGCTATCAGCAAGCACTTCAAAGGGAGAAGGCGAAGAAAATCTATCGCATGTGGTTAATGTTTACCTTATATGGAAGAGTAACGAATGAGGCCAAAATGTAGTGCAAAAAATACACTGATATTATTCTAATGATGTTAACATCATTTCACGTTCTTCGGAATCCCTTCTCAAGGAAGAACAGTATTCACTCACATACGAAAGCAGAACTCGCGGTCTACGTTCTCATTTTATTGACTGCAACATTTTGAGCGTCAGAATTCAGATCGAATCCCATATTTCATTCTTTCACATTCAATAAACAGATCGCTTGTTTTAGATTCATCAGACACCCACATAATCATCACGAATCTCTATCAACTGCAGTGGAGTCTGTGAATAGGCAAGTGAATGTAACCTCAGGCTGATGTCAAGTCGAGGTGGGCAATTACAAGGAGTGTGAGAATTAAAAAAGAAGCTAATCGTAGGCGGAATGGAGTGTAGTTGAACTTACAATTCACCACTGGCGGTTCTGTTGTTTTCGGATTTCCTGTAGAGTGTGCAAATCGGGTTATGAATACGCGAATACACTCACATGCACACGAAAGATCGCGAATTATAAGTAGTCAGGCCTCCCTGGACTACACACCAAATTTATCGATGTCGAAATTCCTAGCACACAGAGAAGAGATTTCCAGTGGACCAGTCAAAATCCGTCACCACTGACGTGATCGAGACATTCACGTTTCTGTTTTACCAGCGAATGTGAACACACCAGCAAATGTGTTATCCCACAGACGACAAATATGGCAATATTCTGAACAGACGACCATCTTGCATTCTGTTGGTTTGTGTGTGGAGATATGCTAAGCGATCTGGCTATCACTCCAGCGTATTCATGGTGTAGACTGAGTGACGACACGCAAGTGTCTGTGTTGAACAAAAGACGCACTGCTGAGACATCTCCTCCAATGTCTCTTTTCTGGTTTCATATGGACAGTCTAATAACAGACCTGCACTGAGAGATACGGATGTGATGCATTGAGGTGAAGATTGTCTGAGTGTATATGCGGAAAGATGAGCAGTTATAACAGGTACGAGAATATGAGAAAATAAGTGTTATGGGAGACAATGTCGTTGGTGTAGCTTTTCGCTTCATGTTTGTACTCCAGGAGGAGAATGTGTGTTTGTGAACCTGCCTTTGATCACAATTACCAACACGAAATATGGGTGTGTATATGAGCAACATTTGTCATGCACAGTTGAACATTCATCGCAATGAAGCTTGTGGCGCTGATTAGGTTTTCTGAATCCGTAGATGGCTCGGAGATTTGATCTCCGGCCGTCCAATTGTTTGACTGGTGAAACACTCCTGTCTGGTTAATAGAACTGCCTGTCCATTTTGATTTGTTGCAAAAGGGTGCACATCATTCCAAGTGAATTGTGTGAGCAGAGTTCCGTCTGATCATCAGTATCCAGTCAAGGAAGCTGTCAATAAATCCCCTGAGTCGGCTGGTAATTCTTCCGACGACGCGTGAGCCAGGTGTCTCAACCACAATGGTGCGCTGATTTGACGTAAGTGTTTATCTGAAGCGTGTTCCTTATTCTGAGTGTGGTGGTGCTCCATATGGACTTCAGACTAATGAAAATCTGTCTCGGGTTTCTGGTGCGACCTTTGACATGGACATTCGGGCTGTCTATATTTGAAGCAATGCTGCCATATCGCCCATAAGCTTTCTGGGAAGTCAAGACCTTCCAGCCTCTTCCTATCATTTCAGCGAATCTCTGTATTGGCGCACCCACAGTCTGCTGCATTTCCCAGTCCGAAACATGATTGTGATTGTGGTTTTTGATCACGTGAAAGCATTTACTCCCCTGTATCCTATCGAATTTCACAAAGACTGTAGAACGTCAGAGAATGGTTTTGAGAATTATCGAAGAGGGAAGATGCAAGTGACTGTTCGTTTACGATTTTATTGCCTACATATCAGGAAATGATCAAGCATTGATGTTAACATACTGATTCACACCAGTAAATGGAGGTAACATGAAAGACATTATAATGTATGCTCACCTGCGAGTGCTGATAAGTCGTCTCCGTATTCTGATGGTGGGAAAAATAGACACAATTAATCATTACTTTTGTCAAGCAAGAGGTGAACGATTCGATTCTCGACTGACTTGGAAGTGTTGACGAAAGTCATCCCACTGTGACTTGGAAGGGCGAGTCAGTTGATAAATAGGATAATACACACTCTCTGGATAGGGTGAAGTGAGTTTTAGACGTAGAAGATTTGATAGTCTGGTGGCTGCTTTCATCTACCGTCTACTTCAAAATATTTGTCTCCTCACACTCACCCGAAGTCAGTTTCTCGATCCAGTCGGAGACGTTAAACAGTATCATTGGCGATGGCAGGCGGTCAGCTTGTCTTACTGCTGTCATCGCCTCAGATGCCTCACTGAGTTTTCCGTCGTGATCGCGTGAGATGTGCCCTGTCACATAGCTAGCTGTTGAATGAGGTTGATAAATATTTGCTGCTCAACACAGTGTTTCAGTAGATCCTAACAAGCACAGGTGCGATATTCCCTTTCACTCAAATAAGCCTTCAAGCTTTCCTGACTTCCCAATGGATGTACCTTGCATATTTACAATTTATTACAAAGTGTTTTATTACCCTATTCATTCATTCATTCACTTATTGAGTGTCACATATCTGCACTACACACAAAATTTGTCCTTGATGATGAGGACGAATCCATGAATGATTCTATGCCTTCTAATGACAGCATTTCATCTTGTCATCAATCAATACAACAGGATAGTGTGAAATGGAATGTGCTGAGGTTTGTTTCAGGATGTCACTCTTCTTTCCCCGAACCACAACTGATCAACCGAACATTCAGCGCTGTAGCACTCTTTATCTATGAGAAGTCTGAAGGACATTATGGCGCTCAGTGATTCGAGTGGCAGATGTTCGGTGGGAAAGTGATGATTCTGTGTCCACACTCAAGTTATTTTTGACGCCACATATTTATATTTGAAAATGTGAAATATCGTGAATCACATGTTGAATAATTCATGCTCACTGTTCAATAATTTTTCCACGAAATCTACATCGTAGATAGAAGAAGAGAAATTAGGCAGTGATTTATAGGAATGTTTGGTGTTTAAATATTTAACAGTGTATCATAATATTGATAATGTATATTTTTAATATAAACATGTAAATTTACATGAAAATGCATACAATGTTCACAGGCATGATGAATTATGATATAATCTCAAATCGTAGACTGTCCACAAGTTGTTTCAACAGCTAAATATTATGAGCGTTAAAGGAGTGACGCAAGCTGATATCAGTCAGAACCACTGAAAAACCAACAGGGAGTATGGAAAGCTGCATCGTCAGCCAGATCCTGCACTACTCAGAAGTACACAACCACCACAGTGACGTGAAGCCAGGACATTCCTGTTAATATGCGAGCTGGGAGGCCAGTCAACCACTGGCACACAATGGTCAGTGAATTTCAACTTCATCCCGTCTGTGATAGGTATCTAGCGCAACTGCCAGTGTGACCTGCAATATAAATCAAGTCAGGAAAGAGGGCAGCCAGTTGACTGTGTCGGCGGCAGGCACTTGCGCTAAATTTGCACCGCTAATAGGAAGATGCTTGGATACAAGGGGCGTTGAGTCGTCCTCCAGCCGCTAAACTCTCTATGAACTCGCCTCGTGTCGCTATTATCCTCGTGTAGAACACCTGTGTGTTAACTGCCAATGAGCTCGAAATTGGGCTAACCGAACAGCTGTGTATTGCTCAGTGATTGTTTTGCAATGTTTCGCCACTCGTGCTTGTCCATTTCCTTATCGAATCCTTGAATAATATTCTGCATGCAAAACGTGAAATTTATCTGGAAAACAATTGAGAATGTCGCTAGATTTCTCATCTCAAGTGAATGATATTGCAGTATTGTGTTCGCTGAGAGCTGGTCGGTTGAACTGCCTGAAAAGAGAATCAACTCCATCTGAATAACCTATCCAATACGTCAACACTAAGTTCTTTTCATCTAATCGATTCAAACACTCCCTTTATGTGGAGGATTCAAATGAATCTTTCCTTTTTAAAAGACTTTCAGAACATTTCCTTGCTGTTCGATCGGCATAGAAGGCTGACCAGATCCGGATTGAACGCTCCCAGGTCTGTGATACTTGAGTCATATTTACCTGCGTAACCCGTATCTGCTAACAAGTGAAGATTACAGGTGGGTGTGGATAGTCAGTGAGTCACTGGAGCCAGCCTATTCTCTATCGAAATCAGTCCAGTTAACATTAGTAGTTCGAGTAGGTATTTCCAGAGTGTAGGCTGTGAACTACTGGTGATTTGACTGACAAGTGAATCATGTTGTGTTAACACACTGTACAGATTCAGGAAGGCATTTTGTGCATTGACGCCACAGAACAACAAGCAGAAGAATCACAAGGAGAGGAAGAAGAAGAGGTAGAAAATCCTCGTGTACCAACCTGCTTTGAGAAGCTTTTCTTTCAGTTTCGGATCATCTGAAAAGAATGAAACCAATCAGTGAGGAGTTGTCAGTTGTTTGTGAGAGGCCAGTGAACGCAGTGACATGAAATTTGCATGGAATGAAATGGTGAGGTGATATTTTGGAAGAAATGCGTTGGAGAATTCATGTGAATTTAGATTAGATCAGCTAATCCGTGGTTTAACATCACGTCTGATCGCTGTGGAATGAGGAACATTCCATGTAAGTGAGAATGAAGCTATGAAATATGGCATCGGATAAACTATCCGACATGTGTATCCACAGATTTGATGAGGACAGTTAGTACGAATCGTGAGAACCACCTCAAACTGCGATACCACTTTCATTTTCAACCATCTTGCCCCAATAGTATTCCATCATCATCATGTCAACCGTAGTGGTGATCATTTCAACCTACTCATAGACACGTCTTCGCATATCTCATTGAAAGCGTCATACGAAACTGTGAAGACCGTGATCGAATCTCTCTTAGTGTCGACTGATTCTCATCACTATAAACCGCTTTCATGTGGTTGAATTGGAGGCGTGTCAGTGAGTTATTTGTCTCGAGTAACATTTGACTATTCATATTGTTCCTTCATTCAAATTCGTGTGAGAATTGGCCATCTCTTATTGCATGTCTTATTAAAGAATTGTTGGAGAGAGTCAGCTGAAGGAAACTCCGACTCACCCAGGTTTCATGCTTGTTGTCAGTCGCCAGTCGGAAAGGCGTATCTATATTCCTCAAGCGTCTCACACTATCTGCAGTTAGAAACGTTCTCACTGAGCTAGCTAGCTATTCGGACTTGTGATAGGCGTCCAGTGAAAGTGTAATGCTAACGAGAGCCAGCCAACAAGCAGGATACCCAGGGTGAGAAATGGCCCTCTGTCAATTGCCTGAGACCACTTCATAGCAGGAACTCAGAGTACACCGTGATAGAGATCCACTTTGCTCGTTGATGGCCACATCACACACTTGACTGATAGAATTCAGTCTGAAGGAAACGACGAGGATAAAAGGCATGACTCATATCCGTGTTCATTCGAATTATAACATGTTTCATAATTCAAGTTCTTTTCGTGGTTTTGTTGCTTACTGTCTGTAGGATATGTCTTTTCATTCGAATATCTGTAGAAATGAATCAGAAAAATTTCACATTAATTTGAATAAGGGCGAGGGTTTTGACGACTTCTAAACTGAAATAAATACAGTTACGAACACAAGCTCAACATTTAAATTAAAATGCGCCGCTATGTGTAATTTATATAATAACTTATCCATGCCTGTACAATTGGCATGTTCATGCATGAACAGGAAGTAATATATATTATTATAGATACTAGGCAAGATATCATGATAAAAATTTCAAAACCCAACGTCGATTTGCTCACATTCGAAAATGATTTTATTTATTTCGGCCCATTCAGCTGTAAGAGAAGAGAGAGAGATGAATTTCGGGTTAATTGATGAGTATAAAATATACGCGTCGAGCCATCAGTGTACCAGGCTTTCCAGTAACAGGTTAACTGATATATGCACAAAGAAGTCGGCATGTGAGAGCTCATCTCCCTTAGCTTCTGGAGGCCAATGTTCGACCGAAAATCTATACTGTCGTCGCAGTTTCATTGCTAATCATATGTTTGGAGGATTTCAGTGGCGTAAACAATAGACCTGACCAATGCATTTTGTCGTCGATCTGACAAGCCTAATGTAAGCATGCACTCACACGCATGCAACAATAATCAGATACAATGCGACTATAGAGTCAAGCGAATGAGTTCGACGTCGAAGAGGGACTTTACGCTGAACTACGT
Source organism: Trichobilharzia regenti (assembly GCA_944472135.2). Classification (NCBI taxonomy): domain Eukaryota; kingdom Metazoa; phylum Platyhelminthes; class Trematoda; order Strigeidida; family Schistosomatidae; genus Trichobilharzia; species Trichobilharzia regenti. The sequence goes on along the minus strand of OX235266.1, from coordinate 65,656,305 downwards.
GGTTTTTGTTTCCACTAATGTCTGGATGGAGATTATTCATGAGTGCACCTGCATGTGAGTCGCATAGGTCGACTGAAGCTCAGTGCATTGTTTCACCGTCAGATCTGTTCACACGTGGATCGCTTCAGCGTAACTCCGTGTGTCTATGGTCAACCACTCGCGAGCACAATCCAACTTCTCGATCATCACCTGTCGTTGACAATAAGGAGTGTGATGAATAGCCCCTCATACTGACCAATTGACAGTGATGATAAAGTCAAGTAACTGAAATTATTCTTATCCACATATGCTTACCCGTTGGTAAATTCCTCAGAAGGAATAAGTATTCTGTCAAAAGAATTGTTGGGCATAGTTACACAGAATGTAAAATCAAAAAATGAATTTAACATAGCATTCGTCAGAAGAGGTTAAGCTAGCAGCTGTTCGACACTTGAACGTGCCTTCTTGATTTCGATGCATGGTGGTTCCCTGCACGTGTTGTCAACTGTTGAAGTGGTACTATTTCATGTCAGTACACCGTCTGCGCATTGTGGAATAGGTCAAATTAAATGCAATTACATTTCAATACCTGACACGCAGTGAATGGATTTGTAGTCATCTGTGTGTGCATAGTTCAGTTTTGGTTCATTCATTTTAGTGTATCGTGAATTGCATTCCTGGTTGCTGACAGTCGCCCTGCCGACTCATCCTTGTTGCGTGAATCCAGTTTTGCCTTACTGAATATGGATTCCAGCGTCATAAGTTCCTCTTTCTGTTTGTCCATATTAGATTGCAGAACGAGTATCTCGTTCCATTGAGTGTTGAGGTTTGCGTCCGCTGTGTTTGTGCAAGTATCGATGAGTTTTCTTCTGAATTATATTGGGCCTTTGTTCTAGTGAGATGCCGTGTAATCATACACTTTCATTCATTCATTCGCAGTGATGATGTGGACGTTATACCCGCATATTACTTCTCAAATAAAACTACTCATGTAATCCATCATTGTTTTTGGATGGTTCATTTGATTTATTTTATTTCCGATTAGATAAATTCGTCGGTTTTAAAGTGGTACGAATTCAAGTATTTTGTGGTTTCTTCGAATTCCACCTCTGATAAACCGTTCTAGTTTTGCACTGTCACTGCGTTTCACCATCATCTTTCCTGTGATCATCTTTTTCTACAGTCTTCACATGCTTCTTCATCGTGTCTCGGACAAATTCTTTCGAGCATTTGTTTCCGTGTGGCGTTTTCAGTGGACGATTACTTCTTTTCGTCGGTGATCTATTGTTCTTTTACGTCAACGAATTCTGTCAGCAAGTTCTCGTATTAACCCACCTTTTACTGTGTGTTAGTGAGTTGAGTGGTAGATTATCATGAAATCTCCCAGAATGTGTAGTGTTCCGATGCGTATATCCTCGTTCTTATGCTGTCATTTGTTACATTTTGTACTTTGCAGTCTAGATTGCATAGGCAGTTGATCGATTTCATCCTCTGTCTCCACAGTGAATTTCCACACTCAGTCCACGTGACTGGTGTTTGTGCGTGAGACGAACTTTTCAGTTTCACCCTATCGCAAAACAACTCTCGTGTCATCTGCACATCTCCATCGAGAATTTATTGATGATGTGTTTGTTTCAGGTGCGTTCACTCTACACAATCAGTGGAAACACCCATTGCTTTTATTTTCTTCTTCGTTAACACTTATTCGATTTCGCTGATCAGCGTCAAAGTTTCTGCACCCGCTTCATAATTGAAAGTGTTCTCAAACGTGTGTGTCTAATTCATTCGTCATTTGCTTTCTCCTGACGTCATTTCGAAATCGTCATGCATAACACTGGTGCCTCTGGCGTATGTACACCATGTGGTGTACAACTTCACTGCGTTTCTACATTCACCGGTGATTGGAAGTTTGTTCACTCTCTGACTAAGTTCTCGATAAGAATTTCACACACGTATTCTTTGTTAGTCAAAAATGGTCGCAAACGTGCCATATCAGCTTAAATAGCCTCCTCGAAAATGTTCACAATGTCAGCAGTACTGTAAACTCTTAATTCCGTAATCGCCAAAATATATAGAGAGATTGAAGTCTTACTTGTGACCTCGTCACTGATATTCATCCACGAATATGTAAACAAATATGAATGTGTCATCAATCACAATATGAACAAATGTGAGCGCTTGTGTACAGTCACAGAGTAAGCTCCATAACATCATGGAAATGTTCCAAAGGAATTCAGTGTATGCAATCAATGATACCTGTGTATTTGAGTGACAAGTCGCTCGAACTGCAAAGACGCGTCTAATGATGAAGTGGGGAGAAAACTCGTATGCAGTTGTCTCCTCGTTCCTCAGGATACACCCTGTGAGATTGTGACTGAAATAGCTGACTGAGCAGTACGCAGAGCAGTGTCTATCTGACTCATTCAGACATATCACAACACGATCATTCCCTGCCAGTGTGGTGAGAGCAGGCCGTGAGAAAATATGAGCAAGGGTGATTCAACAACCAATCACAGCAAAGTTAACGTGGCAAAATATGATTCGCAGATAGAGAACTCTATTTGTCAAGGAATCTCGAAACAACCAATCAGAATCCTGCGTTTGTCTGCTTAACTTCTGATAAACAACCAATCAGATGACTGCGCTTGTGTACTTGCATAAGCTATAATAATGTATGTGAAATATATATAAATATGTGTTGATTTTCATAATAAAACGATCTGTTGCCTGGCCCTTGTCTTCTGTTCTTACACCAGGATGAAATGACTGTGAGTGATTCCATGTGAAAGTGTAAGTGTTATATCACCCCATGTTTCGTCTTGTCTGACGCGTATGGTGATCTCTCAGTGATGCAGTTTGAAGATGCTTGTGCATTTGGAAGATCTACCCTACTCACCACGGCAGCCTGCTTGAATGATTATCATACCTGAATTTAAATCCATCACGATCAGACACATCATCTGTGATTCAAATTATCTTAGCTATTCAACTCATTATTTCTGTCAGCATAGGAATGTATTCACACACATTTGAATTGTGTTGTGAACAAACGTTGAGCATTTCTCGGAGAAGGCGGAGAAAATCCACCATATATGATTTGTCCGGAAGACAGCTTATTATTATCATTAGTATGCTCGCCATCATCATCTCACATTCTTCGAAATTGCTTCCCAAGGAATCCCATTATTCACTCACATACGAAAGCAAAACTCGCGGTCTACGTTCTCATTTTATTGACTGCGACATTTTGAGCGTCAGAATTCAGATCGAATCCCATATTTCGTTCTGTTGTAGCCAATGAACAGATCGTTTGTTTTAGATTCATCAGACACCCACATAGTCATCACGAATCTCTACCAACTGCAGTGGAGTCTGTGAATGATCAAGTTAATGTAACCCCAAGCTGATGTCTGGTCAAGGTGAGCAATTAGGAGGTGAGAGACGGTGTAGAAAAAGGGTTATGCGTACAGCGCAGTGGAGTGCGGTTTAACTTACAATTCACCACTGGTTCTGCTGTTTTCGGATTTCCTGTAGAGTGTGCAAAATCGTCTTATAACTACACGAATACACTCACATGCACTCGAATAAATCGCGAATAATAACTAGTCAGGCGCCTCTGAACCACACATAAAAATTATCGATGTCGAAATTCCTAGAACACAGAGAAGAGATTTCCAGTGGACCGGTCATACTACGTCTCCACTGACTTCAACGAGACATTCATTTTTCCGTTTTATCAACGAATTTGAACACACCAGCAAATGCGTTTTCCCAAAGACGACAAATATGGCAATATTTTGAACAGACGGCCATCTTGCATTCTGTTGGTTTGTGTGTGGAGATATGCTAAGCAATCCGGTTATCACTCCAGCGTGTTCATGGTGTAGACTGAGTGAAGACACGCAAGTGTCAGTGTTGAACAAAAGAGGCACTGCTGAGACATCTCCTCCAATGTCTCCTTTCTGGTTTCATATGGACAGTCTAATAACAGACCTGCATTCAGAGATACGGATGTGATGAATTGAGGTGAAGATTGTCTGAGTGTATATGCGGAAAGATGAGCAGTTATAACAGGTACGAGAATATGAGAAAATAAGTGTTATGGGAGACGATGTCGTTGGTGTAGCTTTTTGCTTCATGTTTGTACCCCCAGGAGGAGAATGTGTGTTTGTGAACCTGCCTTTGATCATAAATACCAACACGAATTATGAGCAACATACTTCATCCTCAGTGAAACTTATAAACTGGATCCTTTTCGGTTTTCTGAATCCGTAAATGATTTTTAATATTCACTTCCGCCTGTCCAAATCATTGACTGGTACAACATTGAACAGTTGTCTTTTCTTTGACCGCATCGGATTTCAAATTCAATCGAATCTGTCTCCCTTTTCTAAACCGAAATTTGACATGCTCAATCTCGTTGTTTATAAGCTATAAGTACCAGTGGATCCACGTTAACTGCTTCATTGCAGTCGCTTAAACCTTGTAAGTGTTCGAGTCGGTGCCTCATCGTCCACAAGCTGTCTGGGAAGTCAAGATATTCTGTCGTCTTCCTATTGATTCAATATATCTCTGTGTTCACGCACACACTGTCTGCTGCATTCTCTGGACTACAACATGACCACGAGTATGGTATTCGATTCTGTGAAAGCATAAACACCTCTCTATCCTATGGAATTTCACAAAGACCATGGTAAATCTGAGAATGATTTTGAGAATCGGCGAAATAGTGAGATGCAATAATAATAATAATTAGTGAGATGCAAGCCACTGTTATTCTACTAAGTCGACGAGTGTATTGACTGACTACCAGGAATTGATTTACTATTGATGTAAACTACTGATTCACACGGGTAAATGTAGTTCTCATCGAAGTAATTAAATTTCATGCTCACCTCCGATTGCCGATAATTCGTATCCGTATTCTAATGGATGGGAAAAAACAGAAAAATTTTATTATTTCTTTAAATACGGAAGAGGTGAACGGATTCGTTCTCGACTGACTTGAAAGTGTCCACGATTGTCACTCCACTGTGACACAGCAATTCACCTCAAGTGAAAAATACGATAATAACCACTGTCAGGATGGGTGAAGTTCATTGTAGTCCTAGAAAGTTTGATAGTCTGTTCGCCCCATTCATGAAGTTGTCTTACATCTCACAGTTCCTGGATGTGTAACTGAAACAATGGTGTTCCATCGTCATGGCTTATGACGATTTATTATTTCAGTTTGGATCACGAGCTGACATCGGTTTGAGACGAGTGAGAATCCAATGGTCACTGCTGTCAAGCGTCTTTCTCTCTCTTCAGTTTGAGGCTCTTGCGTGAAACACACACCATGTTTGGAGACCAGGACCTCGGTGTTTGGAGGCAAGCTCGTAGACCATTCATCCATTCGTCAACGTCGCAGGAGATAAATTGAATAAACTAGAATGAAAGAGCTGTCCAGCCTTCCAATGCTTCTCCAATTGATGTCAGCTCGCAGTCATAGCCGCCAACCAGTCAAATACATGCAATTACACCTTTGATAATATGTTAATTGTCAAAGCAATTTTCAAGGCTTTTGTGAACCCACGTGTGCCATTTCGCTTCAGTATTTGAGGATGCATTCAGTGCTTCACTTTGCATCGAGTGTATTGGTTCTTTTGCCATACAAAGGCGGTAATAATATGGTGCTTGCATACAGTGAAGAGTCTCTGAATTCGACTGGTTTCAACGCAACCTTTGGTGCATGCTACAATTGGCGAAGACAAGGAGAAACTTAAGTTTTCTTTAGCTCTATCAACCGAATGATGTCTCTGTCTTGAACGAAGGCACGATTGTGCTTACAAGCAGTCACATTATTTCGCTTATAAAGAATTCCCACGGGTCCTGCTTAAAAAGTTCGTTGTCGGCGGCACACTTCCATTCACATCTCAATCCTCTGTGTTCCTTTTCGTCTGGTCCCATTGCATTAGAATGATGGCCCACCACGCGGTGTCATACAACAGTCTTCTCGGCGGTGTCAAATCCATCTGCTTTCTAATTCGAAACATTTGTCTCCTCACTATCACCCGAAGTCAGTTTCTCGATCCAGTCGGAGACGTTAAACAGTATCATTGGCGATGGCTGGCGGTCAGCTTGTCTTACTGCTGTCATCGCTTCAGATGCCTCACTGAGTTTTCCGTCGTGGATCGCGTGATATGTGCCCCTGTCACATAGCTAGCTAGCTGTTGAATGAGGTTGATAAATATTTGCTGCTCAACACAGTGTTTCAGTAGATCCTAACAAGCATAGGTGCGATATTCCCCTTTCACTCAAATAAGCCTTCAAGCTTTCCTGACTTCCCAATGGATGTACCTTGCATATTTACAATTTATTACAAAGTGTTTTATTACCCTATTCATTCATTCATTCATTCACTTATTGACTGTCACATATCTGCACTACACACAAAATTTGTCCTTGATGATGAGGACGAATCCATGAATGATTCTATGCCTTCTAATGACAGCATTTCATCTTGTCATCAATCAATACAACAGGATAGTGTGAAATGGAATGTGCTGAGTTTTGTTTCAGGATGTCACTCTTCTTTCCCCGAACCACAACTGATCAACCGAACATTCAGGGCTGTAGCACTCTTTATCTGTGAGAAGTCTGAAGGACATTATGGCGCTCAGTGATTCGAGTGGCAGATGTTCGGTGGAAAGTGATGATTCTGTGTCAGTACTCAAGTCATTTATGGCGACGTGTTGAACAGAGAACCGAATACTTGTACAGATGACCAGTGATGTCGTGATATGCATCAAATCTATACATGCATGCAGATATCATCTCTTCAACGGGCCACATATTCGTATTCAAAAATATGAAATATCGTAAATCGCATATTGAAACATTCATGCTCACTGTTCAAAAATTTGCCCACGAAATCTACATCGTAGATAGAAGAAGAGAAATTAAGCAGTGATTTATAGGAATGTTTGGTGTTTAACTATTTCACAGTGTATTATGATAAATAGAGGAGTGACGAGAACCGTATATCAGTCAGTATCGTCAGCCCTGTTTCGCAATAATCATCAGTGCACAAACACCGTGATGACGTGAAGAAAGAACATTCATTTTACTCAGCTAGCAGATATGGATGTCAAACTATGGTACTTGGAGTGATGTCAGTGATCCCGCCACTTGACGCGATTATCCAGGTTTCAGACGCTTGTGTGCGTATACTGCTGATGAGCTGGAATCTTGCATGACCGAAGAGCTGTGTATTGCTCAGTGATTGTCTTGCAATGTTTCGCCACTCGTGATTGTCCATTTCCTTATCGAATCCCTCAATAATATTCTGCATGTATAACGTGAAAGTTATCTGGGAAACAACTGAGAATGTCGCTAGATTTCTCAGCTCAGCTGAATGATACTGCAATATTGCGTTTGCTGAGACTGGACGATTGAACTGCCTGAGAAGAGAATCAACTCCATCCTAATAACCTAACCAAAGCACGCATACGTCAACACTAAGTTACTTTCATCTATTCGATTTGATCAATCATTTTATGTGGAGGATTCAGATGAATCATACCCTTTTAAATGACTTTCTCAAAACAACTTCTTGCCTGTTCGACACTCACTGAAGGCTGACCAGATCCGAATTGTACGCTCCCAGGTCTAAGTTAATTGGATCTTATTTCCGTGCGTTAACCGGGTCTGCTGACAAATGTAGATCCCAGGTGGATGTGGATAGTTAGTGAGTCGCTGGTCCCAGCCTATTCTCTATCGAAATCAGTCGAGTTAACATTAGTAGTTCGAGTAGGTATTTCCGGAGTGTAGGCTGTGAACTACTGGTGATTTGACTGACAAGTGAATCATGTTGTTTTTGATGTGGTTTTGTTCTCTGAGCTGGATAGTTAGTTTGCGAAGCTTTCATCACCTTACTGGGTGACGTCCAAGGTCACCAGGAGGAATGATCAATAAACTCGTGGAGAAACCTAAAAGCTCACTTAATTTGAAGTCTGCGCTGAAGATGTCACCCAGTAAGGTGATGAAAGCTTCGCAAACTAACTATCCAGCTCAGAGAACAAAACCACATCAAAATTATCCACCTGAGCTACAAATCTTCTCTATCATATCTGAATCATGTTGTGTTAACACACTGTACAGATTCAGGATGGCATTTTGCGCATTGACGCAACAGAACAACAAGCAGAAGAATCACGAGGAGAGGAAGAAGAAGAGGTAGAAAATCCTCGTGTACCAACCTGCTTTGAGAAGCTTTTCTTTCAGTTTCGGATCATCTGAAAAGAATGAAACCAATCAGTGAGGAGTTGTCACTCGTTTGTGAGAGGCCAGTGAACGCAGTGACATGAAATTTGCATGGAATGAAATGGTGAGGTGATATTTTGGAAGAAATGCGTTGGGGAATTCGTGTGAATTTAGATTAGATCAGCCAATCTGTGGCTTGACATCCCGCCCGATTGCTGTGGAAAGACGAATATTCCACGTAAATTAGAACAACCCTATGACAGACGGCATCGGATGTACTATTCGACATGTGTATCCACAGATGTGGTCAAGACAATCAGTACGAATTCTGAAAACCACCTCAAACTGCGATACCCCTTAATTTTCAACCATCTTGCCTAAGTAATATTCCCTGATGATCACGTCCACCGTAGTGTTGAGCATTTTAGGCTACTCGTAGACACTTCTTTGCATATCTCAATGACAACATCATACGAAACCGTGAAGACTCTTAACGCATCTCTCTCAGTATCGACTTATTCTCATCACTATAAACCGCTTTCATGTGGTTGAATTGGAAGCGCGTCAGTGAGTCATTTTCTCGAGTAACATTTGACTATTCTTATTGTTCCTTCATTCAAATTCGTGTGAGAAATGGCCATCTCTTATTGTATGTCCTATTAAAGAATTGTTGGAGAGAGTCAGCTGAAAGAAGCTCCAACTCACCCAGGTTTCATGCTTGTTGTCAGTCGCCAGTCGGAAAGGCGTATCTATATTCCTCAAGCATCTCACACCTCTGTAGTCAAGACGTTCCCAATGAGCTAGCAGGCTATTCCGATTCTTGATTGTCATCGTGTAGAAGTGTAAAGCTAACGAGAGTCAGCCAACAAACAGGATACCTAGGGTCAGAAATGGCTCCCTGTCAATTGCCTGAAACCACTTCATAACAGGAACTCAGAGTGCACCTTGATAGAGATCCACCTAGCTTGATGATGGCCACATCACAAACTTGACTGATAGAATTCAGTCTGAAGGAAACACCGAGTATACTATTCATGACACGGCTCTTGATCTAATCGAAGTATCTTATGTCTGATAATTCAAAGTTTTTTCTTTGTTTCTTGCTTACTTTCTGGAGCGTAAGTTTTGTTCATTCGAATATCTGTGGAAATGAATCAGAAAACTCACATATTAATTTGAATCAAGTGGATGATTTTTGAGTGGTACGAAAGAGATATCTGAAAGGTGTGGATTTCCTTGCATATTTTCTCACATTTTGCAAACGAATCGTTTGTCGATATAAATTGATAATATTGTCGCATTCTATTCCTTAAATATTTGCTTGCAAACAGCACCAATTTCGCTGGCTGAATCAGTGAATGTCGGCGTCATCAAAAGCCTGTATGTTCACTGAAATCTTTGGTTGCTGACAGATCCTCAAAATGAGGAAGGTAGGAATTCAAGACGGTGTTGAATTCCGATCCACGTGTTTGCTTTGTTTACAAAGCATGCTTGATCCTTGTGTTTTTGTTGTTGCTGTGGTTGCAGCTGAAAGATAGGCGTCCCATATCAGGAGAAGACAGCCATCTGTTTTTCGAGGTATTCATCCGCTGACTCATTAACTGACTTGTGTTCGTGGCGAGTTCTTCACTGAAATAAATGCAATTATCAGTACAAGCTCAACATGTAAATTACGATACGCCAACATGGATACTAGGCAAGATACCATGATAAAGATTTAACAACCAAACGTCGATTAGCTCACATTGAAATATGATTTTGCTTAATTCATACCATTCAGCTGTAAAGAAAAGGATGAATTGGGAGTTAATTGCCGAGTATAAAACATACGCATCGAGCACCCGGTGGTCCGGGCTCCTCAGTAACAGGTGGACTGATATATGCACAAAGAAGACGGCATGCGCGAGATCTTTTCCCTAAGGCTCCTGCAGGCCAATTGCTGACTGCGAACTATACTGTCGTCTCCGTTGTATTGCTGAAGCCTTAGCCATCCACTTGGACAAACCAGAGTTACGCATACAAAACTAATTTCTTCAGCCACGCATGCTACCACAATAACAAACGTGTTGATTTCCACTGAACTGTGATTCGTGAGTTTGTTTTCCGACTCTCTGTGACTCTTGTATTTCTCCACTACTCTTCCAGGATTCCATATTCTCCTTCGCTTCCATGTGCATCCTGGTCGCCAGTCACTCAATAAATTATTCGCTTGTTGAGTAACTGTAATACAACTAATCGACTTCTGTGATGCATCGACAACTCACCACTACGACACCATTACTATTCATAAAACTGCGTAGTCGCAGTTTCATTGTTCATGGTGTGTTTGAGGGATGTCTATGGCGTAAACAATAGCCCTGGCCAATGCATTTTGTCGTCAATCTGACAAGCCTAATGTGGACATGCACACACATGCATGCAACAATATTCAGATACAGTGCGACTATAGAGCCAAGCGAATGAGGTCGACGTTGAAAACGAACCTTACGCTGAACTACATGGCTTTTGTATGCATTACTGTCTAGATGGGTATTAATTGTGAATGCACCCGCAAGTTAGTCGCATAGATCGAATGAAGCTCAGGCATTGTTCCACAGTCAGATAATGAAGTCAAGTCAATGAAATTATTCCAATCCACACGTGCTTACCACTGATGAATTCCTCAGAAGGAAGAAGTATTCTGTCAAAAGAATGGATGTGGACATATGTATATCATGAAATACATTGAAATGAATTTCTCAAAGAATTCGTCAGAAGAGATTAGGTAAGTTGAGGTTCACCACTTGAAAGTGCCTTCTTGATTTCGATGCATGGTGGTTCCCTGCACGTGTTGTCAACTGTTGAAGTTGTGCTATTTCATGTCGGTACACCATCTGCGCATTGTGGAATAGGTCAAATTAAATGCAGTTACATTTCAATACTGACACGCAGTGAATGGATTTGTAGTCATCTGTGTGTGCATTGTTAAGTTTTGGTTCATTCATTTTAGTGTATCTTGAATCGCATTCCTGGTTGCTGACAGTCGCGCTGCCGACTCATCCCTGTTGAGTTTGTCCAGTTTTGCCCTACTGAATATGGATTCCGTCCTCATAAGTTCCTCTTTCCGTTTGTCCAGATTAGATTGCAGAATGAGAATCTTGTCCCAATGAATGTTGAGGTTTCAGTGCGCTATATTTGTGCACGTATCCACGAATTTTTTCTGACTTATTGTGCGCCCGCGTTCTAGTGGGAGGACGTGTAATCCAACGCTTTCTTCCATTGCAACTTACTCGCCATGATGATGTAGACTTTTGATTCGCATATTAGGTTGGACACATAGAACACGATATCTGCCTAATTAGTCTATTTTACTTGTGATTCAGCTCTAAGTATAATCCTGTCGCATTAACACTCACGTGTGGTCTGCAAATCTCCATAGAGATTTTGCTGATGACACGTATGTTTCAGGTGCATTTCCTCCATAAAATCAGTGAAAACGCCCACTGTTTCATTTTCTTCTTCGTCAACACCTTACCAGTTTCCCTGATCAGCGTCAGAGTTTCCTCCACCCGATTCACATTGAAAGTGTCCCTACACGTTCTGTCTAATTCATTCGTCAATTGCAAGCGTTGTAAGTGTTCAAGTATTCCAAATGTGCCGTTTTAAATTCCTCATGCATAGCACTGGTGCCTCTGGCGTATGTACACCAGGCGGTGTACAACTTCACCGTGTTTCTACATTCACCTGAGATTGGAAGTTTGTTCACTCCTCTGACTAAGTTCTCGATAAGAATTTCTCACACATATTATTCGTTAAACAGAAGTGGTTGTGAAATTGTCATATCAGTCCCACTACTCTGCTTCTTTTTGCCTCAAAAAGAGGCACAATATAACGAATATAGTTATAGTCTTACTTCCGTAATCGCCACTAATATTCATCCACTCATCTGTAAAGAAGTAAGAAGGTTTGATTATTCGAAACGGAAATAACTGTGACTGAGTTTGTGCAGTCACAGAGTAAGATGGATGATATGATGGAAAGGCTTCAAATGTATTCAATGTATGCAATGAATGCTGTCTGTGTATTTGTGCGACAAATTGATCAAACTGCAAAGACGCGTCTCATGGTGAAGTGGGAGGACAATTCTAATGCAGTTGTCTCCTCGTTCCTCAGCATGCACGCTGTGAGATTGTCACTGAAATACGTGACTGAGCAGTAGGCAGAACATTGTCTATCTGAATCATCCAGACATACCACACTACGAGCATTCCCTGCCAGGATCAAATGGTCGTGAGTGATTTCATATGACTTGCAAGTTTTATGTTAGTCTATGCTTCGTCTTGTCTGACGCGTATGGCGATCTCTTGGTGATGCAGTTTGAAGATGCTTGTGTATTTGGATTATCTACCCTACTCACCATGACATTTGAATTGTGATGTCAACTACCGCCGAGCGTTTCTCGGAAGGCGAAGAAAATCTTTCATATATGATTAGTGTATACTTCATATGGAAAACCATTGAATGAGGCGAAATTTTGTTGCGAACAAAAACCTCTGTACTGTGTTTTCCGGAAGACACCTTATTATTATTATTAGTATGCTCATCATCATCATCTGACGTTCTGTAAAAATGCTTCAAAAATAAGAACAATAATGACTCACATACGAGGCACATGCTCGTGGTCTTTGTTGTCATAATAACTGTGACGTATTCAGCGTCAGCATGAAGATCAATAAGTTCAATTATTCTGTTCCAACCAATGAACAGATCAGTTGCTGTAGATTTTTCAGATGTCCACATAATAACCACTACTCTCTTGCACCTGCAGTTGAGTCCGTGAATAGGAAACTGAATGCAACCTCACGCTGATGTCAAGTCAGCGTGAGCAGTAAAAAGCAGTGTAACCATCGAGAAGAACGGTTATTCGTTAGATGGAATGGAGTGTAGTTGAACTTACAATTCACCACCGGCGGTTCTGTTGTTTTCGGATTTCCTGTAGAGTGTGCAAAATCGGCTTATAAGTACACGAATACACTCACATACACTCGAATAAATCGCGAATAATAACTAGTCAGGCGCCTCTGCACTACACGCTAAATTTATCGATGTCGAAATTCCTAGAACACAGAGAAGAGATTTCCAGTAGACCGGTCAAACTGCGTCACCACTGACGTCAACGAGACATTCACTTTTCCGTTTTATCAACGAATTTCAACGCACCAGCAAATGCGTTTTCCCAAAGACGACAAATATGGCAATATTCTGAAAAGACGGCCATCTTGCATTCTGTTGGTTTGTGTGTGGAGATACGCTAAGCGATCTGGTTATCATTCCAGCGTATTCATGGTGTAGACTGAGTGGAGACACGCAAGTGTCTGTGTTGAACAAAAGAGCACTGCTGAGACATCTCCTCCAATGTCTCCTTTCTGGTTCCATATGAGCAGTCTAATAACAGACCTGCATTCACAGATACGGATGTGATGAATTGAGGTGAAGATTGTCTGGGTGTAAATGCGGAAAGATGAGCAGTTATAACATGTACGAGAATATGACAAAATAAGTGTTATGGGAGACAATGTCGTTGGTGTAGCTTTTTGCTTCATCTTTGTACTCCAGGAGGAGAATGTGTGTTTGTAAACTTGCTTTTCATGACAATAGCAATATGAAATTCACATGTGTGTATGAACTTTTTTGATATGCACAGTTGAGCGTTCAGTGCGATAAAGAGTGGATACGATTCGTTTCTCTAAATCCACCGATGACTTCAAAAATACACTGTCGCCTGTAGAAATCATTGATTGATAAAACGGTGAATTATGTTATTATTACATCCTTTAATTGCTAGAGGGCTTCAGCTGCACGTCTCCATTGCTTTCTTTTTTCTGCCAACTTTTTCACTCCGCTCCAAGTCTGCCCACACGCTTTCATCTCCTCCTAACGTGAACTCCTCCAAGTTACCTTTGGACGACCAACTTGCCACTTCCCTTTCGGGTTCTACTAGAGGGCTTGTCTAGTGATGTCACTTGATGGTTTGTTTCCTCAGTGTATGGCCAATCCATCTCCATTTCTTCCTGTCCATTTGTTTTGCAATCGGTTCCTCGTTCGGTGAAGCGTTTACCTAACTTTGACTGCAGCGGATTTCAAATTTACTTGAGTCTGTCTTTCTTATCCGACCTTTGACAAGCTCACTCGAAGTGCTCACAGTTGTAATGACGCTGCAGACTCCCTCGAATTCCATCAGCTGTCGCCTTCTGGAGTGGTCATCCTCCTTGCAACCTCGACCGTCTGCAACTTCACTGGAATCATCTGTTTATTGCTTCTTCTCGTTACTAATCGCTTAACACTTGTAAGTGTTCGAGTCGGTGCCTCACCGTCCACAAGCTGTCTGGGAAGTCAAGATATTCTGTCGTCTTCCTATTGATTCAACATATCTCTGTGTTCACGCACACACTGTCTGCTGCATTCTCTGGACTACAACATGACCACGAGTATGGTATTCGATTCTGTGAAAGCATAAACACCTCTCTATCCTATGGAATTTCACAAAGACCATGGTAAATCTGAGAATGATTTTGAGAATCGGCGAATTAGTGAGATGCAAGCCACTGTTATTCTACTAAGTCGATGAGTGTATTGACTGACTACCAGGAATTGATTTACTATTGATGTAAACTACTGATTCACACGGGCAAATGTAGTTCTCATCGAAGTAATTAAATTTCATGCTCACCTCCGATTGCCGATAATTCGTATCCGTATTCTAATGGATGGGATAAAACAGAAAAATTTTATTATTTCTTTAAATACGGAAGAGGTGAACGGATTCGTTCTCGACTGACTTGAAAGTGTCCACGATTGTCACTCCACTGTGACACAGCAATTCACCTCAAGTGAAAAATACGATAATAACCACTGTCAGGATGGGTGAAGTTCAGTTTAGTCCTAGAAAGTTTGATAGTCTGTTCGCCCCATTCATGAAGTTGTCTTACATCTCACAGTTCCTGGATGTGTAACTGAAACAATGGTGTTCCATCGTCATGGCTTATGACGATTTATTATTTCAGTTTGGATCACGAGCTGACATCGGTTTGAGACCAGTGAGAAATAAACTATTATTCTGTTACGCTTCTTCCTCCTTCTATCTTGGTAATCCTCCGTGACACACCTACCGTTTTTGGAAACCAGGATTTCGCGGTTTGGAGGTATGCTCGTAGACCATTCATCCATTCGTCTACGTCGTAGGAGATAAACTGAATAAACTAGGATAAAAGAGCTGTCCTGGTCTCCCAGGCTTTCCAATGCTTCTTCAATTGACGTCAGCTCGCAATCAAACCCATGAAACAATCAATTACCTGCAAACACACACTCGATGATGTAGTATTTGTCAAAGCAATCTTTCAAGACCTTCGCCTACCCACGTGTTCCATTTCGCTTCGAATATTTGACACTGCTTTCAGTGCTTCAATTACCACCTGGTCTATCGATTTTTATGCCACATGAATGTAGGTATAATGTGCTACTTCCGGATATAACATGCTTCACCTCAGTTGCTTGCATTCAGTGAAGAGTCTCTGAATTCAATGCGTTTCTACGCACTCTTTAGTTGAATGATACGTCCTTCAATTGGCGAAGAGAAGTAGAAACCCCAAGTTTGCTTTAAGTCTCTGGATATAATGATGTCAGTTTCTTGAATGCATACAGCATTGTGCTGACAAGCAGTCACATTATTGCGCTTATTACTGTTCCATCGGGTCATGAGTAAAACGTGCGTTGTCAGCTGCACATCTTCACTTTGTCGTATTCTTCCTGGTTCTCTTCATCTTGTGCCACGATTGTTCATAATCTGTGATGTCGTCCTTGGATTGCCTCCTTCACGTCATTCTCAGAATCAGCCTCCATTCGTCGTTTCCCGTTTGAGTTACATTCAGGTGACGGCTTGAAGCGTGATATCATCCGACGGTCTTCTTGGCATGTGTCCAATCGCTCTCCATATCCTTCAGTATATTTGTTTAGCAACAGTTTCTCACCTGTTGATTTCTTCCCATATATTTTTCTTGCTCATTCTTTCAGGTTGGCCATTTGATCGTCGAAATGGAGCGAGAGGAGATTGCGGCTGTTCATGAAAGTCTGAGTTGGTGCGCTCGAAATGAGCTGCGTGATTCAGAAGCCAAGTATCTAACCCATATACAAGAACTGACTGACTGAACATTTGTGTTGAAGATCCGAATCTTGTTCCTCATGCTAAGTGGGTGCAGGAGATTTCTAAACAGATTTTAGAGTGATGAAACTTTTTCAGGCCCTCTCCATTTTTGTTTTCAGATCTGCATCCGTTCTGTTTGACTGCAGCTGGAGTGTTGCCTCCCATATAAGTGGAGGAAATAATGCATCTTATCAACATCCAATTCATCTGAACTCACTAATTGTATTTTCGTTTGACAAATTTAATGTATACACACACACACGAAATAATCTGTATCAAATTTATCCCATTTACAGTGGCTGATGTGTGTTGTTCGCGTGAAGTCCTGTATCCGCCACTTGCCTCTTCTGTCGGCTTGTACGTCTTCGCCTGTATTTCTTCGAAGTTTACCCATAGTAGACGTAAGTCATCCACGAATTTCACATTTGTTTCAGTCTTCTCATCGATGGTCCAGCATATCACTGTCCTTCCACTCCCGCCTAAAATCTTATGACTATTCGAGTCTGACGCAATTACCAACGTCATCCGTAAAGGTAGGCAGACAGCCTTTTCTCCTCCCGTTCTTCGCTTCGGACGCCTCTCTGGGTTGTCCGATGTGGATTACGTGATATATACCCCTGTCATATACGGAAATATTGAATGAGGTTGGCAAATACTCGGTGCACGTCAAGTGTTACAGTAGATTTTGACAAGCACAGGTGAGGTATTTCTCTATCAAGCCCTCAAGCTTTTCTAACGACCTCATTGATGTACCCCGCAGTTTTCGAATTTATATCGAAGTGCATTATTCTTCTCTTCACTCATTCATTCATTCATCAACACATCTCTGCGTCGGTGGCACAGTGGTTAGGACTTTCGCCAACCATGCACATGATCCGAGGTTCGAGCCCACGTCGACGTACACCTAACACCTATGGTCGGCCTGCGAAATTTGGACTACCGATATCCACTCTGAAAATCTCATACTTGTACCAAAGATACGGTGTGGTATCAAGCTGTAATCAAAATTAAAAAAATAATAGAAAAATTACACATGAGATTTCGCCTTGATAATGAAGACAAATCCATGAATGATTCTACATTCTCCAACGACAGAATTTCATCTCGGCATTAGTCGATAGAATACGACAGTGTGAAATGAAATCAGCTGAAGTTTACTTCACAATGTCACTCTTTTTCCCATAACTGAAACTGATCAAATAAGTTTTCTGCGTTGAAGTTTTCTGTAAATGTAAGAAGACTCAAGGACAATATGTTGTTTAGTGACTGCCATGGCTAACGTTCGATGGAGAAGCATCGACGGCTAATCAGTACTGAAATTAAATTTAGATGACGTGACAAGTGGAGAAGCGAACGCTTGTATAGATGACCAGTGATGTCATAAATACATCAAGCCCAAACATCAGGCCAGAAATTGATATTCAAAGATGTCAAATATCGTCATCATGCAGTGAAAACTTTATGCTCACTTCTCATAAATTTGTCCAGGAAATCTACATCAGTTGAAGAGAGTGGGCAAATTAAATTGTGATTGATGAAAATGTTTGATAATCTTGTGAGTAACAGTGTAATATCAAGGTTATTGGCGTCAAGATTAGCTGAAATCAGTTAGGGGACCACTGGGAAACCAAATGACGTGCAAAAAGCTTTATGTTCGGCCAGAGTTTGTACTTTACAGCAGTGCGTCAACCACAGGAATGTTCAGTCACGACAATCCAAACACGAATATATTTGTTGGGACATTCAACCGCTCACAATTTACACAACAGTTCTCATCTCATGATCAATCCTGTTGCCAATGTATTCCCTCCAAATGAATACTTGATACATAATTTCAAATTTGTGTGGGAAGCAATCAAGAACTTTGCTTGAATTCTCCGCCCGGGTGAATGATATTGCAGTATTTGTGTTCACTGTGAGCTGGATTGTTTAGCTACAATGTCAACGCTGAATATTCAGCCTGGGGAGACAATCAACTCGCTCCTAATAACCTATCGAACGCGCAAATACGTCAACGATAAGCTTCCTTCATCTGTTGTATTCAACCACTCCTTTTATTCGGAGGATTTAAATGAGTGTCTACATTTCAAACGAATTTTCAGAAAATCTGCCTCTCTGTTTCTTTGGCACAGAAGGCTGGGTAAGTCTGAGTTGCATGCTTACGTATCTCTGTCATTTGAATCTTGAACGCATGCGTTTCCTGGGGCAATTTGATTGGTGTGGACAGTCAATGAGTCACTAGTGCAAACATATTCTCTGTCGAAATCAGTTGAGTTAACACTAGTAGTCCGAGTAGGTTATCCACTGTGTGGGCGGCAAACTATTGGTGAATTAAGTGAGAAGCGCATCATGTTGCGTGAATGTTCAAAGAAGAATAATGAGCAATGACGCCGTAGGGGAAGAAGAGCATGCAAAAAATTCTCGTGTACAAACCTGCTTTGACAAATTTTTCTCTTGCATTCGGATCATCTGAAAAGAATGAAACCAATCAGTGAGGAGTTATCACATGTTTGTGAGCATGTTTGAAAGCAGTGACTTGAAATTTACATGGTATGAAATGATGCGATGATATTTAGGAAGATATCCACCGTCGATTCTCGCTTACTTTTTGTGGCATAAGTCTTATTCATTCGGATATCTGTGGAAATGAATTTGAAAAATAACACATTAATATGAATAAAGGCGATGATTAGTAAAGTGGTACGAAAGGGATGTCTGAAAGCTCTGGATTTGCTTGGATATTTTCTCACATTTTGTAAACGAATCGTGTGTCACCATGTGGTGACAAGGTCGTCGCATATAATTCCTTAAATGTTATTTAAAAACAACACCAATCTTGCAGGCTAAATCAGTGAATGTTGGCATCACCAAAGCCTGCATGTTCACTCAAATCATCGATTTCTGAAAACCTGGATCTTTGAGAAACAAAGATTACGTTCAGGAGGTTGTTAGATTCTGGTCGAGGTGACTGATTTGTGGCCAAGGCGTGTTCGATCTTTAGTGTGTTTGGTGTTGTTGCTGTAGTTGCAGCGGACTGAGAGGCATCTCATGTCAGGAGAAGACAGCCATCCATCGCCTGATGATTCTATTCACTGGTCCATTCACTAATTTGTGTTCGTGGAGAATTTTCACTGAAATAAATACAAATACCCCCACAAGCCTAACATCCGATCTAAGATATCCTTGCAGAGACAAATAAGAAAAAACTCGATGGACATTTATAAGCCAAACTTTGAGTTGCTCACATTCAGAAACGATTTCTCGTAGCTCTTTCCATTGGCCTGCAAATAAAATAGATATATCAATTTCAATTTACGTAACAAGTAGAAATTATAGGCTCAAGCAACCAATGTATCGGGCTCCCAGTAACCGGGACCTGATGTATGCACAAAGAAGTAGGCATTTACGAGATCCTTTCTTAAGGTCTTCTGCAGGCCAAAGGCTGGCTGGAGAACACTACTCTTAGCTCTACTCGCTCGAAGTGTAATCGCAAAAGGTTGAGAAACACTATCTTGTGGAAATGTAGAAGTGCCCCGGTCGACACCGAGTGATCTGCAGAGCAAGGAGTAACCTGCTGAAGATAACACGTTTACGCCTTAGCCATTCACACGAAAAAGACAGAGCCACGCATACACGAGGAAATTACTCAACCACTCCTAACAGCATGGCGCCAAACGCGTTGATTTCTGTGCTTGTTGTTCTGATTACTTGTGGCTTCTGCATTTCTCAAGAACTCTTTCTCAATTCAATATCCGCCCTCCTTCCCTTGTGCTTTCTGGTCACAAATCACTCATTAAATTATTCACCACATTAAGTGACTGTAATACAACCGTTCAACTTCTATGATGCATTCTGAACTCATAACTACTACTCTGCAATCAATTATCAACCCACTAATCACAATTTCATCATTTATTATATGTTTAAAGAATTTTGATGGCGCTGACTAATATTTACTCTTATCTCTCTAACAAGCCTTGTGTGCACCCGCGAACAAAAACACATACAACAATAATCAGATGCAATGCGACTATATAGCCAAGTGAATGTGTTCGATGTCGATATGGGACTCTTCGCTGAACCATGTGGTTTTATTTTCACTAATGTCTGGATGGCGGTTATTCATGAATGCATCCGCATGTGAGTCGAACAGATTGACTGAAGTTCAGCAAGTGGTTTCATCGACGAATACTTCCACGATTGCTTGACTTCCGCGTAACTCTGTGTTTCTGTGATTCCGCACTGTGTCCACTCTTCAATCAACTGTAGTTTACAGGAAGCAGTATGATGAAATACCCTTCATCACTGTCTAACGGATAGGCAAATCAGGAATAATGTCTTGGTTAGATAGACATGATAGCTATGCAATAATCAGAGATACAATGTGAAGGTTAGAAAAACCATGTGAACACATTAATGCTGGTTTTGCTTGTTTTACTTTTGGTGAAAATAAAGTCAATTAACCGAAATTATTCTAATTTCTATTTGCTTACTTGTGGATGAATCCCTCAGAATGAATAAGTATTCTGTGAAATGAATTGTTATGTTTAGCTATGCAAAACGTACATTATGAAATAAATTGAAAAAATTTTGCATGTCTTTCGTCAGAAGATATAGAACACATATTATTTCATGTCAGCGAAACGCCTGATTATTGTGGATATGTCAAGTTCAGTTTTGATTCACTCATTTTTGTGTTTCATGAATCGCATATTCTAGGTCGCCGACAGTCATGCTTCCGAGTCACTCAAGTGTCATGCGTTGTATAATTCAACGGCGACTTTCCATGCAGGGTCTGCATGAGTTTTTATGTGTGAGTCAGTGCTCTCAGTATCATTCTGTCACATTAACACTCACGTGTGGTCTGCAAATCTCCATAGAGATTTTGCTGATGATACGTATGTTTCAGGTGCATTTCCTCCATAAAATCAGTGGAAACGCACACTACTTTGTTTCCTTCTTCGTCAACACCTTACAAATTTCGCTGATCAGCGTCAAAGTTTTCTCCACCCGATTCACATTGAAAGTGTCCCGACACGTTCTGTCCAATTTATTCGTCAATCGCAGGCGTTGTAAGTGTTCAAGTATTCCAAATGTGCCGTTTCAAATTCCTCATGCATAGCACTGGTGCCTCTGGCGTATGTACACCAGGTGGTGTACAACTTCATCGTGTTTCTACATTCACCTGAGATTGGAATCTTGTTCACTCCTCTGACTGAGTTCTCGCTAATAATTTCACATACATATTATTCGTTAAACAGAAGTGTCTGTGAAATTGTCATATCAGCCTCACTACTCTGCTTCTCCTTGCCTCAAAACGGTGCACAATATAATGAATACAGGTGGCATCTTACTTTCCATATCGCTATCAATATTCATCCACTCATCTGTAAAGAAGTTAGGAAGTTTCATTATTTGCAAGGGAAATAACTGTGACTGAGTTTGTGCAGCCACAGAGTAAGCTGGGTGATATTATGGAATGGCTTCAAATGGATTCAATGTATGCAATGAATGCTGTCTGCATCTTTGTGCGACAAATTGCTCAAACTGCAAAGACGCGTCTCCTGGTGAAGTGATAGGACAATTCGAATGCAGTTGTCTCCTCATTCCTCAGGATACACGCTGTGAGATTGTCACTGAAATAGGTGACTGAGCAGTAGGCAGAACAGTGTCTATCTGAAGCGTACAGACATATCACACTGCGAGCATACCCAGCCAGGATCAAATGGTCGTGACTGATTCCATATGAACGTGCAAGTGTTATGTTAGTCTATGCTTCGTCTTGTCTGACGCGTATGGCGATCTCTCAGTGATGCAGTTATTTGGAGGATGCTTGTGGATTTGGAGCATCTACCCTACTCTCCTCGACAGCCTGCTTAAATGATTACCACACCTGAATTTAAATCCATCACGATCAGACCTATTATCTGTGATTCAAATCATCTCAGCAAATACACTGTTTCTTTGTCTCAGCATAGGAATGTATCTTCACGCACTGCAATTGTTTCTAGAACTGAATCCGAGCATTTCTTGGAGCAGGCGAAGAAGACCTGTCATATATGATTAGTGTGTACTTCAAATGGAAGAAAAATGAATAAGGCAGAAATATCAGACACCATTATAGTCACCACTAATCTGCTGCACCTGCAGTGGTGTATGTGACTAGGAGAGTGAATGTAACCTCAGGCTGAAATCAAGTCAATGGATAGAATGACAATGAGTTTGAGGGTTGAGAAAAAGGGTGATTCATTAGGCGGGATGCAGTGTAGTTTAACTTACAATTCACCACTGGCGATTCTGTTGTTTTTGGATTTTCTGTAGAGTCTGAAAAATCAGGTCATGAATACACGAATACACTCACATGCACACGAATAAATTGCGAATTATAAGTAGTGAGGCGTCTCTGCACTACACGATAAATCCATCGATGTCGAAATTCCTAGAACACAGAGAAGAGATTTCCAGTGGACCGGTCAAACTGCGTCACCGTTGACGTCAACGAGACATTCATGTTTCCGTTTCACCAACGAATTTGAACACACCAGCAAATGCGTTTTCCCACAGATGATAAATATGGCAATAATTTGACCAGACGGCCATCTTGCATTCTGTTGGTTTGTGTGTGGAGATATGCTAAGCGATCTGGTTATCACTCCAGCGTGTTCAAGATGTAGGCCGATTGAAGACGCGCAAGCGTCAGTGTTGAACAAATGAACCAATTCACAGTCTAGTCGCCTTATTCGTGAAACTGTCTTACATCTCACAATTCGTATACGTGTAAATGACAGGTTTTTTCATCCTCATTACTCACCACGATTTATAATTTCCGTCTGGATCACGAGCTGACATCAGTTGGAGACGTGTAAGAAACCTACAAACCCACAAGCGTCTTCCTCCCTCTTGTTTGATGCTCTTCCGTGAAACACACACTGTATTTGGAGACCAGGATTTGGCGGTTCGTAGGTAAGCTTGCAGATCATTCAGCCATTCGTCAACGTCGTAGGAGATTAACTGATCAAACTCGAAAGAAACAGCTGTCCAGGTCTCCTGGGCTTTCCAATGCTTCTCCAATTGATGTTGGCTCGCAATCAAACCCACTAATCAATCAAATACCTGCAAACACACACTCGATAATGTAATATTTGTCAAAGCATTTTCCTCAGACTATCACCAACCCACGTGTTCCATTTCGCTTCAGTATTTGTGATTGCTTTCAGTGCTCCATCTTCCGTCGAGTCTATCGATTATTTTGCAACATGAAGTTGGTGATGGTATGCTGTGTCACAGTTTTTTTCATCTTACCTCAACTGTAGTAATACAGGTTATTTCGCGTGGATTATATTTCTTTCTTGAAATAATTCTGTGGCTGAATATTTGGTTTTTATATCCTTATTTATTTCTTATGTTGACTGAGTGCAAGATATTTCTAAACTCTTTTCGGAGTTATGAAACTTTGTCTGGCCTTGCCAATTTTCGTTGTCACATCTTCATCCATTCTGTCTACTGCTGTTTGAACCGATGCTTTCCATATAAATGGAGGAAATGACCTGTGTCAAATTTTTTGTCCATTGATAGCAGATGATACTAGTTGTCCATATGTAATCCTGTCTTTCTACCTTCCTCCTTTCGCCGCTTTGTTTCGTTTTGACTGTGAATCTAGGAGTTTGTATATGCCTTTTGGCAAACAGATGATGAAGTTTTTCTATTTCTCAGCGCACACATCATCGAGGATTTTAGTGATGAATAGCATGATTAAGGTGAAATGGGATTTCTCCCACGCACATGCAAGGATAACTATGAACAGTCTCTTTCCTAGTGAATAAAACTACTCGTTTATTGTGATTTGTCATGGAATGGAACACATTATACTGACAGTATTATGGATCAGATGTAAAATGACAGGTTATACACACCTGATATTCTAGTCTGTTTCCTCTTTGCTGTCTTCCTTCGACGACCTGAAATATACAGCACATGATGTTATGATCTGATTATTTATGAAATATACGTTAGATAATTGTACAAATAGTAGTCTTGCAAAGTGGACGGCTGATTATCACAGTGGAATATGTACTGTTGAGTCCAGTTTATATTTCAGATTGCTTTACTGTTTCAGCTATCGTCTGCAACTATACATCACCAATGACTAAATGCTATGCCTGCATACCTCAGAAGGTGAATGTGACAGTTTCGAATTCCTACTGCTTTTCTTGACTTACAATCCAGTAACAACTAACTGGCAGTATATGTGTACATGCAAAATATATCAGTATAATGTGATAAAGTCTCAGTTGATTTTCCTGTTAAATGAGTGAAATTATGGTTTTCAGAAGTGGTATTTTGCAAGGATGTGAGGGATTATTACAATCAGATTGTGTACTAACTTGGTTTTCGATTTGATTTCCTCTTTCTTGTATTCAGCACATTTTACGACCTGCAATTTTAAAATAACACCAATTAGTTAGTGAATCGAGTAGATACAAATTGTGGCAGACAAGCAGTCTTCACATTAGCAACATAATACAGTTTCAAGATTATTCTTCTGCCATAATAGATAACTCGTCATCACGGAGCACTTTGAACTCTTGTGATTATTAGATAGTTGTAAGCTATCAGCAAGAAACCCTGGAAGACAGACGTTTCCTGCTTGTTGGCTGACATTTTTCAGTCAGTGAGGTGTACTTAAAATCTTGAAGAAGCTTATTTGACTCTTGAAATTAGGATCTGCACAGTAAACAGCTCTGGTGGAAACGCCATCAATAATCTACCAAAACTTAAGTTTAACTTCCGGTAGAACTGCGAAATAGGCGCTTTTATTGAACACTACATGTTAGTCAATATCAGGTGGGTAGTACTTCGTTTAACGTGTACCCAGTGTTACTAGTGCAAATGTGATAGCAAAACAGTATACGCATCCATGCAATATTAGTGAAATAAAAAGCACGTGCTTTAACGACCCATTTCTTTTTGATAAATTCATTTACGTTAACTATACATTATTACTTATAAACAAGATTATTTGCATTCGATTCTATTAACAAAAAAGATGAGTTTTCATTAGTTAAATGAAAACAGTGTTCATCTAAACGTAAGTGGATCTGAAATGCAGAGCATTCCAGTTAGGTAATAAGATGAACAATTTATTTATTGGTATATGATCAAAATGCACAAGGGAAAGGAAAGTGGATATTGAATTGTTAAAGAGTTCTTGAGAAATGAAGAAGTCATAAGAAATCAGAAAAACAAGCATACAAATCACAGGTAAGTAGAAATCAGCTAGTTTGATGCCATGCTGTTAGGAGTGGTTGAGTAATTTCCTCGTGTATGCGTGACTCTGTCTTTTCCTAGTGAATGGCTAAAGCTTAAGTAGTACAAGGGAGACGAAAACGTATTGACTTCAGGAGGTTACTCCTTACTTTGCAGATCACTCTGAAGTAGGAGGTGTTTAGGCAGATTGGATCAGCAATGGTGACGAGATATCCAATAGTTACACTCATTCTAGGGCCACTACTTCATTAATCTATTGTGATAACAACCCTGCTGAATTTTTGCATACTTCGCAGTTGTTTGTTGTCCTTTTCTACCTTCATCAAACTTATGTAATTCTTTTCAGACCTCAGATGACCACATATTTTGCTTCATTCTTATGTGTATCCTGAGCACAGCTAATTCATCAGATTTTTCATGTTATTACGTACACTCATTCTACTCCTTTTATGAATTTACTAAAACTAACAATGATGTTTACAACAGCCTATCTATTTCATCAGCGTCATACAATGTCGACAGGATTGTTTTCCGGAACGAGGAAAGAACATGCGGTAAGCATGCATACAGCCATTACTGTTCAAGCTTAAACCAGCTGCTTCGTCAAATGTATTCAGTGTGTTAATTTAGTGTGTTTGCGTAGACAAAAGACGACCTATAATGTATATACACACATATATACTTGTTTACTATGCATTGAATTTTTTATAGAATTCACTTCTATTCTCAACAAAATATTCTTAATATGTTATCAAACGCTGTCTACGTACAGTTGCACTGTATGTCACAGGTCAAATGTATAAACTTACTTGAGTTTGTTACTAGTCCGGTGGCTAGTTGAACATCGGCGACTGTTAAAAGATACGGATTCAATCATATGACAAACAGCGAGAAGAGCACAACTGTGCACTTATTCAAATTAACAAGTTTTACAATGTGACGGACATCAAGAAAATTTGGATCAGTATCTTCAGCAAGACAAGACAAGGAATGGCTCTCAACAGACACTTGGAATTCAAGTGATAGTTTGTAGGGATTTGATTGGTTTCAGGATTTCATCATGAGCTGAAATTACTTAGAGAATACTTGAATACCAATGAGATACTCACTGGCGACTGGCCCTATTCAGGTAGGTAGTTACTTGGGTTCCAGTGAGAAGTCGTGACCAGTAGGGTGCAGCCGGTCGGGTGTGAGGAAAAATACTCGCCGAAGACATTGGCTAGTGGTTGCGCTATGTCGTGTTTAGCAGAAGTTAGAATTCAAGGACCATTAGATCGGGTCCCAGTGGCTTAATGGTATACGAGCTCGCCTTGTAACCGGAAGGTCCTGGGTTCGAACCCCGGTGGGTGTGTCCAGTACTATCAGATTTTCAAATAGTTCTCTAACTAATGTTAGCTCATGATGAAATCCTGGACACTTGGAAATTAACAGAAGAAAGGAGAGGGTGAAAGAAAAAATGACTTAATGCGAGGATGGACAGGAGAAGGAGACGCTGAGCTCAATTTACACAGCACTGGACAAAGATTTGAAGAAGAGTGCTAGGAAGGACAAAAGACAATTCTATGTCAACCTCACCACTGAAGCTGAGAAGTCAGCAGGCAAAAGGGACCTGAGAACATTATATCACATAAACAAATCTCTATCCAGGAAGAGATCAACACAAGCAAAACCTATAAAAGACAGTCAAGGGAACCCAATCATCAAGGAAGAAAGACAGATTAAACAATGGGCGGACCACTTCAAAGGACTCTTGAACCGACCATCACCTGCAACTCGTCCAAAAATACCAACAACAGCGCGCACGTAACTGCTAGTTGACACCAATCCTCCAACGAGAGCTGAAGTCTTGAATGCAGTCAAGCTTCTGAAAGCTGAAAAACAGCTGGAACAGATGGAATGCCCCTTGAAGCAATGAAAGTGGACCCACAAACGACGGCAGATATGCTGATACCACTATTGCAAAAGGTGTGGAAGGAGGGAAAGGTGCCTACTGACTGGAGGAAAGGTTACCTCATGAAACTACCAAAGAAGGGCGACTTAGGACTCTTCAAGAACCTGTGAGGAATCATGCTCCTGTCATTGCCAAGCAAAATCCTGAGTCGCATCATCCTGGAGAGATTAAAAGACACACGGGATACATAACTCCGACCAGAACAAGCTGGATTCAGGAAAGGCAAATCATGTTCTGACCGAATTGCAACTCTACGTACCATCATCACAGAACAAAGCCTGAAATGGCAATCAAACCTCTACCTCAACCTTATAGACTTCGAGAAGGCCTTCGACAGCGTTGACCGCGAAGTAATTTGGAAACTACTCGAGTACTACGTCGTACCTCAAATATTCATCAACTTATTCAACAGCTGTACGACAACAGCACATGTCAAGTCATCCACAACGGAAAACTCAGCAAGGCGTTTGGAATAAACACAGGAGTCAGACAAGGGTGCTTACTATCACCAAAGATATTCCTAATTGTGGTGGACTGGATTATGTGTCAGACAGTTGGAAACGGGAAGACAGGGATATCATGGACCGACGTGAAGAACCTAGAAGACCTGGATTTGGCGCATGGATGATTTATGTTTGATGTCACACAAAATCGAAGACTTACAAGCGAAAACCGATAAACTGGTCGGAGAAGCAGCCGGCGAAGACAGGACTCCAGGTGAACATAGACAAGACGGAGGTGATGAAAACAACCAAACAACAACAACAGCAGCAACATCCAGTGTCAATTATCATCAGTAGGAAGCATTTGAAAGAGGTTACTTCATTCGCTTATCTAGGGAGCATTGTCTCAACTACAAGCAGTCGGAACGGACGAGGATGTCAAATCGAGAATCAGTGTTATGTACTGGTCGAGAATTTAATAGTCCTGACGCAAGAAAGACGGAAATCAGAAGACCACTAGGTTTGAGATGATACTTCTATTTTCCAAACACAAGGAGAATCAATGTCACACAAGTGTAAGAGAGCAATTTAGTGTGTAATGTCTGAACAAGTGTGTGAGCGAATATTCAAAATGAACAAATCAATAGACAGTCTTAACATGATTCGCTAACTATAATGGAATATCGGTCCATATATACATAGCAAAATATATCAGACTGTCAAACAAAACACACATATTATATGGATATATATCAATCGGGAAGGCGAGAAACACATTTATCAACCTGAAATCAATCTGGAAATCTTCGTCACTCAGCATCAACAACAAAATTCGGTCGGATTTTCAATACAAACAACGTCACCTCACTCAGTTCTTCTATACGGATCAGAAACTTGGAGGGCGGGTCACAAGGAATATTTCCAACCAACAGGCTAACTCAGACCTTTATCAACAACTGTCTTTGCCGGCTTTATAGCGAAGATCACCAACAAGGAACTATGGGAACAAACAAAGCAAGAACCAATAGCTCAACAAATATGCAGGAGAAAGTGGAGATGGACCGGACACTCTCTGAGGAGACCGCTGGGTGACATCGCGCGTCAAGCACTCGAGTGGAACCCGAAAGGGAAACGGCGTTTAAGGGTGACATGGAGGAGACCGCGTGAAGAGGAGTTGAAACAGTATGGACTAACATGGATGCAGGTGAAAAGTACAGCCGAAGACAGAAGCAAATGGAGACGTGCAGTTGAAGCCCAATGTCCCACTAGGAACCCAAGGGAGCAATAATAGTCTTCAGCATCTCTTCCGCTTGAAAATCATGTCCGCAATTAGTGTTTTAGATATGAATAATCCATTTGACCAATTAATCTATAATTTCTCTGAAGCGAGAGCTACTAATATCTCTTCGCTGGATCATACAGTCGTGAACATATATTCTAGAAAGCTTAAATTTACTCAGTGAAAATTAGCCTTTCGAAATTTGTCGGAATCTTATTTAAGTAGATAAATGTCTTCTAGGTTACACCAATGGAATAAAACATGAACAGCTTTATGTTTCACTGATAGCAACTAATACGTCTAGAAAATGACACTGTTTTGTTTCAGTATGAGTCATACACAAACTTCTTACCGAGGGGATCAAAATCTGAGTAAAATAAGAATCATTGATATAAGTGTAAAACTTGTCTATGGTGGTAGATTGTAACTCGATCTTGTAACTCGAATTCATTTTGATAAACCACACAGTGTTCTCTAAAGGTCATCAGTTAATATTACTGTACAATACAAAATAAAATCTTATCCATAATGGAGTTAAAATGGTAATCACACGCTAGTGAAACTATTGTAGACTGTTAAGTAAAGTAATAACAACTCGTATTCCCACAAGATTCGACAATGAAACCATTGAAATGTATATTTAAGTCAAGTTTTGCGACTTTGTTTCCCTCAACATAGGTAAAACACACCACAAGTTATACTGAAACGTAGCGTTACATGCAGTTTGAGTAGGCTATAGGGGATTAAATCACCACACGTTTAAATGCAGCGGAGTACCTCGGTACTTAAAGTTAATTCAGTCTGCGAGTGTGTATATATATATATATATATATACAAGTGACTATGCTACGATGGCCAGCTAAACTATAGAGCTATCGTAAATGTTTTTCATTATATTGCACTAATTCTTCTGGTTCACTTCGTTTTAATCAATTAAAGCATGACCTCTGATTGCGATATCTACTGAAATGAGTATTGAAAGAACTTCTACAATCTGTTGCAGTGCCGACACCCACAAAACTTCAGAAAAAGCATGATTGTGGATGCGAACGTACCTCAACAAGCCAGATAACTGTTCCTCAAGTTTTTAATACAAAGTGTTGAGGCCCTAGAGAAATAAAAACTAGCTCTCTGCAATCTTCGTTATTCAGTTTTCTCTCTGAGTGACGAATAGCACTCCTGACCAACATTTTCAAATTTGCAACTTTCGCAGGAGCCAAGCATTTATGATTATTAGAGTATTGTAACAAAGAAAGATTTGTTCATTTTTGTGCCATAATTCATCAAATGTTAGAAGTAGAACAATGAAAATTATTGACGACGATGTCATGGATATAAGTGGTGAAATGTCCGATATTTCTGTGTCAATCTTTAGTTTAACTAAATCTAAAACCTTTCTCATCACACTGACATCAATTAAGCATTTTTAGAAAACTCAAACATGTAGAAAATAATCATTTTTACACATTTAATATCGAAACTATCATTGTAATAAAGCATATATATATATATATATATATATATATATATATGGTAAATACTTGTGAATACTTAGTTTAGATAATCACTCACCTCCAAGATCAATCGCAACGAACAGGAACAAACAAAGGAAGCAGTAGATCTTCATGTTGAATGTGTTGTAAGTGGCATAGTTCTCGGGCTTTTATATTGGAACAGATGTCGTTGTGAACGAATCATCACTAGCCAAGTTATTCTGCTTTAACTATTGGTTGAGTGATTTCATATCTTGCTACTCATTGGTTGGAGATTCAGACGATGATGTGATGATCTTTGTTTTCGCACAGTCAATCGCTCTCTCTTCAATTAAGGAATGAAACACCACACGATTCATTCAATGCTAGTTTTGTACCTTACTTCCACCAGCTTTAAGGTCAAATGAGAACTATGCAAGAAGACAAGTGATTTCTAAACGAAAGCAAAGTGGTACTCAAATGTAGATCAGCATTACTGGAAAACAAAATGAAATAGTAGTTTAGCTAAGGATACAAAGTATATTTCTATATGACTCAAGTTTGTAGAACGCAGAAATTTGATTTTGAACAGTTTTGTTAAAATGTTTACGAATATGAATCTCAAAACTCTTAGTAACTCCAAAAAAATTAATTTCAAAGTAGAGACAGCATTCAACAGAATGCTAGAGAAGGACGGATATCTTTGAAGGAGGTGAATCTACAAAAGCCAACACGTAACGGAGACTTGAAAACAAGAAGAAGAATCTTATACATTCACATTTCATAAAGTGTCTTTCCACATAAACCTGAGGAAACTCGGAAGAATCCCGCTGAACCTCTGACTTCCCACCGAGATAGACAGACATAGACTTGATGCCAAAACAACTGCTGAACAGATTCAAGTTGCTTCCAAAAGATATTGTCGCTGGATTTCGAAAATAGAAGTGAGAATAGGCCAGCCATCCCTTAAAAACATCTTTCAAATTCGCCCCATAAATTATACTTCTCTGCAAAATGAAACATCTGCCCAGCATACGCAAGAAACGTTAGAGCACCAGGCCACATCAGCATAATTATTACAGTTTATCTGCCTCTGTGGAACTGATTTAAATGTCCATAACGTACACCTGCTTCTACAATACCCTCTGGAATATGACTTGAAACTGACAGCAAAAGAAGAATATAATTTAGTCTATATATATTAATCAATTCAAAACATACACTTTCAAAACTGATTCATGTATCCATATTATAGATTCACATAGACCAATTTTTCCTATGCTTGTGAAGTATTCGCCATTGTTTAATCGAACATCGCTATTCTTTGTTACATACGGGTTTTGTGTGGGTTTTAAATATCTTCGTTTGCCTCGCGCCTTTCGAAATTCAGATTCTTTAACAAAACATCTTTTCGAATTTACAATTCTGCTTCTCAGTACAGTGTTGTTCATCTTGGACAGTGTACAGCATCAGCACTTCGTAGAATGTGGAGACTTGAATGTAGAGTCATATTTAGCATGCGTTAATGCTTTAGACCGACAGTTCAATATCTCGTCAAATAAGGAAACTTAGAATAATTACTAGAAGTCTTAAACAAGACACTATCAAGCGCCTGAAGAAGATTTTTGGGCATAAATGGGGCATTATCATGATTATGTGTTACCACGAACTTCTCTTTAGTATTTTCTATCATTTATCTTGTATATTTTCCGTGTCATTCGTCGTTTGTATTTCGAATTAATCTCACGGCTTTATCTGCACATTTCCATTTCATCCTGTTATTTGTCGTGTGTTCCAGATATCTTCACTATATTCCACGAGCTCCTCTTCTATTTTAATATGATATCCGTCATGTTACTGTAGGACGCCTAACTGGTCACTTCACATGCAGGATATCTTAGAAAGCATGATATGAAATGTTACTCAATGCTCAGTTCAGACTAAATGTCTCCATGATGACTTTTTTGTCAACAAACGTTTATTGCAGTTTATCGATCCCAAATGATCAACTCATCTTCAATATCTGGTGAAGGCATTGCGTGATGAAAGTGCACAGTAAATTGTTGCAGATGTTTCCTATAGGGTGAGTGTTTACTACCCAGACTAAATAGAAGACAAGAATTCATATTAATGCAGACGTCATGACTAGTGCTGCAATTAATAGCAACTAGTTCAGTGAACGGAAACATAAATATTGAATTGAATTTTTGATTTTCCCGTGGATTGATTGGGCCGAAGTGCTCGGTCTCAGGTTGACATGTCGGCTTCTTGTGCAGATGCTTCGACGATGTCTGGGCATTTAATTAGTATGCAATTGGATTCCACTACTAGCCACCATCCACCAATTGTATACTAATTAAATGCCCAGACATCGTCGAAGCATCTGCACGAGAAGCCGACATGTCAACCTGCGACCGAGCACTTCGATCCAATCAATCGACGGGAAAATCAAAAATTCATTTCAATAATTAATATGACCCGTTGCACAAGAGCTAGTGGCTATCGTGGCCCAAATGGTCTAGTGGATAACGCTTAGGCGTTTGAAACTATGGGCACTGGGTTCGAGCCTCGGTGGTGGGAACATCATCACTCACTGAGAAATGCAGGTACATCCAGCTGACGAGTCCCAAATAGGACGAAATGCGCATCCTGGATTCCACTGCTAGCCACCATCCACCAATTGTATAGAAACACAAATAATTAGGTAATAATAATAATTAAGTAATGATTATAATAATTAAATAATAAATTAGTAATAAATAAGACAACACCTATGCAAACACTCTCTTCGTGATACTTTTGAGTTATTAAATGCATAAAAGATTTGAATGCAAATGATAAACGAATGTTATCACTACATGTCGAATCTCTCTTGACGAATGTGCCACTAACAGAAACAATTTCCTTTCTGTGCAATTATATGGAGAAATTCAGTATACCTGTTGGAGTACCAATATCATATCTGAAACAATAGATGCTGACATGCACGTTGAATGTACAATTCACCTTCAATGGCGACTTCTACGGACAGAAAGACGGAATTGCAATGGGACGTCCTCTTGGCCCGCTTTTCAGCAGACTGCTTTATGGCCAGTTTGGAGAGGGGAGTTTCAGAATCAACAATAAACAAATTACTACTGTACAAACGGTACGTTGACGATACCCTTATAGTCTGCTACGAGCACTTGAAACTCAAATGCATCTTAAAAGAATTTAATAATTCCCCACCTTCGAATAAATTCAAATGCAATTAGAAAACGATTCAAAGATTCAATTTCTGGACGTGGAATTAACAAGAAGAGATGATGGAACCCTGCAGAGATGCATCCATACAAAACCAACGTGGAACGGCCGACTGACGTATTCCTATAGTTGGATACCTTTGATCTGAAAACGACCTGTCATTACCGCACTAACCCATAGCATTAGAAAAACCTAAAGCAGCGATTGCGTGGAAAAGAAGCTCCCATTCCTCAAAATATCCTGGCTAAAAATGTTACCCGACACGTTTTGTCGAAATAAACATGAAACCCAAACCAAAAAGAGAAAAATGCGATTCAGCGCCAAAGAAAATGCCGTATCTGAATTTGAATTTCAGGAGAGATTTGGCGGCCGATATTCTGAAGAGAAGAATATCCACCTCTTTAAAAAAGACCTTCCCAGCAGCAACACATAGTGACATTCTCTGGTCGTTCAATACTTGAAACAACGCGAAGGACATACTCTCGCATATGACCAATTCAATGTGCATAAACCAGTTCACATGCTCATGCGAAGCTAGGTACATAGGTCGTTGTATGCGCGTCCTTTCAAAACGTGCTGGAGAACACTACCCAGCGTGGCTGCAAAGATGAGGCACCGGTTCAATCAGAAGTGCCATTATTGAACATCTGATCAACCCCTCGAAGAACATCTCAACTGATTCTTTCAAAGTGATTTACAAAGTCAACAGAAGCCTACCAAAAGCAGTATGTTTCTGACTTATCTGTACTGCAGAAGCCCTCGCAATATGCATCGACAAGAAATTAGTCCACCACCAACAACCACCATGGACCTAGTTCGGTATGTTGTCTTAGCTTCCGTCTTTCTTCTTTCATTCCCTTTTTTCGTTTCGATCAATTATTTGTCCTCTGTTTATGTGATTCTTACTCCCTCTGTCTTCATTCGATTCACCCTATTTTTTCAGTTATAAAAGCAGTTACTTTAAGTTTGTTTCCATGCTTTTCCGGTTCACATTTATAGTTCGTTCAAAATAACTATTTTACAATTATATCTCAAACCTGTGCAATTTGTGTGTTTCTAAGGTTCTTGTATTCTATATTCAAACTTCCTAACTCCCATCCCAAGTTGAAAATTATTTTTTCATTTTGGTTACAATACTTATTTTTACACACTTATTATCCGTTCTAAGTCTGTGTAGATTTGCTTCTAAGCCTCTACTAAACCACATCTAGTTGAAAATAATTATCACCTTTTATTCGCCATCGTAATTATGTGGATTCAAACAAGAATCACATCCATGTAAAATTATGTGTTTAAATGCGATTGCACAGCTTTCGAATATGAAATCGCTGAAAAAAAAACATCTTTGCTTTACTGTGTATTCTCTTCCTTATAAATACTTAAACTGAATCCGTGGCCAGTCATGTGGGATTTGGATGTAGACAGTATGGTGGCATCAGAATAGTTCACGCTGAACCTAGGCAAGCAAACAGTATGATTCACCTTCCATAAAGATGACTTTTACTAAGAAACAGTTGCGAAAAGATTTCACAAACACTTATTAGACAAATGTTTCCATGTATAAAATAGTCTCCTAATTAATTGAATGTCCACAATATTCGCTGTATTTGAGTGCATTGCAAAAGACCTCCAGTTATGATACCGCAGAATGCATAATCGGCAAGGGTCAGCTGAATCTTTGAATACGCTAAACGAGTAAATTGATACCAAAGATATGCATTCTGCCAAGATTCTGACCGTATGCGCAATGTCACTTGAGAAAAAGGAATTAGGTCAACAACTAATGTTCGATTAGTCCAGGGATTTACTTGTGTATCGGAAAAGCGTCTGCTGTGGGCAGATAAAGGGGCGGGAAATCCTTCGAACAACCACGAACTG
The DNA here is from genome assembly GCA_944472135.2 of Trichobilharzia regenti. Taxonomy (NCBI): domain Eukaryota; kingdom Metazoa; phylum Platyhelminthes; class Trematoda; order Strigeidida; family Schistosomatidae; genus Trichobilharzia; species Trichobilharzia regenti. Next base: position 65,620,370 of record OX235266.1, on the reverse strand, counting down.
CTTTCTGCATCACTTTGAAAGGTTTTTCAATTGATATGGCGGGAGTTTTAAGATCAGAGTTTCATGAATTGAATATTGCGTCGCCATATTTCTTACTTCAACAAGTATATTGAGAGTTGTCATCGCGTGTGTCTAGGCAGCTTCCTGTTCTATGGACTCAAACTTATGTTATGTATACGTGCAAACTCTTAATTGGCTGATGAATTTTCACAGCTGCATCAAAACAGCATTCTTTGAATTTTAATTGACTTCTTCTCATTCCTGCGGAAAAGAAGACAACAGAGCCTGGTCTCGTAGACTGCTTTTGTGAGGAGAGGATGCTAGCCTTTCTTTTTCAGGGCTTGATAGAGACGGTGACGGCCTAATCTTGTTTTAGTGATTATTGGACATATGCCACGTGAGAGGCAGGCGAGTACACTACTACTCAGTCACCATCGCAGTAAAAGCCGCGAAATCAAATTCAGTTTGTTTATAAGGTGCATCACAGACAAAGAAATAGGATTATTACTGCATGACGAAGTTCCGAACGCGATTTATTCTTGTTCATCTTCACATCAGTTATGATAGCAAATACGTGAATCTTTACCATAATAGTATTCTTTGCTGTTTCCATTCGTTGAAGAGATTGTAAAATTGTCCTTATGACATTTTAAATCATTACTGTTGTGCGTATCTTCGCTATGATTGACAAACAAACAGCCCATTATCAATCCCTGAATTAAACGTAATAACTTCAATCAGAAGACCCGCCTTAAGCTGAAGAAATCTACGGAAAACCTCAGCTGAATAACAAACCCACATTGCGCAAAATCATAAATTGCGACAAGATCACATTAAAGTCAACAAAAGATCGCTCGGAAACGAAGATTAATGTATCGAAAGAATAGAAGAGCAGGCGATAGAAATGATGCGGTGTGCGAGAGGTCAAAGGAGGAAATTATGATGACACTAAAAAAAACAGAAGAATTTAGGAGAAAAGAAACAAAGAAACTCAAATAAAAATTAGTGTATTCAACATTAAAAGAATTGGCAGCAATAATTAATTCCTCCTCTGAAATTCGTCATCCAGTAAACGACAAAGAACAGCACAATTTGACACATCCAAAACACAGAAAAACATATGAAATAATTAATCAAAACAGCACTCATATTTCAACAACCACAGACACCAGACAATTTCAAGCAGTCACAAATGCAGAAACCAACTCACATCTCAAACTGATTGATTTCAATTATCAGGCAAAAACCAATAATTTCAAACTGAAATGATCGAGTCACCACACTTTTTACTAACTCACAACCACTCACGTCACGCACTCGACAAAATGTGAAAATTCACAGGCATTTCAATCGGGAATAATAATCATCACTTCTCTCATATGCTCCTCTCAAACACCGCATATATCAGTAAACTCCTGAAAATTCAATTTAATAATTATCAGATACCAGAAACTCAATTTCTTTTGTTATGAAAATCTACCTGATGTTCACATTTCTATGATGAATTCTTGACCTTTATAAAACTGAGTATATTTTATTAAATAATATGAAACTCTTATCATTTGTTTTTAATGAGTAGCGTTCATTAGTGTGTTTTATCTGTTACAGCTACAGATCCCTCACATTCCTCTTCTGCGTGATACATTTTATAATCAAAGAGAAAACAACAACGATAAACTGTCAGCACACCACACATATCACAAAATATGAATAAACAAAATATGCTATATGAATAATATGTTAACATTAGGCGGTCAACGTTTGTTGATATATACTAGACGTGTATTTTACGCGTGTTTAGTGATTGCAAATGCCAGTGAGAGAGAAGTCCGCCTCGGAAAGAACAGAGTAACATACGAAGCAAACGCATTACATTCGTCACGGCATATGAATACAGAGAAATAATATCAAGATGAATCAATAACATTATAGACAATGAAGTATGTCTGAGGAAACTATGTAGTCAAAAGATGCATTTGAATCGTATTAAGTGTGTGGTGTGATGACACCCACACTACAACTACTACTACTACTACCGTCTGATATGAGCAGTTAGGAATCTTTAACATAGAACATGCCTGCTTGATAGATAGTAAATTCAAGTAGTCCATTGAGTAGATAGCTGATTCCCTGTTCACGTTTGAATTTATAAACCGTCCACAATATTGAAGTGGTACACGGAATTAAGATGTTCTGGTTAATTCCTAATACTAATACTATGAACATAACTCAATTTGTAATTCATGCTTTATTTAGATTCTTTCTGTGATGAAAAATTGTTTGTCAATTCCATAACATTGATGAAAGTTTATTCATCAGAGAAAGGATCTCCACATTGTATGAATTCCGAGCTGAGTAATACTAACAGTAGTAATTAATGAAAATAGTAATAGTCATAATTGTGTAAAGTTGAGTTAAAACAATGGGACTTATACTAGGCGGTTTCAAATTAATCAGAAATAATATATTAAGACTCCCGCCAAAATATGGAGTTGATTTTGAGTAAACAACCATGAATAGATCGTTCATTCATCAAATACCCTGACAATTTATTACGGTTCATTTCCATCTATTAGATAAACAATTTTTCATCACAGAAATAATCTAAATAAGGCATGAATTACAAACTGAGTAATGTTCATAGTATTAGTAATAGTAATTAGCCAGAACATCTTAATTCCGTGTACCCACTTCAATATTGTGGACGGTTTATAAATTCAAACGTGAACAGGGAATCAGCTATCTACTCAATGGACTACTTGAATTTACTATCTATCAAGCAGGCATGTTCTATGTTAAAGATTCCTAACTGCTCATATCAGACGGTAGTAGTAGTAGTAGTTGTAGTGTGGGTGTCATCACACCACACACTTAATACGATTCAAATGCATCTTTTGACTACATAGTTTCCTCAGACATACTTCATTGTCTATAATGTTATTGATTCATCTTGATATTATTTCTCTGTATTCATATGCCGTGACGAATGTAATGCGTTTGCTTCGTATGTTACTCTGTTCTTTCCGAGGCGGACTTCTCTCTCACTGGCATTTGCAATCACTAAACACGCGTAAAATACACGTCTAGTATATATCAACAAACGTTGACCGCCTAATGTTAACATATTATTCATATAGCATATTTTGTTTATTCATATTTTGTGATATGTGTGGTGTGCTGACAGTTTATCGTTGTTGTTTTCTCTTTGATTATAAAATGTATCACGCAGAAGAGGAATGTGAGGGATCTGTAGCTGTAACAGATAAAACACACTAATGAACGCTACTCATTAAAAACAAATGATAAGAGTTTCATATTATTTAATAAAATATACTCAGTTTTATAAAGGTCAAGAATTCATCATAGAAATGTGAACATCAGGTAGATTTTCATAACAAAAGAAATTGAGTTTCTGGTATCTGATAATTATTAAATTGAATTTTCAGGAGTTTACTGATATATGCGGTGTTTGAGAGGAGCATATGAGAGAAGTGATGATTATTATTCCCGATTGAAATGCCTGTGAATTTTCACATTTTGTCGAGTGCGTGACGTGAGTGGTTGTGAGTTAGTAAAAAGTGTGGTGACTCGATCATTTCAGTTTGAAATTATTGGTTTTTGCCTGATAATTGAAATCAATCAGTTTGAGATGTGAGTTGGTTTCTGCATTTGTGACTGCTTGAAATTGTCTGGTGTCTGTGGTTGTTGAAATATGAGCACTGTGATGGTTGTTAACCACATGCGATTTTCTGTCTTTCGGATATATCGCACAAGGCGGCTCAGAGCTTTCTACTTGAAGGAGGAATTTCAGAATGAAATTTTAATAGTGCTTTTTGTTCTATCACTTATGATTGCACGACTTCGGAATTTTTATTTCATTTTATCTTCATCCTCATTTCTCCCTAATTTTGTAGTGGCAATAGAATGTCTTCTGATGACCTCTCCCATGTTGCATCATTCCCATTGCTCCAGTTGCCTATTTGTAGTAATTTATTGTAGTCATAGTATTAGTATTTCGATCTGACGGAATTATAAGAATCCAAACAAAACACAGAGAGGGCGGAATTCAGGAATTTGTATTTAGCGGAATTATTATGCAATTCATATATGAAACATATTAACAATCAACAGTAAGTGTTTAAACAATACAGAGAGAGAAAATGTCAATCACCACATCCGCCACACGTCGAATATCTCCTTGCGTATTTATAACGATGTCTCGGTTTGCTTGCAAGTAGCTGGGACCTTCTAACTGATTCTGTGATATCATTTTCATCAGTATTATCTGGACTTATTTCTGAATTATCTACAAAATCAGGATTAGTAACGGAATCATTAATATTGTAATTGGAACGACCTACTTCATTTATTGTTACTTTGTCCAGGTGTCTGTTATGAACTGAGTGATCTTTGATGTCTAATATCCTCACCACTGGATTTCCCATTTTTTGTAGTATAATTCCAACAGAAGGTCTATAGTCTTTCCCTTTATAATAATGTACATGGGAAGACGTGGACATCAGATGCTTTTTGAGAATTCGAGATTTGAAAAGTTTTGCAAGACTTTAACGGGTATGTGTATGCTCTGCATTCAACAAACTCAGTCTATGTATATGCATCAATTCCTCCATTTTAATCAGTTGCTCTCTCATCTCATTCAGGTCTTTTCGTGTTTTCGACAGTTCACATTGCAACTTAGCTACCTCATTTTTGAAAACAGTTGACACTTGAGTTGCAGAACTTGTAGTGGAGGTTTTCATCGGATTAGCTTGAGTATTTTGAAAGGTTGGGAGACACATTGACTCCATTTTACTAGACGGCTTGGGAGAATTATCAGAATGTTGAGCAACATAAGTATTCGAACTTCTGCAAACAGTCTTCATGTGTCCAACTTTACCACATTTATGGCACTTAGCACTCCGAAAACAGCAAGTGCTTCGTAGATGTAACTTTCCACAGGATAAACACAGTTTAATATTGTTGATCTCTCGCTGCATTCTATTACCTGTGGACGACAATTTGGTTTGCCTTCCATGAACACTTGTATATTCGACTTTGAACAACATGACCCTAACTATGCATTCAAAAGAAGTTCGTGCAGCCATTATCCCTCCCGTGGCCTAATAAGACATAACCAACGAAAGACTTCTACACCACCCTTTATTTATATTTCCGACCCCTTTCTTATCATCCCTTAATCTTATCTTATATTCATTATAAACGTATTTCATTTCCTTCCCCTACAATCTAACATTACGTAATCGGTTCATTTGTTTTTACTAGCTTTATCGACTACTTCCACCTGAACAATTGTTTGTTTAATCATACTGTTTTTCATTATTCGTGTTATCACAGATTGCCTCACTTTTTCATCCTTATTATTGATAAGACCATTATTATTATTATTAGTATTATTAATATTATCATTACCACTATTATGACTAACTGCACAATTTATATTCACCATCGTATTATCCTATAGACAAAACACCATGATTGGTTTATATTTGAATTTTTATTTGTAAACTTATATTTATTAGAGTTAAGCCTGATGAGATCTAATTGAAAACAATATTGTTCGCTTAAATGTGTTGTTCTAAACATGACATCAGATACTGACGTAGTGAGAGCAGAGTATTCATCATTGACATCTTCATATGTAATACATACATCTTTAGCAGTTTGAAAAGTCCAGGAAGGAATCTGAATTAACTCTTTCTCTAACTTAGGAATATTGATTCCAGCAATTAGACGATCACGTAGTTGAGTATGCAGCTGATCTCCAAAGTTACACTTTGAAGCTTGAATTTGAAGTTGAAGAATGAGCTCTCGAATCTTCTGGTTGGGAGCATGAACCAGTTTGTTGAAGTGAGCCCTTTCTCTGGTCTCAAATGTAGTCACATGAAAGTGATTTATCTGAAGTTCACGAATCTTGACATATGACAGAGAAATAGGTTGATCTGGAAACGACAGAGTCTTTACTAGGCTATACGCATCTGGTCCAATAGCAGTAATGAAATGTGCTGGTATTTTGTCATCCCGAACATTCTTTGAAATGCACCACGCATCGAAGCATTCCAAATAATCAGCAATCTCCCGCGGAATAGCATTCATAGGAAAATTTCCCAGGTTATTTAGTTCCATCGCGACGCCAATTTGTAGTAATTTATTGTAGTCATAGTATTAGTATTTCAAGATGACCGAATTACAAGAATCCAAACAAAACACAGAGAGGGCGAAATTCAGGAATTTGTATTTAGCGGAATTATTATGCAATTCATATATGAAACATATTAACAATCAACAGTAAGTGTTTAAACAATACAGAGACAGAAATTGTCAATCACCACACTATTGAATCTATACATGAAGCTTCGCGATGAAGTTATATTTCCAAGCTGACATCTTAGCTCATTGCACATTGTTGTGCAAGGTCTTGATGATGTGCGCTGTCACTGTGTTCACGTACTTTTGCCTGAAAATAATCACGAATATGATTGCGATTCTCGAATCCTTTGCAGTTAGAGTTTGTAAACCAGGTCTTTGTGTAAAATAGGAGATGGTGGTCGCTAGAAATATACCATGGTAATATCTTCTACTAACTGACTGTTATTCTTATTATTAACATTTGATTCTACCTCTTATTATTACTATTTCTGATTAATTTGAAACCGCCTAGTATAAGTACCACTGTTTTAACTCATTTTTACACAATTATGGTTATTACTATTTTCATTAATTATTACTGTTAGTATTACTCAGCTCGCAATTCATACAATGTGGAGGTCCTTTCTCTGATGAATAAATTATTAATTCAAGTGATGGAATTGAACTACTATACATTTTATCTTAATTTGATTCTGTCATACTCCCCTCCATATATCTATTTCAACATGACCTGGAAAGCATTCTCGCCTAGTGTTTTATCCAATGTAGTTTATTTACTATTTGGTGAACAAATCAGTTGGCAGTGTTACACTAATGGTATATTTTTCTCAGTATGTTCAGTATTCATATGAAGAGTTCTACCGAAGTTTGATGAATATTCTATATCCCACTTTTCCAAGGTTCGCTTCTTCCTTCGGTTTCTGTAACATTTATGAATTACACGTTTATCATTTTCAACTCTCTCTCGGCATTTTTGACATTAATTATGAAATTGCTTGAATATGAATACGTTTGCGAAGTAAGAGGGATATTTTTGTCTTGTTGATGCTACTTTTTAATCTTTCCACATATCATCAGTCTGTAGATCGTCTTAGCCTCTAATCAGTATAACTGAATCAAGCATACCTCATCATTCAGGAGAAGACACTTTTTTCAGAGCTCTTTACATGAACCCGATTGCAAAAATAATCAGTTTTCAAATGGATGAATGGAAACACTACGGAACCATCTGTCAACACAAAAATTCACAATTGACTTCTCGAAGCGGCAACGTAAAATGAAATCTTCCAGGGTTTATGTGTGACTATTTAATTTGCTTCAAGTTTGATAACGTGCTCACATGACTGAGTGGATCAGTGGAAGACAAGGAAGTACTATAAGTCACTTTCCGCCTAGCTTGTGACTCTTCGTGAGAACGAACCCATCAGGGTTTGATCCCAGGATCATCTGCTAACAATGCATTGCGTCTAGGTTATGTAGTTCATGAATACCAACTTTTGAGTATTCATAATTCTTGTTCGAAAACCCTGATAGGTAGTTACTTCGAAAATTCATAAACGTAAACGAAACAGCTATCGGCTAGTCTCTGGTTTTCCATTGATTTTCCAAATAATATCAGCTCCTGACAACAGATGAATCAAAATGCAGTCATATTCTTTTTATGTCAATTTGAATATGAAATACTGAGATACACGCAGTGAATTTGAAGCAGTGCTTCATACTCTTTTTCTGGATGAAACAGCAGTTCCATGCCGGCAAACTGGGATCTGCTGGAGCTGCCGATGGAGTTGATGAATCTACCACGTTCAGGTCACCTAGATTATTCCAGACCATATTTCTCAGCAAACACAACTGATTAACGCCACACAATCCATCATCAATGGTGGACTGGCGCAGGTGACCAATAACCTGTTTGACACAAGGGTAACTGCAATGGAGCCACCAAAATCGAACGATTGGTACCAGGTTGTTGAACATTTGCAGCATGAATCTTTGGCACTACCAATGATTGCCTGTAATGACTGATGTTTTATACTAAATAAATCAGGACACATTATTGTGTATTGGCCAGAAAGACTGAGAGGAAATATTCTCGAATGTCTAACTGTATTTTTTCTCTCCTATAAGACTAAAAGTAGTAGAGACTATTGAGAGGTGGCCTTGCATTTTAATTTGCCAGCAGATGGCCGAAAATCAGTTTATTCATTAGATTCACTACTGCAGTTTTATCAGTGGATAAAAGCTCATATTTATTCGTCAGACCGTGTTCATCGATATTTCAAATGGTTGGTGAACATTGTCAAATATCTTGGGCATGTCGCACCATAGCGTTCTTATTGGCGGCAGCAAAGTGTCGTTCCCATTCCTTATCGTGCGCGAGTTATGGTAAACAGTACTTTGAAGATAGGGATCTTTACCTCGTTGAGGTATGTGATCCCACTGAGCGATAGGAAGTTGGCACCATTCTTAAAAATGCGTAGAATCTCATGCCATGTAGAAAGGAAAAGTTGAGCTTCAGTTGAAAAAGATGTTGCCGAATGACATCACTTAGAAAGCTGACAACCCGTATAACTATTCAGTTCGCTTGGTGAAGATAGCAAGTTGAAAGTGCAGGCCCTGCGTCTAACTTTGACAGCAAAACAGCATGGCTGTGTTGAGATGTTTTGCCGTGCCAACTGTAGAGAAACCTTGGATTGGCTACAAAACCCAGATTTTTCTGCAGTTATTGAACTCTCACCTAGATGTCAGCAGAAACTGATTCGACAGTGACAGAGATAGGCGGGCCTTCACCGTTGGTCAGAAACAGTTTCGGTTTAAGCACATGTTGTTTCAACAAGTAGTTGCTTCATACGTGGAGAAGAATTCACAGCTTGCACAGATGCGAGTGAATATGGCATAGGCGCAGCACCCAGTCAAGTAGGAGTTGTTGAGTGTGCTAGTCGTGTTTTGACGCAAACACAGCAGAAGCATTCAACAGCAGATACAGGCTGTTTGTTAGTAGCGTGGGTGTTAGACAAATGGTGACTGTAAAACTCCTCCAACAGCCACACACTGAAACGGATCACAAGGAGCTACAATTCCGGAGGATGGTGACAGACCTACCTGGTGAATTGTCACGATGGATGTTGCACCTACTGTTGCAACTGTCTCACACATTCCTGGCCAAGAAAATTGTTTAACAGCCTTTTAATCTAAACTGGATGTCAATGTAGTTGAAGATTGAACAACAATTCATGGTTGTTTGCTCAAACCCAACTTCCCCAATTTTCGTGGAGGCATCAATACGACGGTCATCGTCTCATCGGTCGCTGTTCAGAAAGAAGAGTAAAACACCGTCAGAAGTAATATTGTGATTTATTATTGTAATACTTGTTCACAGACCTTAGTCATACGTTATTTATATATTGGTGTAACAATAAAGAATCCTCGAGTCAACAATTGGTGTTTTGGTTTTTGCGTCCGTTATTACTAAGCGTTTCTGAGAAACTTCAAGGAACAGCGTGAGCCCGAGTGCAGCAAGAGCTGGGCATTAACGGTTTATGAGACGTGGCTGACACCGGAAGACTAAATTTGGTTACCGGAGATCGCTTATGGAATTATTGTTTTGGCCTAAGACCTATTATCACTTGCGGTTACTTATCAAATCCTATCCCCAATACAGAAACACGTGCGATCCCTAACGAAATAGGAATCAATTAGTCCACGGCGATTAAAGAGCAAACCGCGTTTCTCATACAAAGAGATCGACTAAGAATAAACGCCCACGGCACTGCGACTTGTCGAGAACAGTGGAAGCTGGTTGGCGGTAATACATTAACCTCCACACCATGAAATGATACAAGGATGGCACCGGCTAGTATATGTAGGAGTCACTAAAAAGATCGACCTCTTGAGACAAAGCATGTATTTCCCATGTTTGAGAGAAATAATAATATTGATTCACTTTATTCCAAAAACAGTACTTGTGATACAGAATGGAATTTTTTCAGCATTAAACACAATATTGCATCTAATTTCCTCAAATTATAAATAAAATTAATCACACAGAAAATTTTCCACATTTACAGTAGGGATAATGTCAAAAACATGCAGCATATAAAATGGAAATCATAATAATAATGATAACATCTAAGGTAATAATGGTAATAATACAAGTGAAAATTGCCATGGGCTTGATTTACACAGTATTGTCGTTATATGCGGTATAGAAATCCAAGCATGTTTAAAAATATTGAATATAATGTTCTCTTTACATGATATGGTGAGGGGGGAAACAAAGATTACAGCAGTCATAGAGATAAGTTTGTGTTTGCAATTATGAGAGTAAAACAAAGAAGCAACAGGACCATCAGTATATATCCAATATCCAATATCGTTTTTACGAGCTACTATAAACCAATTTGATTTCTTTGTGCTCGCTTCTTGATTGTGAGGTATAGGTTCTTGATCTTCGGTAAACTTCTGCGTAGCTTGTCCCGCCACTCGACTGTCGTAGCTTTGGTTGACTCCGAAGGGAGTAGTGCTGAGATTAATTATATGTGGTTTGTAGTATGAGGTATGTTAAGACTGTTACTACTGTGATTGGAGTTGATCCTTTCGCCAGTTAGTCCTTCGGTATTGTCGACAAGAGAAAGAGATAGTAATAATAATAATAGTAATAATAATAATAATAATAGATATAATTAGTGAAGCTATTGAGACTAAGAGACAGAAACGAAAATAGGGAACGTAACAACAGTCAGCTCATTAAGTTTGAAGAATAATATATATATCGGTAATAGTAATAATAATAATAGTAATTATAATATTAATAAGTTGTCAGGAGAGTAAGACGGGAGAGAATGTAAAGAAGTAAAATGACGAGTTTAATTATCTACCCTGATTGGTAAATGCGATTTTAAGGAGATAGGCCATTTGGATGCAGTCCTTGTATAGCTGCATGGTTGTCCAGCCTTCGCTTAAAGGCGTCCAAAGACGGTGCCATAGCTACATCTGCCGGTAAGGAATTCCAGGGACGACAAACCCGCAGTGAAAAGAAGTGGGAGCGCACCCGGGTCCTTGCCCTCTGGTGAGCTATCCTTCTGGGATTTCCACGTGGAAGCCTATACCTACTCAATGGCAGAACACCTTTGTTTGGGTGATTCTGGTCATTTGTTATTTTGTAGGCGGTAATCAAATCCCCCCTCAGCCGACGGTAACTAAGTGTGAACAGGCCTAATTTCTTCAGCCTTTCATCATATGGTTTGTTTCGGAGACCAACCACTCCTTTTGTTGCCCATCGTTGGACTCTTTCCAAGAGGTTGGCATCTCTTCTCAGCATTGGGGGTGCAATAATATTATGCACCTCAAGGTGTGGCCTGACGTATGTTTTGTACAACATTAGAAAGAGCTCAGGAGTGAGTGCACCTAACTGTCTATGCGTAAAGTGTATGACCGCATATGCCCTCGCTACATCCCCTGTGTAATTTACGCTTGTGTCCAATTAATAGAAATATATATATATATATATATACATGTAATAGAAATAATAAAAGTAAAACTTGAAGGTAAATAAGGATGGATGGAGGAAACTGTTTATTTACTAGATGAAGAAAGGTTAGTTAGTTTTTGCCTGACAATATTTTCATCAAATGAAATACGTGCCAAGTATGGTATCATAGAATTTATATACTTAGACGTGCGAGCATACAGTTTTCTGAAGTTACTTCTTGTTCTACCTGAGGAGATGCAAGGTGAAAGCTGACAGGAAAGTTGATGCTCCAAGTAAGACAAAATCCCTCTAGCGAATTTATTGCACGACGTCAAGTGCCTATTGACAAAGACGTTAACTATGTGGTCCACTGGGACACCACTCACCACCCTACTGATAGTCTTCAGCGTTCTACGAATTGTGACATAATCTTTGTTAAGCAAACCAGGAAACAATAAGGGTGAACAATATAGAAGAATAGGTAGGATGCAAGTGTTTATGAACTGTAAGGAGAGGGGTCGAGTGACACCCGAGTGCTTTAACATCTTAATAAAACCTTTTAGGCGGAATATTTTACTGAAGATGGCTAAGACATGGGAAGACCAGGAGAGAACTGTAGAGAGAATAAATCCAAGATACTTTATTTCTGATTTAATTTCTATATCACTGTCGTCAATCTAACAACTGTCATGAGAATCGAAGGCTTATCTAACTGTCTTTAACATCTTAGGCTAAAATTAACAGTTTGGCGTTTAGAAGGATTCATTTTTAGACCGCTAAACTCAGACATGTATTTAGGTTAAGACAGCATCAGCTGATGGATGCAGATTATTGCATACTGCAATCTGTACAGTCGACTTCATTAATGAATGGCATTAGGTGAATTGGTGACCGTATGTATAATGAGTTCACTTTGGCAGACTTTCAGTAGCAATATGTACCTCCTGAAAGTGACAGAACGCGCCAAACGACGGATAGACGTGGTCATGATCCCAGATCAGCACGCGAGAGCCATAGCTGACCCAGTAATTCGACGTATTGTTGCAGACCGTGGCTTACCAAAGATGACACCAACATTCTAACATCCCTGTTTTGAAAGTGAACAATATGCTTCTCGTTTTACAAAGCTGGGTATCAAGAAGATCAGAACTGTACGATTTTATCCAGGAATGAATGGTGTGACAGAGAGAAATAGCCTTACAGTCAAGGAGTGGCTGGTCTCAAATGGAGGCGACTATGAGACTGCTTTCATTAATTTTACCAGCACTTATACTCACCCGGGTAACAACAAAGATGTGACCATTTCAGTTAAGATACGGAAGGAAACCGCTACTATCAATACATAGCATAACCCGGCCGACTTATTCAGAATGGAATTTTACAAGATTGCGAATAAAACGGAAAGAATCATCAAGAAAAGTAGGGCTCAAACAGTAAACATACGCCGAAAATGGTGAAACAACGGAATGAGTAAATGTTGGAGTCAGTGATCGAGTAAAGCAAACAGAAATAAAGTAAACTGTTAGATGCGAACCTGGTTCACGGAAACTCCTTTCGAAGTGGGAGGGTCTTTACAGTGTCAACGAGAGATGTAGTCCTATCAAGACCATAAAACGATTATATGAACAGAAACGGGTTAACATTAGCCAACAGCTGAAGTGAATATAGTAGAACAAGGGGGCCTGGACAGTGGTATAAGAGGAATAGGTAGAACCAATAAGGTTGGAGCAACCCCATTTGAAACTTTTTAATGGGAAGACGAGTGCGGTTTGTGGTGCCAACAAGATTTATCAGTAGTGTATGAACAGACTATCGTCAACACAAAAAATCGAATTTGGAGAAGAGAGCTGTAACGTTAAATAGGGCAAATAAACCCGTGTTGTGACAAAATAAGCTTCAGTGAAAAAATTCAAAGAGACACACTACGAAGGGAAGAAGAAAAGATCTATGCGAACGACGATTTTCATGAGGTGAACATAATTTCCTTCGAGCCTCTTCAAAGGAATCCAAATAAACATTCCGAAAACATGTTTATTGCCTCTTAACGTAACCGCGAAATTCTGTTTTTTGGCGAGCGGTGGGAAGCCTCACGCTCAAACTTCACCGTTCGTGAAGGTTAGTATCCTCCAGACGAGGATGGGGATCCGAACAAAAACGCAGTAGCCCGAATTCGGAGAGTTATCCCCCTCCGATTCATTGATTGCCTCGTGAAAACTTTGTTGATTCGATAATCACGCAAAATGTAAATTCAAGTTGTATTTTAGACACTGCTGAAAACACCACCTCCAGTGATGAATACTGTTTGATCTGTAAGTAGCACCAGGAATAACGAAATGTTCACTGAAGTCGATGATCCAACTGCTGGAAATATTACAACCAAGCTTTACATCATCATTCAAAATAAGTATGTGGCAAATATGCCTGAAAATTCGTTACTACTGGTGAAACAATTGTGAATCTCTTTGTGTACATTCTATAGGTCGGGGAATTGTTTTTAATATATATGTACTTGGTTCTTTAATGAGTGTCAAATTTTGCAATGTTTGTCAATCTGTAAACGGTTGGTTGAAGAGCATGGGCGACAGAATCAACAAATAAGAGTAAATTCAGCATTTATCGATTTCTAGTCTCCATTCTTCTGGTTTCACCTGCTCTCATACCTCCGACACTTTTGTTCCAATCCTTTCATGAATGCCAAATTTTATGTTTTCAATCAGATGTAAATACTTTGTTATCATTTGCCTGTCATTTTACCGACAAGCAAAGTATGAACTCAGTGAGGTAGTTAGGTGAAAGCAGCTTCTCATGGAATGTGCTGTCCATTAAAATAATTGTGCAATGTTATGGATTTATCAAGTGAAATACTCTGACAGTTGGTATACAGTATTCCGCAAATTGATTTTATTTGTGTACCTAAATTTAAAAATATCGCTTAAATGGTGATCAATTTCAAGAGTTGATTTTAGCATCTATTATTGACCTTCATGAGTGCTCCCTATTCTCTTTGACAGGATAAAGTCGTGCTGGTTATAATAAGGGGTTTACTGCCTAGATAATATTCTGTTATATTGTTTCAATGAGCCTGGACGATTCTCAGTCAGGATTCTGAGAGTGCTGTCTCACGTCTGATTTCAAGATTGATACAATGTGACTCATTCCGAAAAAATGCGAATATTCAAGCAGGAATTTATGGTGGAGCTCGGAAACAGAAAATCTTGGCCCACGGAGAGAATCTGGAAAATCTAGTCATCACCAATAATCGTTGTATAATGTCACACAAACTCGACAACATACTGGTGAAAATCAAAGTGTTGACAAACAAGAAAAACAACATTTTGCAGTAACCATTAATGTAGTATGAGGCTTTAAGTGAGCCATTTCCCATACTTTTTCCAGACTGCATAATTTCAGTCGAAATGTAGAATCACTCAGTACACTTGTGTGGGTAAGTGAAATAACCTATAGCGAAAAGTGTTATCATCAGACTGCAGACTGTTGTCAGCAGCCTCCATCTCTACGGCATGTTGAAGATCTGGTGGCCATCGCTAAATGAATAGTAACAAGTAGCTCTCAGGAAGAATACAGCAAAAACCTATCGGACAACAAACATAACTAAAGACAAAATGCGATACTTTTGAATTTGGTGAAAATTTCGCACGTGTTTTCGCTGATATCCATTCATAGCTTATTGGTGTATAGTCCTCAAAACTGTGGTCGAAGTCTCTGAACAACATGTTCGAAGAAACACAATTGTTATGGGAAGTGCCTCATTGTAGTAATTTATTGTAATTGAAATATTAATATACCGGGATGACGGAATTATAGGAATCTAATCAAAACCCAGAGAGGGCAGCAATCAGTAATTTGTATTTAGCGGAATTATTATGCAATTCATATATGAAACATATTAACAGTCAACAGTAAGTGTTTAAACAATACAGAGATAGAAATTGTCAATCACCACATCCGCCACACCTCGAATATCTCCTCGCGTATTTATAACGATGTCTCGGTTTGCTTGCAAGTAGCTTCGACCTAACTGATTCTGTGATATTATTTTCATCAGTACTATCTGGACTTATTTCTGAATTATCTACAAAATCAGGATTATTAGCGGAATCAATAATATTATAATTGGAACGACCTACTTCATTTATTGTCACTTTGTCCAGGTGTCCGTTATGAACTGAGTGATCTTTGATGTCTAATATCTTCACCACTCGATTTCCCATTTTTTGTAGTATAATTCCAACAGAAGGTCTGTAGTTATTATCTTTGTAATAATGTACATTAGAAGTAGTGGACATCAGATGCTTTTTGAGAATTCGAGATTTGAATAGTTTTGCAGGACTTTCACAAGAACTTGTATGCTCTGGATTCACCAGACGTAGTCTATGCATATGCAGTAATTCCTCAATTTTATTCAGTTGCTCTCTCATCTCATTCAGGTCTTTTCGTGCTTTCGACAGTTCACATTGCAACTTAGCTACCTCATTTTTGAATACAGTTGATACTTGCGTTGCTGAACTTGCAGTGGAGGTTTTCGTTGGATTAGCTTGAGTATTTTGAAAAGTTGAAAGACACATAGACTCCATTTTACTAGACAGCTTGGGAGAATTATAAGAATGTTGAGCAACATAAGTATTCGAACTTCTGCAAACCGTCTTGATGTGTCCAACTTTACCACATTTATAGCACTTAGCACTCCGAAAACGGCAAGTGCTTCGTAGATGTAACTTTCCACAGGATAAACACGGTTTAATGTTTTTGATCTCTCGCTGCATTCTATTACCTGTGGACGGCAGTTTGGATTTCTTTCCATGAACACTTGTATTTTCGACTTTAGAAAGCATAACATCAGACACTGACGTAGTGGGAGCAGAGTATTCATTATTGACATCTTCATATGTAATACATACATCTTTAGCAGTTTGAAACGTACAAGAAGGAATCTGAATTAACTCTTTCTCTAATTTAGGAATGTTGATTCCAGCAATTAGACGATCACGTAGTTGTGTATGCAGCTGATCTCCAAAATTACACTTTGAGGCTTGAATTTGGAGTTGTAGTATAAAGTCTCTTATCTTCTGATTGGGAGAACGTACCAGTTTGTTGAACTGAGCCCTCTCTCTGGTCTCAAAAGTAGTTACATGGAAGTGATCTATAAGAAGTTCACGGAGCTTAGCATATGGAATAGAAATGGGTTTATCTGGAAACGCCAGATTCTTCACCAGGCTATATGCATCAAGACCAATAGCGGTGATGAAATGAGCAGGTATTTTATCATCCCGAACATTCTTGGAAATGCACCACGCATCAAAGCATTCCAAATAATCAGCAATCTCCCGCGGAGAACCATTAAGAGGAAATTTTCCCAGGTTACTTAGCTCCATCGCGACGCCAATTTGTAGTAATTTATTGTACTTGAAATATTAATATACCGGGATGACGGAATTATAGGAATCTAATCAAAACCCAGAGAGGGCAGCAATCAGTAATTTGTATTTAGCGGAATTAGAATGCAATTCATATAAGAAACATATCAACAGTCAACAGTAAGTATTTAAACAATACAGAGATAGAAATTGTCAATCACCACACTCATGCTGAATTAAAACTGCATTACCACCCTGTAGGTCAATTTGCTTGCATAACAGTGCCAATAGCAAATATCATTGTAAACCGTCCTGATATTTACCAGGTTAAGTAATCACTGGATGTAACTCAGAAAAATTTTACCGATTCAGATCCAATAGCCTACCTCATATATAACCATCATACAATTTCTCCAGACAACTTAAATAAGCAGGAAGTCTTATTCACTGCTTCGCTCCAGAAGCGATAAAGCGTATAGTATTATATAATAAAGATATAGTTGACAATATCCCAGACTCAGTGCCTCCAAAGTCTTTAAAAAACAAGTGCCTGGATTTTTGCGGCATGGCAAATGCACCATGTGAACGCGAAAGATTTTGTACAAAGCCAACCCAGGCTAATTGTCCCATCATTTTTAAGATCAGCAACTCTCTTGATACTAGTGAGTTCAATAGGTTTCAGGATCATGTAAGACTAAATGGAAGTTACAAATCCGCAAGCGCAGCTCAGGAAAAAACACTGTGCCAACGCAGGATAATGTGTAGTAATTATCTGGTCACCCACCTCCTCTGGCTAAAATTTAATAAAAGTGGGTTGTGTACAGCAGCAGTCACCTAGTACTGACAACAGCATTCAGCAAACTACACAACAACTGCGCCTTCCAATGAAACCAGGAACTGATTTTAATACCGGTGTTCCTGTAAATAAAGCCTCACTGAAAGATGTTAAAATAGCCAGAACTGCTGAAAGCTGCTCTAAGAAATATTTACTCAAACTTAGTTATCTCACCACCGTGAACAAATTTCGCAGGACTCAGTCTAATGATGGAGAAGAATACTTTGTATTCAATAAGCCTACTGAGAGAAGGCGTGTCAACAAAACCACATTGAATACGAAAATATCCCTTGGAAAGACAGATATATATGGTGGTTTTCAGCAAACTTTCTCTTAAAGAAACTCGGTCCCCTAAAGTCTTGCGACTGAAACACATTCCCACACAGTATAATTCAATTTATAAGAACAACACGGGGATTTGTACGGGCATGACGAATAGTAGATTGGTGTGTAGACCTTTTGATGCTACGCTTTCCAATCGACAAGCTAGACCCAACCATTACTACCCTAATATAGAGGAAAGCACAGTAAATTTTCCAGGCGTCCCAAATCACTGGTATGAACCATCTCGTCTCACTCTAACCCCGATGCATGGACACCCAGTCCGGCCTTCTTATCACCCATAAAGTCTTCTGGTGCTGAAACACAAACCGAATTGGGTTATGATGATATTTTAAGCCAGTTTGCAATAACTCGTGGCTTATTGTGTTGCTAATTAATGCACGTTCCCTAATCCATAAGATATCTCAACTAATGACATTAATTAATATTGGTCTCCAAGCCTCCTGCAGCTCCCATAGCTGAACTGTGGTGCTAATCTTCTATACCTGACTTGCATATAGGTAAAGATGATTACACTGTACACCATGCAAATAGAGGTTGCAAGCGTGGTGGAGGATGTCTCGCATACACATATAACTCATTCGTAGTCGGTAAGCTGGAAGATGAAATGCCTGATTCGCTCTGGGTTGTCTTGCATTGAAATAAGCGCAAACTTCTCACAGGCTGTGTTTATCGAGCACCATGCTCAAACAAAGAAATTGTTGCTTTTTTAGCTAAATCGTTTTCACACAACTCCTAGTTTGGTACTAATTACAAAATGATTTCAGTGGACTTCAATCTTCTAGACGTCAACTAGTTAAGAAGTTCCGGCCTCCAACGCTTCAACGAGTTACTTGCTACTATCGACTGTTATTGTTGACAACAACACGTCTAGAGATATGTTGGACTTTGTGTTTTGTCATGATACAATCCCAATCTCCAACTTTGTTGGTTACAGGCTATAGAACGGTACTTTGCTCTCTGCCTTTCTCACCAGTAAGTATACGAAACAAACAAGATTCAGGGAGCATGATTTGACGTATTTACATACAAACAAGGCGTCGGCGGCATAGTGGTTAGGACGCTCGCCGACCATGCACATGGTCCGGGGTTCGAACCCCAACCGACGCACTCCTTTACCTCGCTAAGCCAGGAACAATAAGCTGGTAAGGAGGAAAGGTTGAGCATGAGGCTAGCAACCCCATCCTGTAAAAAATTAAATACTGTTACAGAAACTTCAAGTCACTAGCTTGAGTCCCTATGTTTCACCGGGAACCTGAAGGAAAAAGCGTACATACAGACTAGGGATTAGCACAAGAAATCATTAGACACTGTCTTTGGGATGACAATTTTACCACTGACTACCTGGAGGCTGTAGTGCCCCTATTTTACAGGAATGCTAACCTCTGTCAAGATACTGTTGCTCCTAAGAAGGTAGTGATATGAGGTAGAGAGGAAGCCGAATACATTCCAGGGGCATAACGCAGTAGGTCAAGTAAGTTGATGAAACAGTACTATTCCACTAAGGATATATCACTGCTGCACTCAATCCACAAGTCACTTACATCTTTCAAGCGGATATGCTCTCAGAAAAAACTCAGTGAAATGTTGAGTGCATTTGGAAAAAGCCCTAAGTTCATAACCTTGCCGCACTTCTTAAAAGACGAATGCGGTAGACCAGGAACATCCCCCAACGTACTTCACGACAAAGTAATCTACAATCAGCCTGCGGTCATCTGTGAACTATTCGGTGAGTGGTTTACGGACTTTGGATTATAAACGCACGCCTAATGAAACTACACCTCTTACTAGCTCTTCCCTCGGGAGCACTGTGTTCACCAATCAATCAACAGAACAAGCAGTTAAGAGCCTTAATTCTCTACTAGCATGGGACCAGATAACTTTGCTCCAATAATTTTCAAAAACAGTAGATGTGACGTTCCCCCATTAACTCTTAAATTCCTCTCGATGTCTGTGGACACTGGCACCTTTCCTAATGATTGGAAAACTAGCTTCATAATTCCACACTACAAACCTGGTGACAAGGCAAACGTTCGCAATTACAGACCTACAAACACTACCCCAGTCATGTCGCGAATCATGGGGAAAATTTTCAAAGATCAATTGTCAGACTATCTACTTGGGGAAGATCTAGTTACAAGGTCTCACCAAGGATTTCTCAAAAATAGGTCCCGAGACAATAGCCACTTTGACCTTTTTAACTTCATCACTTTTAGTCGCGAGGCACGTAAGCCAGTCGTTGTTCTCTACCTCCGTATATCTTGTGCATTTGACATGGTATCTCAAGATACTCCCCTTGAGAAAATGTACTCAATTGGAATTCGCAATCCATTACTGAACTGATTACAGTCATTTCTAAGCAAAAGAGTACAAATAACCATAGTCGGATCTGTACTGCCTCATCCTAGGTAGACCACATGTAGTTTCTGCAGTGTGGTGGCCCAGGACCAGATCTATTTACTGGTAATGTCAGTAGTATATTCTCACTTTTTGTACATGAAGTACTCCAGTTCACAGGCATCAACGTGATGAGTTGCATATACATGGAGTAACGATATTCACAGTTTTTCACTGATACTGGAAACATAAGCAAGGAAAGGCAATGAAATAATATCAGTAAGCACACTTTACATACGCTGAAACGAGTTATATGATATAGCGCTAGGCACCATTATTGCTTGAATTTGTCAGAAATGCTCTTGACAACTCAGGGTCGCGTTACGTAAGGTCGATATGCCGGACTGTTTTCATCATCTCCAAGAGACTAACCACAGCAGTTAGTATCTATTTAAACATGCGAAGAATTATTTATGAATTAGCAAAATTTGCTAACGGAGAATGTTTGATTCCTTTCTGTCAGGAACCAGAAACACGGCGAACAAATCTACACAAACCGTCACATGAAACATGCAGGAGTGGGACATTGCCGTCGATTGAGTCATTGGGATTTAAAGTGCAACCGTCAGCGTATCTCCACTACTTCTTGAACATCTACGTTTATCAATGCTATGTAGTTAGTGATTTGGATTTGCCATGGATGAATATCCAGATGTATACTACAGCCTGTATATCATTAGGACTAAGTAAATTCCATTTGGTGTGGGATTTAAATATTCTACGGCTTTGAAATATTGCGCAAAGTAACGACTTGGTAATGGACAGTATACTTATGCTTAAAATGCATTACTTCGTTGACCCCGATAACGAGAACTGTGGATTTATATAAATCCTCACCACTGTGGATACAGCATAATCGCATTCTTTTCAGAAAAAAGGCTTGTTGGTGGATTTTGATGAATGTCCAAGAAACTCACATCTTCCCATGTGATGCTGTGGTAAACTCCTACCTTGTTTTCCCATATTTCACCCGTATGTCCGTTATTTTTCACACTTTCTATCAGATAGACATAATTCGATCGACTCTCATTTGTATGGGTATTGGTATCATGATTGTTACCTTTCTGTCTGAAATTTTATATTGAGGCAAAACAGACAACATGTGTAGTCAATGTCACTGTGCTTGCTAACCGCGTCTCCGCAGATACTTAGTTCCATATTTGAACATATCTGATCAAGTCAAGCTTTTGCCTCGTAGGTATTTTACATTGTTGTATACCCACTGTACCTTCAATGTGTCTAAGGTTATATCCAATGTGTTCTGAAAATCGAGTACCATAAGTAGGTAATTTACTATGTGTTTAAGAAGCTCATAGATGAGTTCCAAGTTTAGTCGCAATCGTCTAGACCATAGTGTTTCGAGTCCTAGGATTTCTAATCTGCTGGAGTAGTTTCTGCCGTTTTCAGTTCCCTGTAAGTTTAGCCTGTATTACCTCTGTATTCCTTCTACTTCCAGTTTGTCTCCTTTGCGTATACTACTGAATATGAATTGGCAGTGACCTAAAATGGGCCCACACTCAAACTTTGTACAGCAGTATTCGAGATTCATTTCTGCAGAAGTTCGTGAGTAGGAAGCCAATGAGCCTGAGTGATCTTGACACTTGGTTTGAGACAGTAATAATATATATTCTCACTTTTGTACACGAGGGACGCCAGTTTACAAGCATTATCAATTCCACAAATTACACATACGATTAGTAAGCATAGTTAGTGAAGACAATGTAATAAGGCAAATATTTTTCCTAGCTAAGTAAAATACACCAGTTGTATAGGCATGCATGAGTATTGTTTAAATTACATGATTTGCGGTTGCTGTCATTTTGTCTTTAGTTTGTGTGATAAGTCTGATAACCAGTGATTCAATGGACCACATCAAGAGATACAGAGATATCGACTTCTCATTAACAAAAACCTAAGTATTCGTTGGACGGATTACAGATGCTTGGGAAAATAAATAAAGCTTGAAGTCGATTCACTAATATAACAACAAAATGAATCTCATAATAATATACCATCTTTCAATGCACATGAGGAACTCCAGTTGACAGGCATCATCAATATGATAACGCACACGTGTAGTAAGAATGTTTAAAATTTTTCACTGACACAAGATATATATATACATAAGGGAGGATAATATAAAAATAATGAAAGTAAACACACTTTGCACAAGCTGAAACAATTTATATGATATAATCCCAGGCACGATTATTGTTTGAATTTGTCTAAAATGCGCAAAGCAACTGAGTGTTGGGTTACTCAAAATTACTGTAATGCAGTAGAAACCGATATAATGCCACTGAACAAGTTTCTTTTTCTTCTTTTTCAGAAAGAAACGTTGATGTGGCATCACTAGAGCAAGAAGAAGATCGGTTAGCTAAACTTGTTATAAATGATGAGAACTAGCTTGTGCCCGGGCTATTCAAGTCTTGCTCGCTTGAAATAAACGATACTAGACCAATGCTATGACTTGAAGCAGAGCTCGCAGCACACCATGCTCAGATTCTACTCCCGTCGACAATTACCAGGGGAGAGTTTCCTGGACTACCTCCATGCTCTTTAGCTCCTGGCAACTGGCCTTGACTGCCACAAGGACCTCCCCAGCCGAGACCAGGCAGTATGCACACGCTTCGTCGAGGGAATGATGCCAGGAGAACTGCGCACACACCTACGACGTCAGCTCCCAACCAGCACAGTCGAACTACAGCGAATTATCCTCCGTTTCATGGACGCGGAGAACGATTACACGCCTACACCCAGCAGCTCTCGATATCCACTGCCAACTGCACCCACAGCAGCCACCGTGACTCCCGTCCGCAGTGACCGTCCCAGAAGCCGACAGCGTTCAAATGAGGATGCTACGCGTGGATGTTACTACTGCCAGCGTTACGGGAAGAAGGCCCACAGGTGCGGGCACAACCGTCAGTCCGACAGCAGTAAGTCCCCTATTTTTAACCTGTCTACATACTCTCGGTCACAGCAACCTTTGATGTTATGGGGATATATTAATGGCGTACCCTCTAAAGTTCTCTTAGATGCTGGTGCATCGGTTTCGCTCGTAAAGGCGGCCTTCCTTCGACGCGTGCCCCAGCACTCACCCCCAGTAACCGCACATAATATCTTGACGACGGCTAACGGCGCTAAATTGGAAGCTCGATCTGCTACAGATCTACAGCTGCGCCTGGGAGACTTAAATGCGCATTTCAACACTCTTAGCAATCTAAAAACTATAAATAAACTAGCAGCATGGATGCGTAAAGGCTTAGTACGGAACAAAGAGGATTAGTTTACCCTTAGATATAGGACGTGTCACTTTATCGTAACCTTCAAACGCTTGCTATATAAACTGTTTTATTCCAATGACTACCCCTACCAGAAACCATTAATTACTTCTAAAACGCATCAGTCATTAGAACACTAAAACGCTCAGACTCATTAATACACATTATGACACTAAATAAACTCTAAGACTTCGCATAAATAAAGTGAAAAGACAACTATAATTAAAAGTAATTTTTTACTTATATGTTATAAAATTGACATAAACATTTACATATATACATTAATATACTTTTAATGTTCACATACTTTCTCTTTCTGGTATTCTGCTGCTCTTATTCATCTTCTGGTCGAGGTCGAACAACCCTGCATCTAAACTGAAATGAGGATTAATTCCAAACCATCTATATCATAACCACTCAAATTCCATGAACGATCCAAATCTACCATTTGAAGACGCTGGCGAACATGCTGTAAATGAGTATTCATGATCTGAAATGAAGAAGCAACTGGTTTTCAAACAGTTTTCAACATTTTTCTCAACTTACGAATACAGTCCGCCATGCAGACACAAATGGAGCAAATGGAGAATTCTGGAATCGACCTCGACACCATTTGATGCAGTAAAACAACTTAATATGACCTTATCTAGTTTTCGTATCCACGGTCAAATTTCTTTCCTGTTATAAAACTACGATAAGACTGCTGAAAAAGTGGAATAAATATATCACTGATCTCAACATAATACATCAATAAACTTCAAACCAAGGGTGTTGCTCACAACAAAGTTATATAAGAGAATTGACTTCAAGCTTTTTTTCCCAGATATCCGTATTACATTCAACTGATGTCTGATTTTTTTAATGCGAAGACAGTATTTCTATATCTCTTTATGTGCTACACAGACTTTATAGCAGACTGTTCCGACTGACTCTCATGTCAGAGAGAACAACCAAACTGTAAATTCATCATACATCAAATTATGTGTAATTTATATAATAACTTAGCCATGCCTGTACAATTGGTATGTTCCTGCATAAACAGGAAGAAATATATATTATTATCATCGGTTCCTTATCTGTACGCAAATAACATGGGACCCCATCCTCGGAGTAGACTTCCTGACGTCCCATCAAACCCTGATAGATATTCCCAATTCTCGCGTCACAATTGACTCTGTCCCTGTAGCATTGTTCAGCCCCAACAACAGACCTCTTCGATGTTAAGGGTACCAATATCTACCACCTTAAATCAAATTTCGGTTGGCCCATCCGCTCCTGCGCCTCTCCGAGAGCGAATGCTAGAATTAATTGGTGAATACGCGGATGTGTTTGATGAAGGGGCTAATCCAGGACGAACTGGAGTGGTCAAGCACCGTATCGATACCGGCAGCCATCCGCCGGTGCGCCAGCCATCCAGACGCATCCCGGTGCATTATCAGCCCCAACTAGAACGTTTGCTACAGGACATGTTGGATAAAAAGATCATCGTACCTTCCCCGTCCCCATGGGCGTCACCTATTGTGTTAGTTAAGAAGAAAAATGGATCCCTCCGTATGTGTATCGACTACCGCAGGTTGAACGCCGTGACGAGACGTGATTCCTTCCCGATCCCTCGCATTGACTCTACTCTCGACGCACTGAGTGGCTCGAAATGGTTCTCCACGTTAGATTTAGCATCTGGGTACTGGCAAGTTGAGGTACACCCTGACGACTGCCCAAAGACTGCCTTCATCCTTCCGACTGGGTTGTATGAATTTCGCACCATGCCCTTTGGTTTGTGTAATGCCCCGCCACTTTTCAACGGCTGATGCAAGTTGTCCTGGATAGGTTAGTTCCACAACAATTTTAATATATCTTGATGACATCGTTGTCCACGGAAAATCCCCAAAAGAACACATAGATAACCTACGTACGGTCTTTAAACGCTTACGCACGGCGGGCTTAAAGTTGAAACCGTCTAAGTGTACCTTTCTTCAGCGAGAAGTTATTTTCTTGGGTCACCGCATTTCCCCAGATGGCATCCAGACAGATCCAGCGAAAACTCGCCTCATCTCCGACTGGGCTGTACCTAAGTGTAGTAAAGACGTTCGCAGCTTCTTGGGTTTCGCGTCGTACTATCGTCGCTTCGTCCCCGCGTTCGCCACCCTAGCATCACCCCTACATCGCTTAACGGAACAGGGTCGAAAATTTTTATGGACTAGTGAGTGTCAAGATGCCTTCAACGAGTTGAAGAAACGCCTCACGTCATCACCCATCCTCGCATTTCCTGACACGTCTCCATCGGCTGGCTTCTTCATTTTAGATACTGATGCAAGTGCCACTGCCATTGGTGCCGTTCTCTCCCAAGTGGCACCCGATGGTCGAGAACGGGTTATTGCATATGCCAGCCGTAAGCTTGACAAACGTGAAACCCGGTACTCCACGACACGCCGAGAGATGCTGGCTCTCGTTCACTTTCTCAAATACTTCCGTCATTATCTTCTTGGGTGCCCATTTCGAGCACGCACTGACCATCGTGCTCTGCAGTGGCTGCAAACCTTTCGCGAACCTGAAGGCCAGGTTGCTCGCTGGCAGGAACGGTTGCAGGAGTTTGATTTTACCTGTGAGTACCGCCCTGGACCCCGCCACGCTAACGCTGACGCCCTTTCCCGTCTGCCGTCTGATGTTTCCCCGGTGAATGCTATATTAAATACAGGTCTAGATGTTGATTGGGCAGCACTGCAGGCGTCTGACGCCGATATTCAACTTGTCTACTCCCGACAGCTTCACGGGAACGATAAACCGTCGAATAAAGAACTACAGAGTCTGTCTGATGCAACCAAATGCATCTGCGGTAAGTGGGGGATACTACGCTTGATTGATAACGTTTTGTATATAGTCGAACCGCCATCATCGCCTCGCCTTCTCGTGCCACGTTTGAAAGTCTCGGAGGTAATACATCTTGTACACCAGCAAGTGGGTCACGCTGGCCAACGAAAAACCGAGCACGCCGTCCGTCAACGCTTTTGGTGGCCACTTCTTCACCACGACGTGACTGAATTTTGCCGCAACTGTGCTACGTGTGCGCAGATTAAACAGCCCAAAGCATCCCCCCGAGCACCGTTAGTACCTATGCTTACCGAGGCGCCTAATCACCGAGTTGGGGTAGACGTAATGGGGCCAATAACAACGTCGAGACGCGGCAATCGATACATACTTGTCATGGTCGATTACTTCACAAGTGGTGCGAAGCCGTCCCCTTGCGACAACAAGATGCCTTGACGATTGGCCGCGCGTTCATAGACAATTGGGTGTCCCGTTTTGGTGCAGCTCTTTATCTACACTCTGACCAGGGCGCTGCATTCGAGAGTCACCTTCTTGCTCACATCTGCAATACCTTTGGCATCCGGAAGACCCATACTACGCCATACCACCCACAGGGTAATGGACTCGTCGAACGTACCAACAGAACTATTAAGAACTGTTACCGTGCGAGAAAATCGACTGCATTCCCTATGTCCGACATCTTCGCCACCACCTAGAGGTCACCTACAACCTAGGGCGTCGTCATCTACAGTCCTTGTCCGACCACCAGAAGACTATTTACGACCGATTTGCCCGCGGCCCCACTTACTCGCTTGGCGATTACGTCTGGCCTCATCGACCATTCGTTCCGGCCGGTTCCTGCCCCAAATTCTACGCTCCCTGGCA
Organism: Trichobilharzia regenti; assembly: GCA_944472135.2. Taxonomy (NCBI): domain Eukaryota; kingdom Metazoa; phylum Platyhelminthes; class Trematoda; order Strigeidida; family Schistosomatidae; genus Trichobilharzia; species Trichobilharzia regenti. The sequence continues at coordinate 65,592,812 of OX235266.1, read as the reverse complement.
AGGACCCTATGAGATCGTCCGGCATCGACCCCCTACTACGTATGTCCTGCGGCATCTGCAACGCCCTCAAGAGAAGCTAGTCACAGCACATTATAATCAAGTGAAACCACATCATCCAGCAGCCGTCACGGAACCGTCTCCACCCGCGCAACCGCCACCCGCAACCAGCTACGTCGAGGTGCCGCCCGATGGAGGCACTGCATAGCCTACACCACCACCGGGGACTGAGGGCAGTGCCTCCAGAGGGGAGGAGGCGATGTAATGCAGTAGAAACCGATATAATGCCACTGAACAAGTTTCTTTTTCTTCTTTTTCAGAAAGAAACGTTGATGTGGCATCACTAGAGCAAGAAGAAGATCGGTTAGCTAAACTTGTTATAAATGATGAGAACTAGCTTGTACCCGGGCTATTCAAGTCTTGCTCGCTTGAAATAAACGTCTCTTCCCCGCCGTCTTTGCCTTCTTTCTTCATCCGTCGTGAATGTGGTCTGCGTGCGTTATATTACGGCCGCTGATAAGCTGTCATTTGGTCGATATGGTGGGCTACGCACAATAGTGTAAAATGGCTTATAAAACGTTAGTTAGTTCACCGTAAACGAAGTTTCAAGCAACATAATCTGCAGAAGGCTCACTTTAGCAGTTAGAATACAGTCAAACATGCAGAAAAGTCCTACTGATTCAGCAACTGGTGAATGTTTTATTCTTTTTTCTGTCTGGAACTAGAATAACCTCGAACCATTCCATTCAAAATGTCGAATAAAGCATGCAGGAGCGGATTGTTACCATCGAATGAATCAGTGTGATCTGAGATGCGATTGTAAGTACATTTTCGTTATATCATAGATATTCAGGTTTATTGGCGCTGTATAGGTAGTGATTTGGATTTTGACATATTCCGCTGAGAGTCACCGTGATCATGGGAAGAATACATATGCTTAAAATGATTTAATTTGTTGGCTTCGACCTCCACTGAGTGTTTACAACAGCAGCTGTGGATTTTTGTATTTCCTTGCCATTTTGGATAAAACATCACCGCATTCCTTTTGGAAAAGAGACCAGTTGGTGGATTATAAAGATGTCCAAAAACTTACATCTTTCCATGTGGTGTTGCGGTAAGATAGAGTGACGCCTAGGTATTTAACTTCCGACTTGGTTTCTATTTCACTGCCATCTATGCTGCACATCTCGTGAGTGCTAACCAGTTTGTTTAGGTCAGATTTGTGCCTAAAGGTGAAATTAACTGTTTGGCATTTGGAGGGGTTCAAGGTGAGACCGTTTTCCTTGGACCATTGGCTGATTTCTGATAAAAAGCCATTTTGTTTAGGGCAGTCACTTTGGCATTTGACAGGTAAAGATACAGTTAGGTCATCAGCATATTTGACAAAGTTTATGTCGTTTGAAGATGGTAGGTCATGCAGGAAGAATGAAAAGAGAAGTGGGGAGAGTACAGCACCTGGGGGGACACCAGCTTCAGTGAGCACAGCAGAGGAGGATTCGCCTTTGTATACGGTGTACTGCATTCTGTTTGAAAAGTAGGAATGCAACCAGTTAGTGACCCAGGACTCGGTTTGTGTCATGGAGAGCTTATTTAGCAAGAGACATCTAGGTACGGAGTCGAAAGCAGAAGTGAAGTCAAGAAACGTGCAGCGGACATATTTGGCACCTTTGTCTAATGATGAGACAATACTGTTGTGTAAGACGGCTGCAGCGTCTAAAGTACTCCTACCCTGTCTGTAGGCAAATTGTTTGGGGTCTTCGAAGCTTTTAAGGGAGGGTTCGAGTTTAAGAAGTACTAGTTTTTCCATGAGCTTTAGAAACGGGGAAGTGATGGCGATGGGTCTGAACTTTACGTTCTTGCTGTTGCCAGGTTTAGGGACAGGGACTATTTTAATGTCTTTCCATGGAACAGGTACAACGTTTTCGGAGAAAGAAGCATTTAGGATATTAGTTAGAGGAGAACATAAAGCATCTGCACATTGTTTTAGAACATATGCAGGTATGCCATCAGGGCCAAGACTATGTGAGGGCTTAAGAGTTTTAAGACATTTCAAAACATCGAGAGTATTGAAGTCCTGGAAGTTATCAGCTACAAGATTAGTAACGTTAGAAGTGGTTATAGTAGAAGGAGAGCGTATAAAAGACAGATTAAGAGCATTAACATCACAAGAGGGAAAAACATTACATCGCTTACTTTTGCCAGTAATTTCATTGAAAAGTTTCCACATGCTGTTAGGAGATTTGCATGATAAAAGTGTTTGGTTATAGATAGCATTAAGATTTTTGATTTCAGATTTGATTTGAGCATTAATCTTTTTAAGTCCTAACTTGTCTTTGCATTTATATAACATTTCTTTTTGCCTGCGAAGTTGTTTGAGACGGGGAGACGAGAAGCGGTCGAGGCGTTTGAACAGTGTTTGTTTGGGACAGCATAAGTCGAGGCAGAACTTGAGATAATCCATTATATTGGTGATTGAGTCATCTAATGTACTTTCATAGAATAGATCCCAGTTGGTATCTTTTAACATGCATCTTAGATTGAGAAGGTTTTCAGGTGTGTAGCTTCTTTGTTGTGCCATCGTAGACAGGTGTGAGAAGAATTTAATATGTGTTTTGCTGTATATTTTCGGCAAAACGCGGACAACGCAGTGATCAGAGTTAAGTATTGGTGAACGTCTACGTGTTTCATATACTCCTTCGTCATAAGTAAAAACTAAGTCGAGTGTTTTGTCAAGTCGAGTGGGAAATTTGACTATGTTTGTGTGACCAAGTGCTTCAAGAAAGGAGCAGTCTGCGGTGTTGAAGTCCCCAGTAATAACGGATAGAGTGCTGTCGAAGTTAGCAGCAGCAAACATGGTGAATTCATCAGCAAAATTAGATAGATCAGATGGAGAGCAACTAGGAGAAATGTACATGTTTGTAATATAGATTTGTTTATATTTGGGGAGATGTTTGGGGCGACATTTGACAGTAATACAGTCAATGAAGTCATTTGAGAAGGTGAAGCAGACGTTATTTGAGACAAACAATTTGGAGTGAATAAAAGTTGCAACGCCACCACCATTTTTCTTATTACAACATTGACGGTCTTGACGAAATAAAATAAAGTCCTTTAGTGAGATAAGGTTGTCATCATACAGTTCATGCAACCACGTTTCTTGTAATGTGATTATGGCGGTGTTATGATACGTATCAGTTGACATCAGGGATTGTAGGTACATTATCTTATTTGGCAGAGAGCGACAGTTTGAGTTCATTATGACGGGGACCGTAGTTAATTGTATTGGTGTACGTTTGAGAGCTCTCTGCCAACCACTACGATGTTTCCTCCTTGGTTTCTTTGGAATGTGAAAGTCAATCGGTCGTAGATGATTAATAAAGTTACGAGAGTAAATGATTCTGTTAGAATTCATGTTTAGGTGATAAATAAATGTTGGTAAACAGAGGACTGGATGCGAAATGTAGATATTATAGTAGCAGGCCCAAACATTCGAACAGGCCGCCAAGGTCACACTCACCTAGTGTGTCATGAAGTGTCTTTTCAAAAGAGGCCAATGTGCTTGCCAGCCGAATTTCCTCAGGTAGTTTGTTCCATATTTGGGCGTACCTAATCAGGAAAAACTTTTGCCTGGTGGCTGTTTTACATAGTTCTGTAGCCACTGTACGTTTAGTGTGTCTAAGGTTATATCCAGTGTCTTCTGAGAACCGAGTGTAATTAACTGGGGTATACACTATGTCGTTAAGAAGCTTATAGAAGAGTACCAGATTTAGTCGCAGTCGTCTTAACCATAATGTTTCTAGTCCTAGGATTTCGCATCTAGTAGAGTAGTTTGCGCCGTTATCGGCTCCGAGTACTTTTCGCGAGAAGTACCTGTGTACTCCTTCTACTTCCAGTTTGTCTTCTATGCGTGTACTACCAAATATGAATGAGCAGTAATCTAGGGGTGGGTGCACACAAACCTTGTACAGTAGTATTCTGGATTCGTTTCTGTAGAACTTCCTGAGTAGGAAACCAGTGAGCCTGCGTAAATTCAATATTTGATTCGAGATATGCTCTGAAAATGATAGATTGTGTGAATATTTCAGTCCTAGGTCTAGCACAGATTTGAGTCTGGGGATTTTGTGGCCCTGAATTGCTAGGTCGAGTTCAAGGTTGCAACAGCTATGCAGAGCCATCCACATTTTTAACATTAAACTCGAGTCTCCAGGTTTCACATCATCTATCCATTTTTATTAATTCTTCATGTATGGAGTTCATAGTTGTGCTGATATCTGTATTTGTGCAGGTATATGTCACCTTCAAGTCATCCGCATACAGTATTGGCTTGCCTATACTGAAGCATTCACATATACTTATAGCTTTCCAGACCGTAGGTGTGACGAACTTCCTGAAATAACTTGAGCAACGAGTCAGATTCCTTCATTATAAATTATTTAAATTAATCCCAACGTGTTAGGAAAATCAAAACAAGATTTTTTTGAACGTTTTGCCGTGTAAGCCACAGCTTCTTCAGCCGATTTATTCGGATTATAATCAATCATCAAAAGAACACGCTGGGATTAATTTAAATAATTTATAATTCACATATACTGTTTATGTATATAATGAAAAGAAGGGGTCCCAATACACCACCCGGGATGACGCCATGCTGATTGCTCTAGGCCTGGAGGTCATCGAGCCAATTTTAGTTGTCTGATTCTTGTCATAGAGAAATGATTTTATCCAGTTGTAAAGGGGGTTACGTATCCTTAGTGAGCATAGCCTGCTGACTAGCAGACTATGTGGGATATTATCGAGGGCTTTCCTTATATCGAAATTGAGGATAATTACTAGCTCTCTCCTATCTCTTCTATAGGTGACTTCGTTAAAAAGACTATGTGGCAAGTGACGCAAGATCTTTTCTTGAGGAATCCGTGTTGTGTCAGGCTTATGAGTTTATGTTTTAGAAAGTAGTCTGATATTTGCTCTATGATTACTTTCTCCATGTGCTATGAAAATAAAAGAGTATATGAATATTTCAGTCCTGGGTGTGAAACAGATTTGAGTCTGGGGACCTCGCGACTCACAATTACTTGGTCAAGTTGTCGGCTGGAACAACCGAAGCACAGCCAGCCACACTTTTGGACGCTAAATTCGAGTTTCCAGGTGTCTTACTGTCCATCTATATTTATCAATTCTTCATGTATGGAGTTCACAGTTGTACCGGGGTCAATGTTGGTGCATTTGTTGGTCACATTCAAGGCATCCGCATACAGTGTTGGTTTGCCCAAGCTGAAGCATTCACGTATACTGTTAATCTTTATTATGAAAAAGATAGGGTTAAGTACACTCTATTCCATGGCACAACCTCTAATTGGTCAAGGCCTGGAGGTCTTCGAGCTTAAGTTTGTTGTCTGATTTCTATTACACAGGCTGTATTTTGTATATTTAAGCTGATATCACCTAATTTGTAGTCATTTTCACGGGTTATATCATAAGTGAGGGTGGTTACGATTTGGTATCATCAGAGAGTCACTGACTGAGAAGTGCACTGATCATATCGGGATCATCATAAATGATACCTCCATGTTCCAGGCAGCCGAAGTTGTTGTCTTCACTGTAGTTTCGTCGCTTCAGCAACATCTTCCAGTTTTCTTCAGTTTTAGAGTTGACCTATATAGCTTAATTTTCGCCTAGTTAGGCCTTCATGATATGTCGCTCTGCAAGAGTTTGAAGTATTTTTTGTGTCTGGTGTAATGCACTAAATTCTCTATAAAAATGAAATTTTTTTCAGTTCCCATAGCTTTGATCGCGTTACGAGAGGGGCTATAGTTTGCTGCAGCCAAGAACTATCATTCTGCACGCATTGGTTTCTGACATCAGTACGTGAGTATCTGAGATCATTTCTCGGCATCAGATAGTCTGTTTCATTGTTCACATTGCAATTTACGGGGACTGAATACTCTATTTTGAGGTTGCTTGTGGGTTGGTGCGTGCTTGGTCTTTCATAGCTTTTCGATCGTTTCGCACACATATGCAGAAGAACCATGGGGTTGTGTAACCATTAGGAGTTTTTGGAAATAAATTTCCGTTCATATTGTACCTAGTGTTGTCCCGTCTCCTTGCTGACACGTCCTTATTGTTCATTTTAGGTCCTGTTTGCAGGTTATTAGGGCTTTATGCATACTACGGCCTCGGTTTTTGCCACAACCGTGGGTCTCATTCTGTCGTTTAATCTGTTTGATGCACCATGCTTGTCGGCTGGTGCATTGTTTTGTGTGGATAATGGCTTATTTGTTGTTAGCCCTCACCCCACACAGCCTGTCTCCCACACTTTGCTTAGTACTCTCAGTTCGGAAAAAACCACTTTCAACCACATCTTCTGTCTTCTTTACGGGGCCCCTGTCTCCCCACTCCGAAGGAAGGAGGCTAGGAAAGCCCAATCCAAAAGATTGTGCACCTCGACTTACCTCAAAGTCGTCCGTAACCGGCAGAACCAAACCAAGAAACCAATTCATATAGGCCGTGTCTCACTGGCCTCAAGCAGTTGTCCCCGGAGTCCTGCAGTCACGCAACACTAACCTTCTTTGTGTTTCAGGGAGCCGAAGAATCAGTCAACTTCCACGTTGTGGGCAGCCACGAAGTAACAACCGCCCACACAGTTCCAAAAGCACACGAAGTCTTCCTGGGCATCATTCTGATTTACCCTCATCACCTTCATCATCTTACTTTCCTACTGCGGTCGCTGCTTTTGTTGAGGCAAGTTAGCCACAAACAACGATAAGAGCTATAGAAACTACCCCGATGGCATCTTAAAGCCACTTTGTCAATCTCATACGGGGACATTTAACGTCAGGAACCTCTTCCAAATCGAATAACAGACATCACTGACAATAATTTTGGCATCTCGAGCCACTAACGTATTTTGTGTTTCGGAGACACGCATGCAAGAACCGAGTGTGGTCATCCACTTAAACTCACCCAGGCAGCGAGATAAATCTGCAAAATTCACTTTGAGGGTCTCAGGATAATCCTCAGCTACTTCGCAGGTGTGGGGATAGATTTGAGTGTTAGGGCAGAGAAACCGCTTCTTCACTGGATTCCGGTAGATAGTTGCGTGTGTGTGGTTCATCTCAACGGGTCCATTAGAAGAGAAGTGGACGACGTTAAGCATCGTCGTCTTTCCGTAGTCTCAGCTTACGCTCCCACAAACCTCAGTTCAGGTGAACTGAAGGTTGGTTTCTACCGGAATCTGTCTAATACGATGCGAAAAGCAAACCTTTCAAATCGCCCTAAAACAAGTACTGGCGATTATACGGCATATCCCCTTTTTGAAGTGTCGCCTACAGCTTTACCTTGATGGGATTTATGCGGTTTAGTTGATTTAAGTCGGGGCTAGTCGTTAAGGTGAATACATTTGACGTGGTTTTGGTGCTTATTTTACTCTTGTTGAATGAATTTTTATGAACACCTTTGCTCAGTATTGTTCTTGAGCACTTACGCATTGCTTGTGTGGCAGAACGCTCAAATATATGGTTCATGCAATGATTAATTGGCATAACGAATAAGCTTCGCGTATATTTCGACCACTGTCTGTCGATAAATTTCTTTGCAGCTAGTGGAAACCTGTAATTTATCGTAAATTTCCCCATCAGATGTTGTGCAGTAGCTATTTCTGTTGCAGGAAACGAAAACGATCGTTCGTATCGAATTTGTACATGCTTCCGCACTTGTGTGTGACGTTTTAATCGCTTGAAGGCAATGGAATGCATAGATACAAACGAAGGTTAGCGTTCACAACAGAGCAAAAAGTGCAATATGTTTTACGATCGCTTACATTATTCACTGATTTCTGCCAAAATTTTTAACTTAATTGAATGCAAACTGCAACATCCTAGTAGTTTGCTTGATTTGAACACCATCCTCGTGATACCGATGGCAACAACAATCCTAAGAATTATGGACTACACCGTTTACTTCACTGTATACTACAGCAGATTTTAGATAAAAACTTGACAAAGATCAAATTTCCACAGGAAGTCATTAGAATTTGGTAAACTAAAGGTACTTTCGGTTTACACAGGAGCTCTCCATGCCGAATTTATTACTTTAAGGGCCTACACAGATTAAAACGCTAGCTGATCAGTAGATATGGTGGGGGTCACTAAGGTGAATCATCCCATTCCGCAGGAACAGCAATATGGAATTTGAAGGCTCGAGATATTTCTGATTTTTATGAGGGCTTAGATCTTTATCTTGAAGAGATAATCATGAATGCCTTGACAGATCACGCTTCTACCTTTAAATATATACCATTCGCTCAGCCTATTGTTGAGATGCGATCACGCGGGATCTGCACAGATTTATGGGGCATCTTATAAATTAACTTGCTATCCATCGTCAGATCTTTAAATACCACTTCACAATGTCTCATCTCACTTATTTTCTAATAACGTCTTTACTTGATCCTCATTATATTCCATTAAACCTAACATTTTATAGCTCTTTATGAATTTGATTCGACTTATTCTATTCCTATTCTCTGGAGGGTACGGTTGTGCACCAAACTGACAAAAAAGCATGAAATAAAAACAACTGGCTTGAAAATAATTATAATAAAGCCAAAAGTGGACATCATGATAGTGAGACGTATTTGGGTAGCATTATATATTACAAATGAACGTTGTCGGCCTAGGGATTAATTACCTTTCCATTCTGTTTTCCATATAAATGTATTTATTAATGATATATTGCACTTAATTTATTACACTTTAATGATACTTTTCTAAAACAGCTTCCAATCCCTTGTAAACGTTGTACTTACCTCAATATTGGTTGGTTATCGTATGCCTACAACCACGGGATAAAGACGAAACGAAGTCAAATTTCCCGCGGAACCTGGAGAACAACTGTACAATTCAATAACTATACGGCCTGGTTCAGACAATGAGTGTAATTATATATATATGTCAAATATTTAACTGGTGAAACGTTATTAAGTTGTAGACAATTTAAGATTTGACATTATGCCACACTTGATCGTGCCTGTAAAAATGGCATGCATTTTCATTTAAATTTATGTTTATGTGAAAACAAAAATTATTATTAATAAATGACACTGACGTGGGAGAACTTCTTTGCTACGTGGAATATGGTGACTTGAACTGCACATCGGTGCAAAAGTCCATTTTGAAACCAGTCAGTCAGTCGGTTACGGGACCTGCCGCACTGCGTGCATAATTATTTTTTAGGTCCACATGGTGTTCGTTGGGTTCATGACAAGGGAATTATGTGGACGCCTGTGGAGGCACCTTGTATTCAGGAGACTTTTTTCTGGCTTTTACCGTGAAACTATCTTTCTTGGCCGCGAGTGCACTGTGATCTGTCGATATTCTCAGGTTATCGGTAGTGATGACATCCATATCTACTTCATTTCCTAGGGGTGCTCTCATGAACTTTGAGACTCATCCAGCGTCGCTGCTCCTTTTTGAGTTTCACTTTAATTTTACATGTCGTTTGTTCACTCAGTACTATGCTAGTGACAATATGTGCTTCATGGTCCTTCAATTCTTCAGCACTGAGATTACTCACGTTTTGCCGTATGATTGCATATATATCTAAGTTTTTCTCAGCTATTCATTGTTGGTTGGGGGTTTTGTCCAAAACTATTTTAACATTCTTGAATTTTGAAGAATTGACCAAAATATCTTGAGATTTCCTAAATTGTTCGGCTATTGTAAAGCTTTCAAATCGGAAAGGTATGGAACACGTGTGGTTTGTCTTTTTTATTTAGCCATATACGCTGGCAGATGTGCCCAAGAGTTTCTCAGCCTTGAACAAACGACTTTATGGGCTCCTTGCCTGATAGATTTTACACCTTGGTGTTCCGTTTTGACGCTTGTCTTTTACCAACTTCACTCGACAAAGTTCATAGCGTTCTCCAGTTCCTAAGAACTATCCGATTCAGAATGAGTTGGTTCAATCCTCAATTTAAAGAGATTTAGAAAAGTGAGATCCTCAGGCTTGGGACGATTGGACGTCATACTGGGATATGAATGTTCCAGTCCATGTGGTCTTCGCAGACATCGAGAAGTCATTCGACACCGTTCAACATGACCTGCCCCTACACAAAATAAGCCATGCAGGTACAAGTAAGCCACTTCTGTCATGGTTAAAGGATTACACGGCTGAAAGGCAATTTTGCACTTAGGTCAATCGGGTCCGATCATCTTCGCACAGCTCGTCATCAGGAGAATCGCAGGGTTCTATCTTAGGACCACTGATGTTTTTGATTTTTATCAATGATCTACCACGCCGTCTAAGCTGCCCGACTCTTACATACGCTGACGACGTAAAGATATGGAGGGCGATGAAGTGTCCGGAGGACTCAGATAGGCTACAGGTAGACCTAAACCTTCTGGAAGACTGGGCGGTGGCCAGTGATATGACTTTCAACCTAAAAAGTGCAAAGTAGTGAAGTTGCGCACTTGTAGGCTGCAGAATGCAAGGTACACCCTGTGCAATGAAAGCTTGTCCTGCACAACGTCGGAACGCGACTTAGGTCTAGTTCTAACCGAAAAAATGGACACAAGCGTAAATTACACAGGGGATGTAGTGAGGGCATATGCGGTCATACACTTTACACATAGACAGGTGCACTCGCTCCTGAGCTCCTTCTTAGGTTGTACAAAACATACGTCAGGCCACACCTTGAGGTGCATAATATTATTGCACCCCCAATGCTGAGAAGAGATGCCAACCTCTTGGAAAGAGTCCAACGATGGGCAACAAAAGGAGTGGTTGGTCTCCGAAACAAACCATATGATGAAAGGCTGAAGAAATTAGGCCTGTTCACACTTAGTTACCGTCGGCTAAGAGGGGATTTGATTACTGACTACAAAATAACAAATGACCAGAATCACCCAAACAAAGGTGTTCTGCCATTGAGTAAGTGTAGGCTCCTCTGTGGAAATCCCAGAATGACAGCCCAGCAGAGGGCAAGGACCCGGGTGTGCTCCCACTTCTTTTCACTGCGGGTTTGCAGTCCCTGGAATTCCTTACCGGCAAACGTAGCTATGGCACGCCTTTAAGCGAAGGCTGGACAACCATGCAGCGACACAAGGACTGCATCCAAATGGCCTATCCCCTTAAAATCGCATACATCATTAAGGGGTAGATAATTAAACTTGTCGTTTTACTTCTTCACATTCTCTCCCGTCTTGCTTTCCTGACACTTATCATTATCAATATTACCTATATATATTATTCTTCAAATTTGATGAGCTGACCGTTGTTACGCCTTCTTATTTCTTTTTCTGTCTGTTAGTCTGAATAACTTCACTAATTATACCTATTATTATTACTGTTATCTCTTTTCTCTTGTTGACGATACCGGAGGACTAGCTGTTGGAAGGATCAACTTCATTCACAGTCTCAACACACCTCATACTACAAACCACATATAATTAATCCCAACACTACTCCCTTTGGAGTCAACCAAAGCTACGAAAGAAGTTTACCGAAGATCAAGAACCCATACCTTACAAACAAGAGGCGAGCAAAAAGAAATCAAATTGGTTTATACTAGCTCGTAAAAACGATATTTGATATTGGAATCCTTCACTAAGGTCACCGTCAAGGTTGAGCATCAGTCCAAACTTCGTTTTGTTTCCTCGTGACGGCAGAGGATGGAGGCACAAATCAGCTGATTTAAGGTGTTATCGTGGTGTTGTGTTTGGACAATTCTACGTTGGTTTGGTGGTTTTTCGGCTTAAATGCACTTTAAAAATCGTATTTCAAAAAAAAACAACCATCCGGCGCGCTCCTTGAATACGACGTGCTTTTTCCTCTCCAACCGGAAAATACCAATTCTGTGAATTATCCGTTTGGGAAACCTGATCTTCCTAGCCGGTGAATTTAATTCAACCATTACTTACATAGTAAATCTCTGTGTGGTAAGTCCAGCTGTCTCGAACTACTGCCAAAGCTTCAGGTGCTACTTTTGTAGCAGCATCTTCCTCACTCGTTCAGAGAAACAAGACTTGTTGGTCTACCACGTGATTGCCGTGAAGCCGATCATTCAGAAAGTACTAGGTAAAGTCGAAAACCTTTTCTTTTCCTTGCCTTACACTTTTTCAGTCTTATTCTTGCTCTTTTGGTTAGAAACTGTTGCTCTCTTAGACGTACATAGCATAATTTATAGTGATTGTTAATATGGTTGTTGAAAGCAGCCTTAAAAAAGCCACTAGAATACCGTACTCTGTAGTCACAAGGGCTTCAGCCAGGGAAGGAAAAAATCCAGGGATTTCAACCCCTTCCCGCATACCGATCCTAAAGACTCGTGTAGCTTTAGTCTGCCCTGATACAACGCCTGCATTGCCACAGTCTAGTACTGAAACGGCACAGGCAATACCAGAAGGACAGAATTCTACACCTGCATCAACTGTAGGCCAGTGTGTGAAACACATCAAGCCTAAAAGGAAACGTTCAAGACGTCATAAGACCTCGAAGGCGTCATCAAGGAAAGGGGATGAATGCCAGGCGTGCAGCATCACAGTTTCTAAAACTGATTCAGCGTTTGAATGTAATTTTTGCAAACGATGGGTGCACTGCCGTTGTGACAAAGAAGTACCGAAAGCATACTATGAGTTTATGAGAAATAACCCATGCCCATGGTTTTGGTACGTGTGTCCACTTTGTCGCCCTGGCATAGTCCCACAAAGCGTGTCTGCGGATAGCAGAAATAACATGCTCTTGTGCCCCAACACAGTATCATGCAGCTCCCCCCTGCTAAACTCGCACTGCCGAAACTGGTCAAAGACTTAAAGAAGGACACACCAGCCCTACTGACTGGAAATGCCAATTCTCACAAGGTGAAGATTAGCAAGGTTCCATCCACATCAGGGGAGGGCAAAATTACAAAGGCACCACTTGCATCCACTAGCAAGCCTGGCAACACAAAAAAGGCTGTCCAGGTACCGACGAAGCCTAATGTTGCTAATGATGCAAAGGACTGCAAGAAGCCGAAGGCAAAACCTAAGTCTGAGGGTAGTCGGTCTAACTCTCTCATCCTCTTTAACGTACCTGTGAGCACGGATAGCTTGCTCGAACAACGGGCCCTGTTTGATCAGGAACAGTGGTCCAACCTGTGTGGCAAACTAGGTCTGAACATTAGTTCAGCAAAACTGTGCAGACTGTACAGGGGTGTCCACACGCCTCAGGGTAAGCCACCCCCATTACGGGTTACACTGGACTCTGCCGAAGAGGCCGAAAAAGTACTGTTAATGGCTCAGGTACTAGCCCTGGACAGAAGTTCTAACATAAGAGCGCGGCAAGATAGACCATGGGCCGTCAGAAATATGGCGAGGGAGTCACCGGAACTGATGCCTTCCACCTCTATGGTGGTACACGGTGTTCCGGAGCTGGAAACCGGCACTGCTTGTGAAAAACACATGCACGACGTACAACAATGGAGATGGCTGTCATCTCAGATGGCCCCTGGCGCTTCTGGAGCCATCTCCATTTTCCGACTACCTCGTCCCGCTCATCTAACATTGATTAACTCTCCAAAGCTGCTGTGTGTCACATTCAACTCCCCGGAGCAGTTGTCCATATCACTTCAACGGTGGTATGAGACCAAGGGAAAAATTGGAGGACACATCCGATGCTGTGAAAGCAGACCCAGAAATATAAGGAGGCAGCAAACTGAGGCTTTAATACGACCCCAAGCTTCGGTGACACTAGAGCGATGCAGCTCTGAGAATAATAGTCTGTGTCTCCCAAGTGTCCTGCCTAAATCCATTGAAAAAAACTACAACGGGCCGGTTCTATCGGAATCGGCCAACTAGTTCCAACATCAAGTCCCCCACCAGCAGACGGTTTCACGTCAACTACCCCACAACACTCTGAGGTTGTTAGACTCACTGTCAGTTGCCTATATAGCAATGTGAGGGGGCTGAGAGGGAAAGTAGGTGAACTCCGAAATCTCCAAGCACACCTTCAACTGAAAATAATCATTCTTACTGAAACGTGGCTAAACCCCACTATCGCCGACAATGAAATCAGTATAGGTGATATGGTACTGGTCAGGAGAGACAGGGATAATAAGGAAGGAGGGGGAGTTGCTATATACTTTGATAGGCAACTTAAATGTGTGCGCGCAACGGACCCACCACTTATCGAACTCCCAGACTCCATATGGTGTCATTTCACCGTAGGCCACACCAAGCACTTACTGGGTGGCATCTACCGATCTCCCACCTGTGGGGCAGAGCACAATCAGCTACTGCTCAGCACTATCACAGGAATACGAGATTTGGGCTACGACCAAATCACCATAGCTGGAGATTTCAATGCTCCATCACTGAACCTTGGCTCCGGGTGTGCTAAGGGAAAATTTGGCCGAAACCTACTGCAAACTATTCGAAACACGGGACTGACTGAGAATGTTGGAGACGACACTAGGTGGGGCCCTAGTGGAAAGTCATCAAAACTAGATTATATTCTAACTAGTGACCAGCTACTCGTCGAAAAGGTCCAGATCATGACTCCTCTGGGAAGCAGTGACCATGCAGTCATAGGTTTCGATCTTGTCCTCCGTGAGCGTTTGCAATGGGATGTTACGCGACCATGTCTGTGCTACAGCAAGGCTGACTATGCTGAAATGCGGAGGCTCTTGTCCGACGCAGACTGGCCCTTAGCATGGGACGACCTATCTGTGGATGAACACTGGGAAGTGGTAAAAAAGATTATCCATGCAGCAATCTCGGATACCGTCCCTTTAGTCACAACACAGCCTAAGAGAAAGACGTCATGGTTGAAGAGAGGCACGCAACGTATTCTGCAAGCAAAGCGGAGGGCTTGGTTTACGTGGCGTGTATCTAAGAGTCAGACCGACCATGATGCATACCTCGAACTCAGGAACCGGTGTAATGCAAGAGTTAGGAGGGACAGAAGGTCATTCCAGGCTAACCTTGCTAAAAAACTCCTATCAAACCCTAAAAACTTGTACCGATTCATGTCGGAAAGAAAACCGACAAACCAAGGGGCATGCGCCTTAGTAGGCCCAAACGGTCAATATCTCACTAGTCTGGAGATGGCTGAAACATTCAGTTCAGCCTTCGCTAAACAGCTAAACAGCAATGTGGATATTACAGTTACGGACCAAAATGGTGGCACCACTATTTCAGAGGAGGAAGACCTAGCGACTACTCCCCAAATAAACCCCGCAATAGTACTAAGGAAGCTACAGCGACTCATACCTGGGAAGTCCCCAGGTTGTGATGACATCAGGCCATCTGTTCTGAAACAGTGCGCCGAGGCTCTCTGTAGACCCCTGTGCGACTTGTTCCAACACTCAATGGATTCGGGGACCCTGCCAAGGGAGTGGAAAAGAGCCATCCTTTCTCCAATCTTCAAGGGTGGGGACAGGCAAAACGCTGCTAGCTATAGACCAGTAGCTCTACTCCCAGTGGTATCAAAAGTACTGGAAAGTATTATTGACGACCACATCAGGGAATATTTCGATAGGACTAATATACTGCATGAAGCCCAACATGGTTTCAGAAAAGGCAGATCCTGCGTCACTAACCTACTGTCAGCTTGGGACGACTGGACATCATGCTGGGACTTGAACGTACCAGTCCATGTGGTCTTCCTAGACTTTGAGAAGGCATTTGACACTGTTCACCATGACCTTCTCCTACATAAAATAAGACAGGCAGGCATAGGTGAGCCACTTCTGTCATGGTTGAAGGACTACCTAGCCGACAGGCAATTTTGCACTAAGGTTAACCGAGTCCGATCATCTTGGCACAGATCGTCATCAGGAGTGTCGCAGGGTTCTATCCTAGGACCACTGATGTTTTTGATTTTCATCAATGATCTACCACGCCGTCTGAGCTGCCCGACTCTCCTGTACGCTGACGACGTAAAAATATGGAGGGCGATAAAGTGTCCGGAGGACTCAGATAGGCTACAGGAAGACCTAAACCTTCTGGAAGACTGGGCGGTGGCCAGTGGCATGACTTTCAACTTGAAAAAGTGCAAAGTAGTGAAGTTGCGCACCTGTAGACTGCAGAATGCAAGTTACACCCTGTGCAATGAAAGCTTGTCCTGCACAACGTCGGAACGCGACTTAGGTCTAGTTCTAACGGAAAAAATGGACACAAGCGTAAATTACACAGGGGATGTAGCGAGGGCATATGCGGTCATACACTTTACGCATAGACAGTTAGGTGCACTCACTCCTGAGCTCTTTCTAATGTTGTACAAAACATACGTCAGGCCACACCTTGAGGTGCATAATATTATTGCACCCCCAATGCTGAGAAGAGATGCCAACCTCTTGGAAAGAGTCCAACGACGGGCAACAAAAGGAGTGGTTGGTCTCCGAAACAAACCATATGATGAAAGGCTGAAGAAATTAGGCCTGTTCACACTTAGTTACCGTCGGCTTAGGGGGGATTTGATTACTGCCTACAAAATAACAAATGACCAGAATCACCCAAACAAAGGTGTTCTGCCATTGAGTAGGTATAGGCTTCCACGTGGAAATCCCAGAAGGATAGCTCACCAGAGGGCAAGGACCCGGGTGCGCTCCCACTTCTTTTCACTGCGGGTTTGTCGTCCCTGGAATTCCTTACCGGCAGATGTAGCTATGGCACCGTCTTTGGACGCCTTTAAGCGAAGGCTGGACAACCATGCAGCGATACAAGGACTGCATCCAAATGGCCTATCTCCTTAAAATCGCATTTACCAATCAGGGTAGATAATTAAACTCGTCATTTTACTTCTTTACATTCTCTCCCGTCTTACTCTCCTGACAACTTATTAATATTATAATTACTATTATTATTATTACTATTACCGATATATATATTATTCTTCAAACTTCATGAGCTGACTGTTGTTACGTTTCCTATTTTCGTTTCTGTCTCTTAGTCTGAATAGCTTCACTAATTATATCTATTATTATTATTATTATTATTATTATTATTATTACTATCTCTTTTCTCTTGTCGACAATACCGAAGGACTAACTGGCGAAAGGATCAACTCCAATCACAGTAGTAACAGTCTTAACATACCTCATACTACAAACCACATATAATTAATCCCAGCACTACTCCCTTTGGAGTCAACCAAAGCTACGACAGTCGAGTGGCGGGACAAGCTACGCAGAAGTTTACCGAAGATCAAGAACCTATACCTCACAATCAAGAGGCGAGCACAAAGAAATCAAATTGGTTTATACTAGCTCGTAAAAACGATATTGGATATTGGATATTGGATGATATGAGAAAAGTGGTCTTTTTCAATGTGTTCACAAAATGCTCTCTTTTTATGGAATTGACATGCTGAGGTTCATAAGAAATGTCAGAATTTGTTGTAAAATGTCGATTATGATATAAAATGCAAAATAATTACAATTGTTTTGGTGTGTTTTACGTAAATGATGAGGAGGGCGTTAAATATCTAGGTAATTATGATTTCATGATGTCTACAAAATTTCACAGTAATAAAGGAAACTGAGTTGGTTATTCCTTCAGATAACGGTGAATAAACAGTTATTTAACTGGTAGGTACTGTGTTTCAAGTTATTTATTTAGATCATCATTTCGAAATGATAATGTCAGGATCCTTTTAGTGCACACCTTACCTTTGAACTTTTGTTTAAACTCGCTCATCAATGGTGATACACTTTTTTATCTTTTGAGTTGTGATTCTTCCGTACGTTCATTGGTTCGCTCTCTTGTTGTGCTCTCTTTCTGCACACTCTCCGAGCCTACCTCCAGCAACGTCTGCAGCTAAGTTGTACAGACACTTTATTTATTAAATCTGTTATCCAGTTACGTTAAATACAACTCATACTAAGAATTCTTTCCATTTTTAGCCTTTAAACTTTGATTGAGTTAATCAGTACTTACACGTTAGGTAGAGCACTGGTAAAGTCATAAGACGGTGAAGTTTTTAGTAAGTGTGGTGATATCGAGGACTATCTTAAGTCTAGCCCCAACACTTACAATCCTGACTGACATTCTGTCATTTTTAATTTCCAGGTTATGGTCTTCAATTCCGCAATCATTCAATACATTTAGACATTCCAGTGGAATTAAAAAAAGTAATATTTGTGTAAATGATGAAATATTTGTGATATTATGACTGTACTTATCGGAATAAATAATATTTATTATTTTAAAAATTTTGCATCTTATTCGTACACTAATAATACCTACTGTTTGTCGAGTTGCAAGGTGGTGCTAGTGTAGAAGACATAATATTGGTAAAATGCCATATTTACACCTGGTTGAATTTAGACACGATGGGGTACTGTTATCGCTTAAGCTAGTAAACCTTAAACAGGCGATATGCACAACAAAAGCCTATTTAATGCGTTACAGTATTTTATGATAAAATAATCAATCAAATTTATTGACGTAATCAACTAATGCACGAGTCTGAGTGTTAATGTGATCATGTAAGAGCCTATTGATACAAAATGATAGCACAAGAAGAGTGATGTAGTTATCTGTTTATTACGTAATGATATCCTTTGAGGTAGAAGTGTTAAACGCAGCACAAGAATAAGAGACTATTTGTGATAAATAGGATATACGTTGCATAGTGCGCCTGAAGTGCCTAAACTACCACTACAAGTCGTGTACGTATAGAACCTATGTTTGCTAGGTTATGTTTCGTTATCACATTACGAACACATGTTTGACGGCTACTTCTTTAGCAATCGCGAATACTAATATTATACGCAACCGAAACACTTTACGCACGGCTTGATGATGCATTGAGGAAATAACAACAGTTTAAGACTGACGCATTTCACATTAGTATTAATACGTTGCCTACCATATTCTCGTTAACTCTGCAATGTCCTCAAAATGATAAGTGAAAGAGACAAAGTTAGTCGACATAAATGCATATATTTGTAAGGAAACAGTAATCAATCAAGTTAAAAATGACTCAGAATGAAAGAGTACATACATACACTAAAAAGGGTTAATAACAATCCAGTGAAAAAATCACAGTCGTAGAGTTTTTTATAGCTGCATCATAGTCGTCATAAAGTCCACCAAACACTCTATCCGCAACATCTGTATCAGTTTGCCTCCGTTGTAAGTGGTGTTGAACCAGTCTGTAGTTTTCGTCACCACCAGATCCGTTCGCAGAAATTGGATGTGAACTTTTCAAGCAGAGATTGAGATTGTATTCCTTCGAATGCCTTCAGCCATATTGAGAAATATCTGAAGATGTATACATATCAGGTCAATTAATCTTGCCTCTAGTGAACAATTCCTAATCTTAGCCACACTGAATATGTTAACAAAGCAAGGAACAACCACAGAGTTGGTGAAATTCCATAGATTAATCGTCCATATATTCCACGATAGATTTCAGGAATTGTGTAACTTCCAAACCACCTGTAACACTTTCTCTTCTCTAAAAAGCAAATATTATACATGTGACTCTTATCTATCCATTACAACTAACTGAAAAAGATAAAATCTTTGATTAAGTTACCCAGTAGTATTCTCCTTGTTAGTGGACAGTTATGGTGAATCAGTGAACAGTGGACATTTGGGTAAAAGCTATGTCGCTACTTGATTAGTAGCTATTTCAGGAAGAAAAAACGTCCTGGGAAACTGCGATATGGCGAAAAGCATAAGTCTGAATAATACATCATTGGAAGTTCCTATACATGTATATACCCTGCAGGGTATATACAAATGGGGGGACTGGAGACTTCTTGGAATGACAGTTTGCATTTGCAACATTGTATGCTAACCATATTTGTCTAAGCATGGAAAATATGACGTTTTCGATGAACACATAGCTATGTCCAAACATTGGTGGTGTTGTGTTTTCGATTGAGGCAACGAGAATCTAGGGAAGCAACAAATATGCACAAAGAGTAAGTTTTAGCTTTAATGAAGGTCTAGGTAGTTAATGTCGAATAGACTATAATAGTGCGTAAACAAAATGACTAGCCTGAGGTAGATAAGTGATATATATATATATATATATATATATATCACTTATTCATTATATTCACTACTGTAGCGGACGGTTATGAGAGCTCATTAACATTACTGATATGAGAATAATAATCCAAGTCAATAAGATGTTGAGTAACAATGTATTATCAAAAATGCAGTAACAAGTTATATTAATAAAAAGGATTACTTGGATATAAAGTTTAATTCCTCTGCTACAAATTATTTATATAATCCACGGGAGCGTTCACCGCTGGAGTTGCGTCTGCTGGTAGATGCTGTATGCCGGTTGTAGAGTTGTCTTCGGATTAGGATAATAGACTCCTGCAATTAATCCAAAGTAAACAACACGGTATGAGTTGAGCAAGTAAGCAGAAATGGCCAGGAAGAAGGCGAAGACTCCAAATGTGAGGTGTATTTCCAAATGTACAGGGAAGTTATATATATTTTAACAAGAATCGTTTTTGACAAAAATCATGTACAATTTCTCTAATTTCTACAACTAATAAAAAGTGTACAGTCATATTTTTACGTACTTCACACTTCTCTCATATATATCAGTGAGAAGTGAATTCAAATATCTGTAATATTAGAACCCATAGGACAAGCTGACCTGTTAGATGTCTCATAAATTTCTGTAGTGCCCGCTGGGTAGCAAATTGACAAGAAGGTGAAATCGCTCGTGGATGGTAGGGGCGAAAGCACCATTTTATAGTTTATATCTGCACAATCTTTATTTTTCCTTTTTTGTCAAGGATCCAGACTAATGTTTCAATTTCGGGCTGTCAAAAATGCATATTGAAAACATTTATTTCTCGATATGAATCTCTCATTACTTATTAAGTGCTATTACTAATAATAATAAGGATTAATTCTACCTCTTGTTATTGTTCTCGATTGATTTAAAACTATCTTATACCAGTAGCATTAGCTTAAATCACTTCAGCAATGTTAGTGTGTTCGCAACTCTCGATATATTATCTAATGATTTATTGTTTATATAAGCAACGTTATTGAAACGTAATGCAGCTTATCTTAATTTTAGTCTCTCATACTCTCTCCTGAAATCGGTGAAGTTTTTGCACCTGTTTTCGCCGATATCCATTCGTAGCTTATTGGTGTATAATCCTTAAAATTGTGGTTCAAGTCTTTCAGATTCGTAGAAACACAATTGTTTTAGATAGTGCCTCATGCTGGGTTAAAACTGCATTACCACCCTGTTATACAGTAATAGCCGCTTGCTCACAAATTGGCTCAAGTGCAATCCTCAATCCTGTCGTACAGGTGAAAGATGTTCTATTAGAGAACTCTGAGCCCTGTAAGTTAAATTGCCTTGTGAAAGATGTTCAGGATCAATTGAATGAACTCCAGAAAAAGTAGGTGAATTTGTTTGCATAGCAGTGCCAATATCAAATATCACGGGAAACCGTTCTGATATTAACCAGGTTAAGTCTTCACTGGATGTAACTCAGGAAGAGTCTGGGGATTCAGACCCACTAGCCTACCTTTTATATAATCACATATGGCTCTGCTCAGACATTGGTGTTGTAGTGTTTTCCTTCGAAGCTGACAGAATCTAGGGAAGCAACAAATATGCACAAACAGTAAATTTTAGCTTTAATGAAGGTCTAGGTAGTTAATATCGAATAGAGTATAATAGCGCGTAAACAAAAAGACCAGTATAAGGTAGGTAAGTGATATTTCAGTGATAAGTGAATTCAAATACCTGGAAGATTACACATCAGCACACACCCTTGGTTTGGTGCAGACGTCGGTTGTTACCGTGATGCTGTATATGGATTGTCATACGTTGCTTTTATGAGTTTTCTTGGCTGAAACGCAATAAAAATACCATATTTCAATCTGAAAACTTGCACAAGTTGGGAAAAATAGCCGTTTTCACTGAAAAACTACTTTCTATCGAACAGATTTGTAGCTATGCATCAGAAATGTTATTATTCATTGTGAAATAATCTAGGCAAATCAAACATATTTTCCTAAAAGATGGAGAAATGTCTTGAATACGAGAGCTGTGAAAATTTCATCTTACTCATAAGATGTTACAGGCATAAAGGAACTGAAGTTAAGTATTTAGTGAGTCAACAATCAGTTATATTAAAAGTAATTTGTTTCACAAGACTTACGTGTAATAGTGAACATTTTGTAACGCCTATTTCACTGTTTTTATTTTCTAGGTTACAATCGTTGCCTAATCATTCGTTCACCTTATTTATGGGCTTGCATGAAACACTAACAGAGGATATACGTGTGAATGACGAAGCATATGTTATATTATTAACGCATTTGTTGCAATAAATATTTCTATAATCTGTACGAACCGTTCATATCTAAACAATAATAATTGTTTGTCGTTGTGAAAAGTGATTTCAATTAAGAAAACCTAAAATGCTATTTCATTCTTAACGCCAATAAATACTAATATAATGCGCAGCCGGATTAAATGTAACTGAGACATTCCACGCGAAGTTTGATGACACACTGACGAAATATTACCGGCTTACAACTTTGATGCGTTTCACTTAAGCATTACTACATTGCCGATCATTCTGTTTAACTATTGACGTCCTCGAAATGTTAAATAAAAGAGAGACAGTAAGTCGACATAAATACTTATATTTACAACCGTATTACAGTCAACCCAATTAAAAATAATTAAGTAGGAAATAGTGCATATTTGCGTTAAAATGATTTTATTAAAATCTGGTGAAAAGATCACAGTTGTAAATATATTATAGCTGCGCCAAGGTCATCATATTTATTATTATTTCCTTTTATTCCTAGAGGAACAAAGGGCATACGTCGCGCGTCTCCATTGTGTTCGGTTCTGTGCTAGAGTTTTCACCTGTCTTCAAGTTTGCCCACATGTTTCCATCTCCTCTTCACATGTCAAGGTCATCATGCAAATAACAAATAATTCTATCCTGGTTCAGTCATTGCAGCTTTGATCGCCACCGAATCCTCCAGGAGGAAAAGCACGATATGATCTATCCTTCTTCATCATCAATCTTCACACTCCTTTAATTAAGTTACACAATAATTTTCTTTTTGCAAGTGGATCCATTACATATCACATGCGTGAAATTTAAACATATGTATAATAACTTGTCCCCCTAAGCTGAAAAATGCAATGTCTATGTGATTTTATAATTATTATTTCAAAACCCGCCTCAATAACGTGCAATGAGTATTAGCCGCAACGTTCACGCAAAGAAAAATCTACCAATCACTATATGCATGAGTGACCGTCAAGTGCGCAGTCCCTCTACAAGCCACATGTGCCTCTATTGTGCACCGGTTGGCACAAGACTGAAGAAATACTGTCCGAAGTATTATCGTATGGTAGTGATTACCTACCGTGAATCTGTTTCGTTTTAGCGTCAAGAATGAATAATCGTGATGCGAAACCGTTTTCTGCTGTTCTGTGTCGGTTACAGTCTTTAGAAACGAGCAATAGGTTCATAACCTCTGCGATTTGGATATTTCACATTATTACTATATTCTGACGACTTTACCGTTGTTTACTCCTGCTACAGTCATAAATTAAACGATATGGTAAGTAGAATGATAATATATTCTCATCTTTTGTACATTACGGACGCCAGTTAACAGGCATCGTCAATATGATAAATTACATATATGATTAGTGGGCATATTTAGTAATGGTAATATAATAAACTACATATTTATTCCTACCTATGTAGGACACACCAGTTTTACAGGCATGGATATGTATTATTTAAATTACATAAGTTTGGTTCACAGTGAAATTGCATGGTAGGTGTTTTTAGTTTGTGGGAATAATCAGTGGAGTACATCAAGAAATATAGAAATATTGTCTTCGCGTTAATAAAAAAACCCAAGTATGTTTTGAAAGTATTACAAATACTTGGGAAAGAAAATAAAGCTTGAAGTCATTCCCTCATACAGCTTTGGTTTGCATGGCATCGAGTCTCATTCTTGATTTATATCCAAATTTGGTAATAATTTAAAATAAGTGATACACTTGTATAATTTTGTTAGCATTTTCGTAGTGACATCACACGTGAATTGTACTCAATGCAGACTAACAATCATAATAGTTTACATTTTCTTATGAATGGGTGTTTACAAGAAAAGAAAGTCACTTTTACAAGCATGATCAGTTATGTTATAAACCTCAATCGTGAAGTATTATAAATTAATGTTATCATTGGTATATAGGTAGATTCCACAACTGTAAGCCAGGTTGCGTCGTGGACAAAAGTAGTGGATATTTCACGAGGCAGTTGTAGATTATGGGACCAGTAATGTTTGCAAATCATTTGTCATTATAAGTGGTCAAATATCTACATTTTTTATTCTCATTCAAAAAGGCATATAGTAGGTAAACAGTGAGACAAACAAGAAGACAAATGACAGCAACACAAAAGAAAGCAAGAGGAGTCGTCAAGGATTGATCAACATATATACATACATATTCTATGTATTAATTGTGGTTATTTTGGTACACTAACTAACTAGTCCTGTTATGCTTACTTTAAATATTAATTGTGAACTAATATTAATGTCCTGTGTAGAAGTGCTTATCATGTCTTTCGGATAATATTAACATTTATAATTGTAGTTTGTTGAAACTTACACGTTTAATGAACTAAAAATATCTATGTAGGAGAAAAAGCAGGGTTTATGAGTCAGGCGTAGAAGTGCATTGTCATCTTCGAGTAGTCTGGCGATTGCACAGATGAACACTGGAATTGTGTTTGCATCACGCACATCAGCTGGTAGTCTATTCCAAATGACTGAAAACTTATTCAAGAAGAAGTTGTACCGCATGTAAGTCTGACAATGCTCTGTAGCAGCTAGGTTGTGGTGATTTCTAAGATTGTAACTGATGACAGTGGTAGGTTTAGTTATTGGCTCGGAGGAGTGCAAGAGAAGGTTAGTCAGCTCGCTGTAGGAAATAAGCCTTGGTTTAATATTCCGTATTCTTTTGATGTATGTACTCTTAAAAAATCTTTTATTTATTCTCCCTCAAATGCCATGCTTCCCAGCATCACTAGTGCTAATAATAGCCACTTTCCAGGTTTTAACACAAATGATGTTCAAAAGTGCTTCAAGTCTCTAAACCCATCTCAGAGCTTAAGTCCAGCTTATGTACCTAGTATTATTTTTTTTAATGTTCTGATATTCTGTGTCACCTTCTCACTGATCTATTTAACAAATCTTTTTCCAGTAATATTGTGCCTGCCGTTTGGAACGACATTAAAGTTGTACCTATACCTAAATTGTCTACTGGAGCATCTGTCAAACTTAGATCCAATACTATTACCTCTCCTTTTTTGAATACTATGGAGAAATCGCTTTTACTTAGTCTTGTACCTTCGTTTAAATCCTTTAATGACCCTAAACAATTTGCCTATAAGCACAGTAGAAGCACTTTAGATGCAGCTGCCGTCTTATATCATAACATTGCT
The DNA here is from genome assembly GCA_944472135.2 of Trichobilharzia regenti. Taxonomy (NCBI): domain Eukaryota; kingdom Metazoa; phylum Platyhelminthes; class Trematoda; order Strigeidida; family Schistosomatidae; genus Trichobilharzia; species Trichobilharzia regenti. The sequence continues at coordinate 65,567,356 of OX235266.1, read as the reverse complement.
TCCAGTCTAGACAAGGGTAAATTTGTTCGTTGGGCGTTCTTAGACTAAACATCTGCTTTTGACTCGGTCCCTAGGGACATCTTATTAAATAAACTTGCTGCCAGTCAAACAGAATGTTGGGCTGTAAACTGGTTACATTCCTATTTCTCAGAAAGGAAGCAGTACACTGTGTACAAAAGGAAGTCTTCCACTTCATTGCCTACTGAAGCTGGTGTCCCTCAAGGCGCTGTCCTTTCTCCTTTTCTTTTTTCTTTCTTCTTGCATGACTTGCCTCACTCTGATGAAATAAACTTTGTGAAGTGCGCTGATGATTTAACAGTTTCAATGGCTGTTAACTCCCAGCTAGTTTGCACTAAAATGAATAGGTTTCTGCCGGGAGTCAGTTAATGGTTTAAGTCTAATGGTCTTAAACTGAATCCTTCTAAATTTCAAACTGTTAATTTCAGCTGAAGATGTAAAAGACAGTTAAAAGAAGCCGTCGATTGTCATGACAGTTGTAGGATTGACGACAATGATATAGGAATTAAATCAGAAATTAAGTACCTTGGACTTATTCTCTCTTCTGATCTCTCCTGGTCTTCCCATTTCTTAGCAATCTCCAGTAAAATATTCCGCTTGACATTTTACATTAAGAAGTTAAGACACTCGGGTATAACTCAACCCCTCATCCTACAGTTCGTAAACTCTTGCATCCTACCTATTCTTCTATATTGTTCACCCTTATTCTTTCCTGGTTTGCTTAAAAAAGACTATGTCACAATTCGTAGAATACTGAAGACTATCAGTAGGGTGAGTGGTGTCCCAGGGGACCACATAGTTAACGTCGTTGTCGATAGGCATTTGACTTCGTGCAATAAATTCGCTAGAGGGATTTTGTCTGACTTGGAGCATCCGCTTTACTCTCAGCTTTCACCTTGCATCTCGTCCTCAGGTAGAACAAGGAGTAACTTCAGAAAACTGTATGCTCGCACGTCTAAGTATAAGAATTCTATGATACCATACTTGGCACGTATTTTATGTGATGAAAATAGTGTCAGGCAAGAATTAACTAACCTTCTTTCATCTAGTAAATAAACAGTTTCCTCCATCCATTCTTATATACCTTCAAGTTTTACTTTTATTATTTCTATTATATACTGATGGTCCTGTTGCTTCTTTGTTTTACTTTCATAATTGCAAACACCAATTTATCTATTCTTTGTTTTCCCCCTCACCATATCATGTAAAGAGAACATTATATTCAGTATTTTTAAACATGCTTGGATTTCTATACTGCATCGACAATACTGTGTGGAACAAGCCCACGGCAATTTTCACTTTTATTATTATTACCTTCGCTGTTACAATTGTTATTATTTCCACTTTATGCACTGCATGTTTTTGACATTACTCCTATTGTAGATGCGGAAAATTTTCTGTCTGATTAATTTTATGTATAATTTGAGGAAATTAGTTGCGATACTGTGAATTATGCTGAAAATTCCATTCTGTATCACAAGTACTGTGTTTGGAATAAAGTGAATTATTACTGTTATTCATTCGTCTTGGCCAGAGTGGTTCTTATCTCAGTCTGTCTAAAGGCTCATTGTATTCCAGACCATTTTCTAAACCAAGGGTTGTTAAGGGTAATTGCCGTTGCACTCCCTCTAATTTAGGCTTGTCATTTTGTCTGAGTCCTCTAACAATAAACGGGCAGTATTCTAAGATAGGTCGGACACATACTTTGTATAATAAAACCCTAGTTTCACAACAAAAGAAATTGCGTGTTATGCATCCTCGGAGCCTTTGTGTTTCATATCTGGCATAATCAGTTTGTTCAAAGAACGTTAAGTTCCGACTGACTCTAATGTCAGAAAGAACAACCAAACTGTAAGTCCATTATACATCAAATTATGTGTAATTTATATAATAACTTATCCATGCCTGTACAATAGGTATGTTCCTGCATAAACAGGAAGGAATATATTATTATTATTAAAACAATATTTATGCATGCCTATACAAGTGGTGTACCCTACATAGCTAGGGAAAAAAAATGTACTTTATTATATTATCTTTACAAAATATGCTTATTAATATTATGTGTAAATTATCGAATTGATGATGCCTGTAAACTGGCGTCCCTCATGTAAAAAATGAGAATATATATTATTATTATTATTATTATTACAGTATCTGATATCGAGATCTACGACTGAGTTGAGCTTGGCTAGTTTTCGCCCATTTATTTCAAGAGTTAGATCAAGGTTACTGTTGCCGATACAAATCCAGCCGCATTTGTCAATGTTAAAATTTAGACAGGATTCAGCACACCACGTTGCGAGACTACTTAGTTCAAGATGTATTTTATTAACCATATCGCCTAATTCATGAGTGTAGCAGGAGTAGACGACTTTGAGGTCGTCAGCATATAGGAATGGTTTACCTGAGGTGAAGCAGTTACAAATGTTGTAAATGAAGACTGTAAATAAAGGTGGTCCCAAGGACTCTACTCCGCACAACCCACTTGTAATCTACCTAGGATGAGATAAAACAGATCCGACTTTGGTTATCTACACCCTATTACTTAGAAATAGCTTTAACCAGTTGAGCATTAGGTTGCGAATTCCATATGAGTACAGCTACTCAAAGAAAATACTGTGAGATACCATGTCAAATGGCCTAGATATATCGAAGTAGAGAACAACGACTAGCTTACGTGCTTCGCGACTACTAGTGATGCAGTCGAAAAAGTCGAAGTGGCAAGCGGCGCAAAACCTATTTTTGAGAAATCAGTGCTGAGACCTTGTACCAAGATCTTCCTTAGGTAGGTAGGCCGAAGATTGATCTTTGACAACATTCCTCATGATTCGCGAGACAACTAGGGTTATATTTATAAGTCTGCAATTGCGAACGTTTGCCTTGTCACCAGATTTGTAGTGTGGAATTATGAAGCTAGTTTTCCATTCATTGGTGTAGATGCAAGTGTCCACAGATATCGAGAGGAATTTAAGAGTTAATAGGGAAACGTCACATCTACTGTTTTTGAAAATTATTGGAGCAAAGTATTCTGGTCTAATGCTAGTAGATAACTAAGGCTCTTAACTGCTTGTTCTGTTGATTGATTGGTGAACACAATGCTCCCGAGGGAAGAACTAGTAAACGGTGAAGATTAATCAGGGGTCCGTTTGCAAAGTTTGCAAACCAGTCACTGAATAGTTCACAGATGACCGCAGGCTGATTGTACATTACTTTGTCATGAAGTAAATACGGGATGTTCCTCGTCCACTGCCTTCGTCCAGCATACCATTAAGCCCACGCGTTATGACTCACAACACTCCACCTCAACTCTGGACCTAGTCTTCTCCCACGGTGAGGATGTGGATCTCATACAACATCTTCCTCCTTTAGGAAGGAGTGACCATGCTGTGCTCACTTTCAAGTTCACAGAAACAGCAGCAAGGGCTAAAACCCCAGCTCGACCAAACGTTTGGAAATCTGATATAAATGCAATCGTCTCAGCAGCCTATTCAGGAAACTGGTACATCAACCCAGAGTCTCAAGTAGGATGCGCGTAGAACCAATCTAAACAACTTTACGTCCAGGTAACTGAACCTCTCATCCATTGGTCCGTCCCAAAGGGTAGGAAGCATTGCCCCCCTTGGATAAACCGAGAGATTCGTAAGTTACTCAGACGTAAACACAAGTGTTGGAACCTGTTTGTTACACTTGAGACTTCTGAGACCAGGGAATTATATAACTCTGCTAGAAATAAAGCTATTGCGGATATCCGCCAATCAAGGATGAAGTTCGAAGCACATCTGGCTCAAAATGCAAAGGCACAACCTAAGAAAATTTTATCGTACATGAATTTCACGAATAAAACATCCAATGGTGTCCCAAACCTGATTATTGACAATGATACAATCGAAGAAGATCAAGAGAAAGCAGAAGCAATCGCAAACTACTTCTCCCAAGTCTTCACTCAGGAGTCATCAGTGCCTATAGGACCAGCTCTGGCTGCATCAGAGGAATATGGGATAGATTCCGTTGACACCGACCAAGGCATCCTGCTCAACTGCTTAATGAAACTAGATGCAAGTAAATCAATGGGCCTGATAATCTTCATCCAAGGCTTCTCAAGGAGCTATCAGCCCACACAGCCGGCCCCTTGACCACGATCTTCAAGCTATCTCTCCTAAGTGAAGTGTTACTGCGTGATTGGAAAGACGCCATAGTAACCCACATCCACAAAGGAGGATCAAGACAAAGCCCTTCAAATTAAAGGCCTATCAGTCTCACCAGCACTTTAATCAAGAAACTGGAAAGAATCAACAAGAAAAGCATCATGGCTTATCTGGAAAACAGCATCTTGTTATCTGGAGCACAGCATGGCTTCCGGAGGAACCTCTCATGCCTGTCAAATCTCCTCACTGCAAGAGAAAGCTGGGTCAAATCAAAGGATAACAGAAGACCCGTTGACGTCATCTTCATAGACTTCAGCAAAGCCTTTGATAAAGTACCTCACAAAAGACTACTCATGAAATTGGAAAGTCTTGGTATCAAAGGCAGACTACTAGACTGGCTCAGGGAATTCCTCATAGATAGGAGGCAGAGGGTTAGGATCAACTCAAAACTCTCCTCCTGGACAGCAGTAAGTAGCGGAGTGCCACAAGGCACGGTTCTCGGTCCTCTCCTTTTTATTCTGTATATGAATGAGTTACCTCTGCTCACCGACTCCCCTATGGTCCTATACGCAGATGACTTAAAAATTTGGAGGGAGCTGAAGGGCAACAGTGATACGTCCACCTTGCAAGACGACCTCAACAAATTGTCGGAGTGGTCTGTTGAATGGATGCTCCCGATCAATGTGGCAAAATGTGCAAGCATGCGCATTGGACAAGCAAGCACGAGCTCCTACGAACTAGAGGGAATAACACTTCCATCAGTTCAGACTCACCTGGACTTAGGTGTCACGATTTAAGAACTACAGCACACTGTCGCGCGGTGGCTGCACGTAGTTTCAGGTCCCTATGGGTAATTCGCAGAGCCTTTGCAAGAATCGCCAGAGACATGTTCACCTCCTCATATACATCTCTGGTGAGGTCAAGACTGGAAAACTGCATCCAGGCCGCCAGTCTTTGTCTGAAAGGGGACTCTCACATCCTAAAAAGGGTTTAAAGGAAGGCAACACGTATGGTTCAAGGCATTGCTAACTCATCATACGAGAAAATACTGGACAGTTTAAATCTCTTCTATCGTCATATCGTAGGCATAGAGGAGATTTAATCACAAAATTTTAAATAATGACTGCGGACCTGACTTATTCTCTCTTTTCCTTCCCACCAGGTCGGAACACCTTAGAGGACATAGCAGGAGAGTTCAAAACCCAAGAAGAAATCATTTTGCTGTTGAGTACTGGTTTTCACACCGACTCATAAACTCTTGGAACCGACTCTCAGAAGAAGTGGTGTCTGCAACCTCAACTGATTCGTTTAAGAAGGGTTTGGACAACCACAGAAATTTACTAGAAAAGGATTAACATAGGCTTCAAGCCTCCTATTCCCCAACCAATAAATCTGAAAAGTTAACGAAATTGATAGGCAACGTAGTAATACTTATGTGAAATGTGTCATAATCGTAAACCGTATTTATTTCCTCAGTGCATCATCAAGCCTCGCATGAAATGAACCAGTTACATTTAATCCGGTTGTGCATAGTATAAGTTTGCATTAGTGTGAAGTAGAAAAGAGCGTCAAACATGTGTTTGTATAGTATTAACGAAATATAGTAACCCTTGTGTAAAATACTATCAAAGTCGTAGATTGCTATAAGTCCTTCTGTGTGTGCAGCATCTCAGTTACATTCAATCCAACTGCGTAAAAGATCATCTTTCATCAGAGATAGCGAAAAATTATACGTTGAGCTTATGTTTGTTATGCGATTACTAGATATATGTATAATAACAAATGTAGGACGGCTACGTACATCGAAAATTACGTATTATAGGTATATCCTATTGAAGAATATTGTCCTAGTTTTCTTATGCTGTGCAAATAATCACTCTTTCAAACTAGGTCATTACGCATTCCAAAGCCGGCTGCATCACTATTCCTTCGAAAAGCAATGGGAAGGAGTAGTTAAAGAACACCGTTAAAACGTTTAAGGATTATTAATTTTGATAAATAATTTTATAATATCACAAAGATTCCAACATCAACAGACAAATTCTTCAATTGCACTTTATCAAAGCCTCCAAATAAAGTGAACCATTCCGTAAATTACAATTGTAACCTGCAAATCAACAACAGTTAACCATCTGTTACCAAGTAATTAGCAATACAAAAACGTTGTAAAACCAAAGGACCTTTTAGGAAAACTTTGTTTATTAACTGTTATCTTACGAATAAAACAACTAACACTCCTTTTAATAGCTGTAAAAACTCTTCTAACTGTTACCACGTTTTCATAACTCAGAGATTCAAAACACCACTTCAGAACTTCGCGAAATATACTTCAATTACCTAATTTATTTCGTTTTTCTTAACGTAATCAACAACTTACACAGAGCTTTTACATTCCGCACGCAAACAAACAACGAAATTCGACGACAGATACATGTTCACTCAAACTGCTGAAAGCGTCTACCTCCCACCATTTTTCTAAGATTTTCCGTTAGAATATGGTATTCTGTAATGTATTTCACTTGATAAAACACCTGAAAACAGCGTAGAACAACCCAAACACAACATCGCGATAATACATAACGACACCTCGTGTGTGCCTTTATCCATTGTCCATTTGACGTCGTTCACTAATTGGTAATTATTGGTGCTTAAAGTCTAACGTAACATTATATTGCTGAAAAATCCATCGGTTACTGATTATGCTCATTCGATAATACTTCTTTGCATGCTCAACTGGATGCTAACTGCCATGGTGAGCCTCTTACATACTATACTGCTGAAAACATTGTTATCAGTAAACTAACTAACTAACTTTTAACAAGCCATTTCTATACCTTTGTGAGTACCTCCACCATATCAACTACCTATTACGCAAACTTCGGTTGTTACCTGAGTTTTCGACAAATTCAAACAATAATGGTACTTAGGATTATATCATATAAATTGTTTTAACTGATGTATAGTGCGCCTGCTGTCATTATACCACCACTACTGTGTCAATGAAAACTTGTAAATATGGTTACCACGTGTATACATTATAATACTGATAAAGCCTGTAAACTAGCGTCTGCAATAAAAAAAGTAAATTATTATTAGTGATGTACAAAAAATGAGAATATATTATTATAATGGATCCTTAACGAAACCTGATAATATATCTTTTACCATGGAAATGATGGTTCTGAGGTTAAGAGTTGGCGTAAATGAAGCAGTCACACTTTGATGAAGATATCGCTCTAAAAGACTCATCGTACATTATTCCAGAAGTGACACTCTCGAACACATATTCCACAACAGACAGTCAGTTTTCTAGGCAAAACGCTTCAATGTTACATGGAAATTCCAGAGAAGACCATTGATTTATGCACACAGGATAAACCTACTCAACTCTTCCATCTACTAATGACTTGATTACAAGCTCAGCTGTTGTGTTATTCAGTTGTTGAAAGCTTTTTTCACTTTTTCGCGAGCATATTTATTAACATCAATTTCTTAACTGACCTTTCCTTTCAAACTTTTCCCCGCTTATATAACATATTTTGGATACGTGTCTCTCCATATGCTACTTCGTTCAAGCGCATTTATTTCGAACAAGCTCTTCGTATCACACAATCTTTTAAATATATTTAATAAACTTCAGTACTTAAAATGCAATTTCAATGGCCTTCAATGTTTTAAAACATTTCGACGACCCGAACAATTATTGATCCATATGTTAAAATGTAAACAAGGCTCCATTAGTACAACAGTGTACAGATTTCTTCAGTTTCGCGACAATGCGATGCGAAGTCAAACGCCTCACTTGTACAGCTAGAAAGACCTGTATTGATGACCATTTAGAAAACGAATCAGGATATATCCAAAACGCGGTGGTCAAAATGGGCTATCTTAATAGACTTATACAGGGACACATGAATACCGTGTCCAGAAACGAGAAACCAGCCATAGATAAAAGGAAACAGCTGTTTCGGAAAGCGCGATTCAATCGAGACTTGGCAAGTGCAGTTTTGAACGTTAGATTCTCTGCAGTAATCAAGACGGACATACACTGCTGCCACCCTTTGTCTGTCATTTTCCAGCCGATGACTTATGCTTCCACGTGTGAAAGATAAGCTAACCCAGTTGTGCTACTACCTTCGACCCGACATATGCATAAAGATTAAGTACCATTAATCGCTCACTACCTTGGTAACCATAGTTATTTTGTTCGTGTGATTTTGTGTCTTGTCCTGTTGCGTAACATCCCATTCAATCTCGGTTTCGATTTTCACTCACTGGGTTGAACGCACTAATGAAGTTCGAAATCTACTAAATCAACTCTAATTACTTTACATATTTTATAATTTTACTTCAGCATCCAACACCACTCTCCCCAAGCCTCCACTATAATATGTATAAATTCACTGTGCTGTCTAATCTTACATTTTTCCCTTGATGTGTCCTTGTCTCCAAATGAAATCGTAGCGCCGAACCTTTGTCTCAGTCTTTTGACACCAAATAAATGTCAACTTACATCATCTTTGAAATTACGTAGCCTGTACTTTCTATCTATAAATTGAGATTATTGAAAAAATTATGTTCAATCTCTGTTTTGTAACATATAATTGATTTATTTGGTATGTACGCAGCTGAAGAGAGAGAATCGACAAATTGAGGTGAGCTCGCATAATGTTTGTTCTTTATTTATTTAAGCTAATAAGAGAAACCAGTCGTATGTGATGGTTTAGTGTGATGATAAATCGATTTCGAACACATGAAGGTAGTCCTAACTGCTAGGACTTCAAAAATCACGTTCTACGGGTAGCTTTAAAAGACGTGTGCAAAACAATTTTATGTTATGTCTCTAAAGTTCACACACTACCAAAAGGTGTAAAATTATTGTCGAATGCAACGCGTTGCAATTTCACCAATTACGTATTACAAATCATACCTTTCTGAAACAGTTCTACAAAACTTTGAAATTTAGTAAATTACAACCAAATATCTCTAATCTTGTTCTCCTTAGAAAATCACATACCGAAAATTTTAAACAAAACCTGCTCTTTACATCAATACATAATTTATTTAAACTAAATTAACAATAAAACGCAAAATGAAATTTCCTTAGTTTTGCAGCAATGTTCCTCAGTAAACAAAGACATAGACACCATCAAATATTGCAAACTTTGGAATCAACTCTCCTGTGAGATTAGAACCTGTGAAAGGCCTAACAGTATTATTTAACAGTAATATTTAACTACGGAAAGTACACTAGTTCCCATACTAATATAATAATACTTAGTAATTATGCATGTTCAATTCTTGAAATTATATTGTTATTAAAATACTTAAAATGATTAAAATATTTACGCAGCAAATGTTCTCTTGCTTTACCACGCTTGTTTTCCCTATAACACTAAGTTATTGAGCCTAATGTCTTCTTTGATAATACGAATTATAATATTGATTATACCCTTGTCATATATAGATTGATTTACTTTACGGCTCCCTGTAAGACTAACTACCCTTCTTCAGTATACACACACTGCAGTATTGTTAACCAAATGCTAAAATTTTGTTGGTTCGGTGTTAAATACCTTTTTATAAAATGTGTAGACAGGTTACTTTGTAATGTCAAATGTTTACTATATATAAGACTGTCATGATAATTTAGTACACCAAGTCCTGCCAACCGATCTTACCTTCAGTTCATACTACCTACATTGATCCCTAACTATATTGTTCTGCTGAATCTTGCTCCACTATTCACAAAACCTATTCTTTTTATTCTTTAAGGTTTTAACTTCTTGTAAAGTAATCTGTTCATTAGGATGCATGCACACACATATAATATGTTCATAAAGATAATAATAATAATAATAATAATGATTTACTTTATTCCAAAAACAGTACTTGTGATACAGATTGGAATTTTCAGCATTAATCACAATATTGCATCTAAGTTCCTCAAATTATAAATAAAATTAATCACACAGAAAATTTTCCACATTTACAATAGAGGTAGTGTCAAAAACATGCAGCATATAAAATGGAAATAGCAATATTAATGATAACAGCTAGGGTAGTAATAATAATAATAATAATACAAGTGAAAATTGCCGTTGGCTTGTGTCACACAGTATTGGCAATGTGGTACAGAAATCCTAACATGTTTAAAAATATTGAATATAATGTTCTCTTTACATGATATGATGAAGGAAAAAAAATAGATTACAGCCGTCATGGAGATAAGTTGATGTTTGCAATTATGAGAGTAAAACAGAAAAGTAACAGGACCATAAATATAATAGAAGTAATAAAAGTAAAACTTGAAGGTATGTAAGGATGGATGGAGGAAACTGTTTATTTACTAGATGAAAAAAGGTTAGTTAATTCTTGCCTGACACTATTTTCATCACATAAAATACGTGCCAAGTATGGTATCATAGAATTCTTATACTTAGACGTGCGAGCATACAGTTTTCTGAAGTTACTCCTTGTTCTACCTGAGGAGATGCAAGGTGAAAGCTGAGAGTAAAGCGGATGCTCCAAGTCAGACAAAATCCCTCTAGCGAATTTATTGCACGAAGTCAAATGCCTATCGACAACGACGTTAACTATGTGGTCCCCTGGGACACCACTCACCCTACTGACAGTCTTCAGTATTCTACGAATTGTGACATAGTCTTTTTTAAGCAAACCAGGAAAGAATAAGGGTGAACAATATAGAAGAATAGGTAGGATGCAAGAGTTTACGAACTGTAGGATGAGGGGTTGAGTTATACCCGAGTGTCTTAACTTCTTAATGTAAAATGTCAAGCGGAATATTTTACTGGAGATTGCTAAGACATGGGAAGACCAGGAGAGATCAGAAGAGAGAATGAGTCCAAGATACCTAATTTCTGATTTGATTCCAATATCATTGTCGTCAATTTTACAAGTGTCATGAGAATCGATGACTTCTTTTAGCTGTCGTTTACATCTTAAGCTGAAATCAACAGTTTGACACTTAGAAGGATTCAGTTTAAGACCGTTAGACTCAGACCATTTGCTGACTTCCGATAGAAAGCTATTTATTTTAGTACAATCTAGCTGGGAGTTAACAGCCATTGAAACCGTTAAATCATCAGCATACTTCACAAAGTTTATTTCATCAGAGTGAGGCAAGTCGTGCAAGAAGAAAGAAAAAAGAAAAGGAGAAAGAACAGCACCTTGAGGGACACCAGCTTCAGTAGGCAATGAAGTGGAGGACTTCCCTTTATATACGGTGTACTGCTTTCTATCTGAGAAATAGGAGTGCAACCAGTTAACAGCCCAACATTCTGTTTGACTAGCAGCAAGTTTATTTAATAAGATGTACGTGGAGACCTATTGGAAGCACTCATTAATCAAGCTAGGGAGATGGAATATGAGGTACGAACATGTCTGGTACCAAGCAATATATTTGCGGTAGCCATAATAATCATAGTCTCAGAGCTTAACATCAAAAAAGGAGGGAGGATGGCGTTAGCTGATCAGTAGATATGGTGGGGGTCACTAAGGTGAATCACCCCATTCTGCAGGAACAGCAATATGCAACTTGACGGCTCGAGATTTTTCTGATGTTTATGAGGGCTTAGATCTTTATCTTGAAAAAGATAATAATGAACGCCATGACAGATCATGCTTCTACCTTTAAACATATACCATTCGCTCAGCCTATTGTTGAGATGCGACTACGTGGACTCTGCACAGATTTATGGGGCATCTTATAAATTAACTTGCTGTCCATTGTCGGATCTTTGAATACCATTTTCTAATAACGTCTTTATATTCCACTAAACCTAACATTTTCCAGCTCTTTATGAATTCGATTCGACTTATTCTATTCCTGTTCTCTTTAGGGTACGCGAACTTTGAAAAGGGAGTGAATTTTACACGCTCTTGTTAAGTATTGGCTTTTGTTGTGTTATTCGTTCCAAAAGTCTACAGATTAACTTCAAATCAGTTTGTTCTGATCGAAGTTAGTTTACGTTTCAGATTTCAGTCTATTAAATTGTAGGAAGTTGTGTTCTTATAACTTAAAAGTTATATATTTCTATTTTTGTGCACTCATTGGCATTTTATCACTGATTTATAAAGGTTATATATATTTGAAGTCATATTTCATTTTTTCCCCGATTCGTTTTAAATAACATGCCTATCAAAAGAAACCGCTGCGGAAGGGTTATGTGCCAATTTCCAATGGATGAGGGAATGCGGTGTGATAGTTGCAAGAGATGGTTTCATAGTATGTGCACAAACCTAACTCCCGCAGCCTACAAACGTTGCTGCAAACCTCTAGCAAACTGGTTGTGCAACGACTGCTGTAGTACAACTAAATTCCGTATTACAGAAGCCAATGCCACTCTCAGTGGGGCTTTAAAGCTCATGGACTGCAAGCGTCCTCCACCACAGGAGAATACCGACTATTGCTCAGGTAACGATGACGTGACTAGCGTCATCGACAAAACAGCACATGTCCCGATGCGTCCTTGCCAATAAGTGAGTGCCCTACAGCACAGAAGAACACCCACCACATTCCAGACACCCAGGCTGCCCCCACGATACTGGATAAGCCCTCCAGTGACAGTAATGGAAAGACTTCCGCGAAGAAAAGGCGTACCAGGGTCGAAAACCTGCAGCTCAAGTCACTCAGGGACTGGTGGTTCAAGCCTCATCCACACCGGTGAGTAGCAGGCAGATAAATCCTACTACGGTTAGCGAGGAGGACGCTAATGAATGGCGTAATGTAGTCTCTCGCAAAAAGCGAGGTAAGGATAACACATTGGCTACACCACCCACGAAGGACAGAAATACACTTACGCCGCAGAGCAAGAAAGCCACGGCAAGCAAACTTTATCTCTCTAACAGGCCTCTCATTCTCCACAAAGTGGAAGAGTCACTGGCCCCCGGACCCCAAGGCCAGATTCGAGCATGACTTTAACTTGGTTAAGCCCCTTTTAGACAAGCTACTGCCACAAACAGTATCAGGCATAACTATACATAGCGTATACAGAATAGGTCAAAAGCCTGACCCTACAGTAAGTCAGCCTGTAGGTCTCCTCAAAGTCGTACTAAACTCGAAAGAAGAGAGGGATGCTATTCTAAGAAACTCTCAAACTCCTAAAGGATCAGGAATATTTGTCCGCGCCAACTTAAGCCTAGCGGACCGTGTCAAAAGACAGGCTGCGGCCCAAGAATTAAGCGAGCAACGCCGGAACGCCGAGAAGAACCTTAAGATTACGGGTTTTCGAGTTGTCCGAGTTCGTAGTTTACTGATCCCGAAACCTCTGTGGGTAGGCCGGGGAAGCACCAATCTGAATTAACAATCTGCTACAAAAACGCCTGCAGCCTGTTAAATAAACGGACTGAGCTGGTTAACATGATAGAATCCGGAAACCCGGATGTAATTATTATCGCAGAGACACGGTTCACACCCGATGTCACTGGCAATGAAGTTAACCTGCCGAAATTCGAAGTGCACAGAGTGGACCAACTAAGCCGGAAAGGAGGCGGCGTAGTCATCTACATCAGGAAATGCTTAACCGTGCGTAGTACCGAAGCACTCGCTCACGAAAGTAAGTCGTGCGAACTTCCACGATGCAGACTTCCTAATAGAGAAGCTAGGCTCCTGGACTTCGAAATGTCGAAGTCTCGTAGTTGGCGACTTCAACGTCCTAACAGTTGACTGGTAGAGCCTAACAACTCCATCTTCAATCAGCTCCTTTGATCATAAACTCCTAGAATGCAGTATATCGCCAGCCCTAGTCCAACATACCATTAAGCCCACGCGTTATGACTCACAACACTCCACCTCAACTCTGGACCTAGTCTTCTCCCACGGTGAGGATGTGGATCTCATACAACATCTTCCTCCTTTAGGAAGGAGTCACCATGCTGTGCTCACTTTCAAGTTCACAGAAACAGCAGCAAGGGCTAAAACCCCAGCTCGACCAAACGTTTGGAAATCTGATATAAATGCAATCGTCTCAGCAGCCTATTCAGGAAACTGGTACATCAACCCAGAGTCTCAAGTAGGATGCGCGTAGAACCAATCTAAACAACTTTACGTCCAGGTAACTGAACCTCTCATCCATTGGTCCGTCCCAAAGGGTAGGAAGCATTGCCCCCCTTGGATAAACCGAGAGATTCGTAAGTTACTCAGACGTAAACACAAGTGTTGGAACCTGTTTGTTACACTTGAGACTTCTGAGACCAGGGAATTATATAACTCTGCTAGAAATAAACCTATTGCGGATATCCGCCAATCAAGGATGAAGTTCGAAGCACATCTGGCTCAAAATGCAAAGGCACAACCTAAGAAAATTTTATCGTACATGAATTTCACGAATAAAACATCCAATGGTGTCCCAAACCTGACTATTGACAATGATACAATCGAAGAAGATCAAGAGAAAGCAGAAGCAATCGCTAACTACTTCTCCCAAGTCTTCACTCAGGAGTCATCAGTGCCTATAGGACCAGCTCTGGCTGCATCAGAGGAATATGGGATAGATTCCGTTGACACCGACCAAGGCATCCTACTCAACTGCTTAATGAAACTAGATGCAAGGAAATCAATATGTCTGATAATCTTCATCCAAGGCTTCTCAAGGAGCTATCAGCCCACACAGCCGGCCCCTTGACCACGATCTTCAAGCTATCTCTCCTAAGTGAAGTGTTACTGCGTGATTGGAAAGACGCCATAGTAACCCACATCCACAAAGGAGGATCAAGACAAAGCCCTTCAAATTAAAGGCCTATCAGTCTCACCAGCACTTTTATCAAGAAACTGGAAAGAATCAACAAGAAAAGCATCATGGCTTATCTGGAAAACAGCAGCTTGTTGTCTAGAGCACAGCATGGCTTCCGGAGGAACCTCTCATGCCTGTCAAATCTCCTGACTGCAAGAGAAAGCTGGGTCAAATCAAAGGACAACAGAAGACCCGTTGTCGTCATCTTCATAGACTTCAGCAAAGCCTTTGATAAAGTACCTCACAAAAGACTACTCATGAAGTTGGAAAGTCTTGGTATCAAAGGCAGATTACTAAACTGGCTCAGGGAATTCCTCATAGATAGGAGGCAGAGGGTGAGGGTCAACTCGAAACTCTCCTCTTGGACAGCAGTACGTAGAGGAGTGCCATAAGGTACGGTATTCGGACCTCTCCTATTCATTCTGTATATCAATGATTTACCTCTGCTCACCGACTCCCCCATGGTCTTACACGCAGATGACTTAATTTGGAGAGCTGAAGGGCAACAGTGATACGTTCACGTTGCAAGAGGGCCTCAAAAAATTGTCAGAGTGGTCCGTAGAATGGATTCTCCCGGTCAATGTGGCAACCATGCGTATCCGACAATCAAGCACAAGCTCCTACGAACTAGAGGGAATAACAATTCCATCAGTTCAGACTCACTTGGACTTAGCTGTCATAGTTAACCACAACTTAAAAACTACAGCACACTGTCGCGCGGTGGCTTCACGTAGTTTCAGGTTCTTATGGGTAATTCGCAGAGCCTTTAAAAGAATCACCAGAGTCCTGTTCACCTACTTATATACATCTCTGGTGAGGTCAAGACTGGAAAACTGCATCCAGGCCGCCAGTCTTTGTCTGAAAGGGGACTCACGCATTCTAGAAATGATTAATAATAATAATAATAATATTAACAGCTTTATTTCAAACGGTATTTGTGCTTCAGGTATGGAATTTTCAGCGTGCATCACAGTATATTGCATCTAATTACCTCATAAATTATATAAGATTTTTAAAATAAAAAGATAAATAAATAAAAACAAAATAAATAAAAAACAACGTAGAGTTTACATTTCAAACAATGCACCACAGGATATAAAATATAAAGTTGATGTGTGATAGAAGGTGAGAACAACAGTGTAATAGTAACGAAAAAAGGAAAACAAAAACTAATGGGACTATTTGTTAGAGTGCCGCAGTAAGTTTATCGTGTCATACCTAACGGATTTCTCATCACATAACAGCTGTGCCAGATATGGTATTGTGGAGTTTTTGTATTTGGTAGTCCTAGCATATAGCCTCCTATAGCTGCTTCTAGTTCTACCAGATGAAATGCAAGGAGACAGCTGCGTATAGAGAGGATGCTGGGGTCCGACAATATTGTATTCGCTAGTTTCTTACATGACATAATATGTCTATCCACAATAGTGTTAACCAGTTGGTTTAACGATATCCCACTTGCCCTACTAACGGCTTTTAGTGCCTGCCTTCTCAGCAAAGCAAAGTCTTTCTTAAGTAGTCCAGGAAAGACTAATGGGGAGCAGTAAAGAGGGATGGGTAGAATACAAGAATTTACAAACTGAGAAAGTAAAGACTGCTTTATGCCAGACTGCCTAAATTTCCTAATGTAGAACGTTAAGCGAAACATCTTTCTAGTAACTAGCAAGATGTGGGAAGACCAGGAAAGATCGGTGGAAAAACTCAGCCCAAGGTACTTGACATTAGATGTATTTTCAACCTCTGTGCCGTCAATGAGAGTGGGGCCATGTGAGCTAACTAGCTGTTGTAGGTCACATTTACGTCTGAAAGTGAAATTGACTACCTGACATTTAGACGGATTAAGCTTAAGTCCGTTTGAAGAGGACCACTGACTAATTTCCGACAGAAAGTTATTTAATTTGGAACAATCTGACTGAGAGTTGACAGGCATAGAAACCGAGAGGTCATCGGCATACTTAACAAAAGTGGCTACATCAGAATGAGGCAAGTCATGTAAGAAAAACGAAACAGAAAGGGAGAAAGAACAGCACCTTGAGGAACACCAGCTAAAGTAAGTGAGGTAGTGGAGGATTTTCCATTGTAGACGGTGTACTGCTTCCTTTCAGAAAAATAGGAATGCAACCACTTATTTGTCCAGCTTTCAGCCTGTGTTGCAGCAAGCTTACTTAGCAAGAGAGACCTGGGAACAGAGTCAAATGCAGATGTGTAATCAAGGAAGGCACAGCGAACGTATTTAGCTCCTTTATCTAAACTAGAGACTATGCTATGGTGGAGGACGACAGCGGCATCTAACGTACTCCTACTATGTTTATAAGCAAACTGGTTGGGGTCGTTGAAAGGTTTTAAAGAGGGATCAAGATTAAGTAAAATAAGTCTTTCCATAACTTTCAAAAAGGATGAGGTAATTGAAATGGGTCTAAACTTAACATTAGGTCCACTTGTTGATTTAGGCACTGGAACGATCTTGATATTTTTCCATGATTCAGGTATAATACTTTTGGAAAACGATTCGTTGAAAATGTCAGTTAAAGGGGAACACAAGATGTCGGCACACTTCTTAAGGATAACAGCAGGAACACCATCAGGACCGAGGGACTGAGTAGGCTTGAGAGATTGAAGACACTTGAGGACATCATTCGTGTTAAAGCATGAGAAGCAGTCATTTTTTACACTATTTGAGTTAGGAATCATAACATTTGCTGGGATACATATGAAGGATTCATTAAGCATGTTAACATCTACAGAAATATCATTCATTATTTGCTTACCACCTGTGATTTCCTTTAATAACTTCCACATATTTGATGGGGATTTACATGAAAGAAACTTCTGGTTATAGAGAGCATTCAATCTTTGTAATTCAAGCTTAATCAAAGTGTTCATTCTCTTAACACCAGATTTGTTTTTCATTTTGAACAACCTTTCTTTTTCACGGCGGAGCTTTTTGAGTTGAGAAGAGGAGAAGCGATCGAATTTTAAGAAGATTGTCTCTTTTGGACAACAAACATCAAGACAGAAATTAAGATAATGTGTTATGTTGGCAATTGTGTTATCAAGAGCTTGTTCAGTAAATAGATCCCAGTTTGTGTCTTTTAACATGGACCTTAGATTCAGTATGTTGTCATGGGAATAACATCTGTGTTGTTTTCTTTCCAAGGTATGAGAAGACCCTTTTGTGCTGCTTTCCATATACTTTGGGCAATATTCTTATGATACAGTGATCTGAATTTAGTAGTGGGGCTCTTTTTCGAGCTTCAAATATTCCTGCATCATTTGTAAACGCAAGATCAAGAGTGTTGTCCATTCTAGTCGGGAAGTTGACAATATTATCGTGTCCAAGTGAAATTAGGAAGCTGTGATCACTAGAATTAAAATCACCAGTAACTATAGACAAGGAATTTCCGAAGGAGGTGGCAGCAAGGGAAGTAAATTCATCCGCAAATAAAGATAATTCTGTGGAGTTGCATCCAGGAGCAATATACATGTTCGAGATGTAAATGTAGTTGTATTTTGACAAATGTTTAGGTCGACACTTAACGGTGAGACAGTAAATATTGTCACTAGAGAAGGAAGGAAGGCAGCACGTATGGTTCACCGCATAGCTAACTTATCATGCGAGAAAACGCGGTACGTTCGAATCTGGTGAAACTTTTGCACTCGTTTTAGCTGACATTCATTTTCCTGTTCTGCTATATTATCACCAATAATAATGGGCAAAGCTATAAAAAGCGTGTTCTTAGAAACACTAGTAATTTAGGAAATAGCTTAAGCTTATCGAGTAACGCATTATCACCCCTTAAATCAGCTACAATTAGTAGTTCACCCAATACAAACGGTTCCAACATAATGCTAACCCCTGCAATACAGGTGGAAGATGTCCTCCCGACCGAAAGCTGCTACCTTGACGTGGTGGTCGGGCTTGAACACCGCAATGACCTAATCAAGCTATACTGGCTGAGACTTATGTCTCTTGAGGAGATATCCTGTCAGAAAAGACAGAGATTACTAAGTTGGTCTGCATCATAAACGACATGCAGCTACAAAAAAAATGAACTCAGGACGAAACTAAATCTACTTGACCTGATACCAGAAACAATCCTCCATCTTTTTCAACGAAGTCACCTGTAAAAGAGATGTCTGTCTGTCTGTTTTCGACATAGAACTTTGCACAAAAGAGATAGGACAGAGATAGTAATTATCCTCTTTCGATATAAGGAAAGCATTCGACAGAGTCCCACATAGTCTGCTAGTCAGCAGGCTATGCTCACTAAGGATACGCAACCCCCTCTACAATTGGATAAAATCATTTCTCTATGACAAGAATCAGACAACTAAAATTGGCTCGATGACCTCCAGGCCTAGACCAATCAGCATGGTGTCATCCAGAGGAGTGTATTGGGATCCCTTCTTTTTATAGGCAAGGCAATACTGTATGCAGATGACTTAAAAGTGACATATACCTGCACAAATACAGATATCGGCCCAACTATGAACTCCATACATGAAGAATTAATAAAAATGGATAGATGGTGTGAAACCTGGAGACTCGAGTTTAATGTTAAAAAATGTGGATGGCTCTGCATAGGCTGTTGCAACCTTGAACTCGACCTAGCTATTCAGGGCCACAAAATCCCCAGACTCAAATCTGTACTAGACCTAGGACTGAAATATTCACACAATCTATCATTTTCAGAGCATATCTCGAATCAAATATTGAATTTACGCAGGCTTATTGGTTTCCTACTCAGGAAGTTCTACAGAAGTGAATCCAGAATACTACTCTACAAGGTTTGCGTGAGCCTACTCCTAGATTACTGCTCATTCATATTTAGCAATACACGCATAGAAGACAAACTGGAAGTAGAAGGAGTACACAGGTACTTCTCGCGAAAAGTACTCGGAGCCGATAACGGCGCAAACTACTCTACTAGATGCGAAATCCTAGGACTAGAAACATTATGGTTAAGACATCTGTGACTGAATCTGGTACTCTTCTATAAGCTTCTTAACTACATAGTGTATACCCCTGCTAACTATACTCGGTTCTCAGAAGACACTGGATATAACCTTAGACACACTAAACGTACAGTGGCTACAGAACCATGTAAAACAGCCACCAGGCAAAAGTTTTTCCTGATTAGGTATGCCCAAATATGGAACAAACTACCTAAGGAAATTCGGCTGGCAAGCACATTGGCCTCTTTGAAAAGACACTTCATGACACACTAGGTGAGTTTGCAAGTGATACCAGTGCTAATTCCCATGTAAGAGTTTCACAAATCGTAGGCCCATTTAATGTATGAACTCAGAGACTACACCTGTTGTTTATTTTGCCTCTATTTATAATTCCAGACAAAAATCAGCAGCCATGACAATAACACACATTCAATTAAGATTTGATCGAACTATGTCTACCTGATACAAACGGCGGACCAAACCAACATACGAATGAAATATGAGAAAACAAGGTTGAAACTTACCGCAACACCACATGGAAAGATGTAAGTTACTTGGACATCTTTTATAATCCACCAACTGGTCTCTTTTCCAAAAAGAATGCGGTGATGTTTTAACCAAAATGGCAATGAGATACATAATTCCACAGCTGCTGTTGTAAACATTCAATGGAGGTCGAAGCCAACAAATTAAATCATTTTAAGCATATGTATTCTTCCCATGATCACGGTCACTCTCGGCGGAATATGTCAAAATCCAAATCACTACCTATACAGCGCCAATAAACCTGGATATCTATGATATGACGGAAACGTGCTTACAGTCGCATCTCAGATCACACTGATTCATTTGATGGCAACAATCTGCTTCTGCATGCTTTATTCGACATTTTGAATGGAATGGTTCGCGGTCATTCTGGTTCCAGATCTAATTTGGACTAGTTTCTGTAGATGTATTCACCAAAGAGACTGAAGGTGTGCTGTTTTGGGAATGGTTCATCTCTCTTCTCTTGCTGTGTAGTCCTCTCCTCAGCCCTCGATCTAGTTACTATGGTTCCAGTAAGAGCATTGGCGACTACATACAAGGGAGATAAGGATAACAAACGAACTTGAAATAAACGAAAAATCTATTCCTAATCGCTACCCTAACCCTAACCATAACCCTAAACCAAACCCTAACCCTAACCACAATACTCGCCTTAACCCTATCGTAACCCTAACGAGATGTTAACACATTGTCCAAACAGTAATAAAAGTGTTATCTGGGTGAAACTTGCTCCTTATTTGATGAATAGGGTTGATATTTCAGCTATGATAATGACAGAAACCGTTAGCCAACGACTAGCATGCGTTCAAGGTCATTTGAGCGTTGAAGGTTTTGGGACGCTATTCTTAAACTTCGCCTCGAAAAGAATAAAAAATTCAAAGTAACTCTCTGCATGTTTAACCGTATTCTAACTGCTGTGGTGAGCGTTCTGAAGATTACGTTGCTTAAAACATCCTTTACGGTAAACGGACTATCGTTTTACAAGCCATTTTTACACTTTTGTGAGTAACCCACCATATCGACCAGACGTAACGCAACACCCAGTTGTTACGCGCATTTCCGACAAATTCAAACAATAATGGTGCCTAGGATTACATCCTATGAATTGTTTTAACTTATGCAAAGTGTGTTTACCATCATTATTCCATTATCCGCTCTTGTATATCTGTAAATATCTTTTGTCAGTGAAAAATTGTAAACATGCCTACTTTACGTATACATAATTACCTTATTGATGATGCCTGTCAACTGTCATGTGCATTAGAAGACAGTATATTATTATGAGATTCATTTTATTGTTATATTAGGGAATTGACTTCAAGCTTTACTTATTTTCCCAAGTATCTCTAATCCATCCAACGAATACTTGAGTTTCTTTTGTTAATGCGAAGTCAATATCTCTATATCTCCTGATTTGGTCTATTGAATCACTAGTTATCAGATTTTTCCCACAAACTAAAGACAAGATGACAGCAGCCGCAAATCATGCAACTTAAACAATACTTATGCATTCCTATACAACTTTTGTATCCAAGATAGCTAGGAAAAAATAGGTAGCTTATAATATTATCTTTACTAACTATGCTTACTATTCGTATGTGTAATTTATCGAATCGATGATGCCTGTAAACTGGCGTCCCTCATGTACAAAAAAAAGAATATATATTACTGTTAGACTGTTTAAATCTCTTCTCACTGTCATACCGTAGGCAGAGAGGAGATTTAATCACAATGTTTAAAATTTTAAATAATGACTACGGACCTGACCTATTCTCTCTTTTCCTTCCCACCAGGTCGGAACACCTTAGAGGACATAGCAGGAGAGTTCAAAGGCCAAGAAGAAATCATATTGCTGTTGAGTACTGGTTCTCAAATCGAGTCATAAACTCTTGGGACCGACACCCAGAAATAGTGGTGTCTGCCACCTCAACAGGTTCGTTTAAGAAGGGTTCGGACAACCACAGAAATTTACTAGAAAAAGATTAACATAAGCTCCAAGCCTTCTATCATCAACCAAAAAATCTGAAATCTGTTGTACGCCAAATACACAAATATGTACTAAGTCAAAACCATCGGCTTGACGTTAATTGTATTAAAACCAAAAGTGAACATAGTGATAGTAAGACCTATATGGATAATAATAACAATAATGTATATTCTCATATAAACATAAACTTACATGAAAATGCATGCCATTTTTACAGGCACGATCAAGTATGATATAATATCAAATCGTAGATTCTCTACAACTTAATAATGTTTCAACAGTTAAATATTTGATATATATATATATATACACTCATTGTCTGAACTAGGCTGTATAGTTATTGAATTGTACAATTGTCCTCCAGGTTGAGCGGGAAAATCTACTTCGTTTTGTTTTCATCCCATGGTTGTCGGCATACGATAACCAACCAATATTGAGGTAAGTACAACGTTTACAAGAGATTGAAAGCTGTTTTAGGAAAGTAAAGTGCTAAAGTGAATCAATAAAGTGTAATGAAATGGGTAAGTGCAAGTATCACTAATAAATGCATTAAAAAGGAAACTCCCTAGGCTGACAACTTTCATTTGCAA
The DNA here is from genome assembly GCA_944472135.2 of Trichobilharzia regenti. Classification (NCBI taxonomy): domain Eukaryota; kingdom Metazoa; phylum Platyhelminthes; class Trematoda; order Strigeidida; family Schistosomatidae; genus Trichobilharzia; species Trichobilharzia regenti. The sequence continues at coordinate 65,544,357 of OX235266.1, read as the reverse complement.
TGTATAATGCTTCCTGTACGGTTTGCACTATCATGATGTTCACTTTTGGTTTTAGTACATTATTTCCTTATGCCGGTTTTTTTATATTTTATGCCTTTTTGTGCCTTTGGTGCACAACCGTACCCTCCAGACAATAGGAATAGAAAAAGTCGAATCAAATTCATAAAGAGCTATAAAATGTTAGGTTTAATGGGATATAATGAGGATCAAGTAAAGACGTTGTTAGAAAATGGTTGAGATAAGACATTGTGAAGTGGTATTTAAAGATCCGACAATGGACAGCAAGTTAATTTATAAGATGCCCCATAAATCTGTGCAGAGCCCACATGGTCGCATCTTAATAATAGGCTGAGTGAATGCTATATATTTAAAGGCAGAAGCATTATCTGTCGAGGCGGTCATTATTAGCCGGTTTCGGAATGCGTAATGACTAAATCTGAAAGAGTGATAATTTGCGCGGCATAAGAATACTAGGATAGTTTTCTTCAACAGGATATACCTATAATACGTTATTTTCGATGTACGTAGCCGTCCTACATTTGTTATTATATATATATATATATATATATCTAGTAATCGGATAACAAACATAAGCTCAACGTATAATTTTTGGCTATCTCTGATGAAAGATGATCTTTTACGCAGTCGGAGTGAATGTATTTTAGATGTTGCACGGACATAAGGACTCATAACCGTCTACGACTCTGACAGTGTTTTACACAAGGGTTACTATATTACATTGATACGATATAGACACATGTTTGACGCCCTTTTCTACTTCACACAATGCATACTTATACTATGCACAACCGGATTAAATGTAACTGAAACATTTCAAGCGAGGCTTGATGATGCACTGAGGAAATAAATACGGGTAAAGATTATGACGCATTTCACAAAAATATTACTAAGCTGCCTATCTGTTTCGCTAACTATGCAATGTCCTTGGAATGATTAATAAGAGAGATACAGGTGGTCGACGTAAATGCATATATTTACAAAATACCAGTGTGGTGAGAGCAGGCTGCTAGCCGATTGGTTGGCACTAATCTACGTTAAGGTCTAGGTCACTAATGTGGGCCGTGAGAAGATATGAACAAGGCTGAGTCAACAACCAATCAGAAGCCTGCGTTTGTCGACCTAAACAACCAATCAGATGACTGCGCTTGTCTATAATAATGTAGTTGAAATATGTATAAATACGTGTTGATTTTCATAATAAAACGATCTGTTGCCTGGCCCTTGTCTTCTGTTGTTACATTTGGTGTCGCTGCCTACCGACAAATGGAAAGCCTATGCCCTGCTGTTTTTGATGGTGACATATGGATCTTCGGGCAGGACTTCAAGGCTTCTGCGCAGTTGAGTGGCGTTCAAGATCTGTCAGCGATGGAGCTGCTACTTTGGACGCTGCTGGGAGGTCGGGTGAAAGCAGCACATGAAAGTGTGAGCCGAAGTATGGACGAATGTTCGACAGGGTCAGGCAAACAGTTTCCAAAGTGGGAGGGACCATATATGGTCACTTCGAGATGGGGTTACGCAGACACAGTCGCAATGGCGAACAATAAGAGGCGCGTGAACGTCAGCGAGCTCCAGAAATGGATACAGCGAGACAAGCCAACGATGACGCCTGCACCAAGTAGATCAAGCCGACTTCAGTCGCACGTATTTGACGGGGGGACGAGTGTGGTGAGAGCAGGCTGCTAGCCGATTGGTTGGCACTAATCTACGTTAAGGTTTAGGTCACTAATGTGGGCCGTGAGAAGATATGAACAAGGCTGAGTCAACAACCAATCACAGCAAAGTTAACGTGGCAAAATATGATTCGCAGATAGAGAACTCTATTTGGCAAGGAATCCCGAAAAAACCAATCAGAAGCCTGCGTTTGTCGACCTAAACAACCAATCAGATGACTGCGCTTGTCTATAATAATGTAGTTGAAATATGTATAAATACGTGTTGATTTTCATAATAAAACGATCTGTTGCCTGGCCCTTGTCTTCTGTTGTTACACTAGCAGTACATATTCCCATTAAATAGGTTTTATAACAGTTCCGTGAAAAAACACAGTTGCAGTCATAGTCGAATTAAAGTCCACTAATCATTTCATCCACAATATGTGGATCAGTTTCCCTCAGATGGTTGTGACACTTAACCCATATTTACAGCCTTCAGTAACACCCTATCTTTTAGAGGAAACTGCAGTTTAATAACCTTGGTTATGATATTTCCATGCAAAGATCAAGATTGTATTCCTTCGACCACCTCAAACCGCATTGAAAAATAACTAAGGACGTATAAATATCGGGCGAGTTATTCTTAACTCAAGTGAACAATTCATTATCTTAGTGTCAGTCACGTATCATAAAACGTTATGCCCAGCTCTTGCTGCACTCGGGCTCACGCTGTTCCTTGAAGTTTCTCAGAAACGCTTAGTAATAACGGACGAAAAAACCAAAACACCAATTGTCGACTAGAGGATTCTTTATTATAACACCAACATATAGACACTGTTACAACTAACGTCTGTGAACAAATATTACAATAATAAATCACAATGTTACTTCTGATGGTTTACTGCTGATTTCTCTCTGAACAGCGACCGATGAGACGATGACTGTCGTATTGATGCCTCCGCGAAAATTGGAGAAGTTGGCTTGAGCAAACAACCAAAAATTGATCGTTCAATCCTCAACTACATTGACACTCCCCGTCAGAAAAAGGGATCCATCCCTTTTTTCCATCACGACCAATACACGTTGACTTGGATGCCATTGCGAGAACCTGGGGCACACGGACAGAGCTGAAATGGAAAACAAACAGAAAAGCCAACACACCACAAGCATACTCACAGCACAATCTCACACATCAATGACGACCTGCGCCTTCCAGTTAAAGGCATCCTTTTGCAACGCAATCGTCACTTGCTAGAATGACTCTTGTAGAATGCAACGTGACCATGGCAGCACCTCATGATACTCTACGCACATAGTCTTAGCTACTCACTACCAATTACCACTGAAATCGCTTGTCACTCATTCTGCCTCCATTCTAGTAACGATGACGTATGCGAGCCTCAGTCGTCTACACTCTTTCTCCCCGGCGTGTGGGACCGCAGCTAACAATTATCTCCGTGTGCATTTCATTCTCGGCAATAGCCTCCCCGGCGTATACGACCCATCTGCTGTCCTCAACATCAATCAATTCATTCACGGATGTAGAAGAGTGGACACAACTTCAGAAGTAATCACGACGAGAATTTTAACAAAATTACGCAATAACAACAAGGTACGAAAACAACAAGTAAACACAATGAATCCAAAAACACCAATTGATATGACACACCACACGTATATGCAAACAGTACAAACAAATTCGCAGATCGTGTCTCGATGGAATTCCTTTGAAGAATTGCAGGACTTCCACCAGTACGCCTACAACCCTTCACAGGTTGACGCTCTAGGTTGGAAAATCGTTTTGTGGTTCAACCTCCGACTCTCTACTATCAGCACCTTCCAGTAGACACAGCTTTCTAATATCTCGCAACAACATGCCACAACTTGTTTTCACCTCAACCGTCCCCACCAATCCACCATCACTACGGATCAGCATTACTACCACTCCGAAATGCAACCTACCTGTGGCACATTTATCTGCTACTAATACTATGTCACCAACTGTCAATGTAGTTGAAGACTGAACGATCAATTTTTGGTTGTTTGCTCAAACTCAACTTCCCCAATTTTCGCGGAGGCATCAATACGACAGTCATCGTCTCATCGGTCGCTGTTCAGAGAGAAATCAGCAGTAAACCATCAGAAGTAACATTGTGATTTATTATTGTAATATTTGTTCACAGACCCTAGTAAAAACATTATTTTTATATGTTGGTGTTACAATAAAGAATTCTGGATTGGCCAATCGGTCTTTTGGTTTTTTTCGTCCGTTATTACTAAGCGTTTCTGAAAATCTGCAAGGAACGGCGTGGGCCCGAGCGTAGCAAGAGCTGGGCATAGACGGTTTATGAGACGTGGCTGACAGCTTCTGATGGTATAAACAGACTTTGGCGGATTCAGACAGTTGGGGAAAGTTTGGATAGTCACCGCTCATCTTTCCTGGTGCCGGTCAAGTCCTCTTTGAGCAAGCAATATCTGGAACGTCTTTGGAATTCGCTCAAGTCCAACAATGCCTGGGTCAAAGAAGGGACAGAGTGTCTTGGATGCAAACAGGAAAGTAAGTCATTGTGACTTGTCTGTTAATTGTAACGATGTGCCTGATGTTAAGCATGACATGGTTGATGTTACTGTTTCGCCGTTAACGGATAATAGGAACTTGAAACTCACTAAATTTGAACCACGGTGTTTCGATGGAAACCCGGCTGATTATTTACAATTTGTAAAGGAGTTTGAGATCATGCTGAGTAGCTTTTATTAAGTGATGAATTGAAATTGATGTATTTGATGAGGTATTGCACTGGAGATGCTGCAAGAGCTATACAGCGCTGTAAGCTCATGCCCCCTAATGAGGGATACGCTGAGGCTATGAGCATATTACGTCAAAGGTTTGGAAGACCTTCGATGATTGCAGGGAAATTATTCGAGGCTGTTAAGGGTAATGGTGGTCAATTACAGGATGACTCCCAGGCACTCACTGAGTTTTTGGATAATCTTATGACTTATAAGAATACCTTGATTTCTATGAATTGCATGAGTGACCTCAACTCGAGTTTTATACTAGAAGTAATAGCAAGACGCCTACCTACTCGACTGCATAGGAAGTGGATGAAGATAAGCTCCCGTATGGAGGATGAGGGTATCGAACCAAAGTTTGATGATATCCTGAAACCGGTAAAAGATAGCGTCAATCAATCTATGAGCAAGTTCGCCAGTCTATTACATCTCACCCCTAGAATAGAGCAGTCTGACGGAAAAACGCAATCATTGATGACGAATAGGCTTCAGAGAGGTGGATATCGAGAAGGCTCCAGGATGTATAGTAATGCATATAGACCTAGTGAGTGTAACAGGTTTCGTAGTACATCCTCAACAGATAAGTTGCTAGCTGCAAGAGAAACACGGTTGTGTTTTACACGTTTGCAAGAGGTGCATAAAAAGATGATCTGTGAACCAGTGAGCAAGTTCAGTGATTAGCTGAATGTAAACTCCAGGTCTGACTCCGAATTGTGTGACGATAACGGTGTTGTGAAGAAGTCTGTAGTTGCAACTGGTAAGCCGTTGTTGAATAGAGTGTCACAGAATAGAGTTACTGCTTCAGAGTGCAGTTCCGACTCCACAAGTTTACAAAGTATAACTAGTCAGAGTGAGGATATAAAACCTTTAATGATTTGTGAGGAGGAACCAAAATTGTCTACTGCTGTTAACAAAGAGTTTGAAAATGATGAACTTGACGGTAAAGTGAATATTCATGATAATGATCATGATACTTCACATTTGTCTTTGGTTGATCATGATGAAATGAGGGGAATGTCTACTACTGCTAAGCTAAATAAAGGTTCTGTACAACTACAACGTGAAGTAGAATTGAACGCAGATGCAGTTGCAGAAGGTATGGATACTTGTGAGTCTGTCAGTGTAATTGATCAGCGTGTAGTCCTTCTATCATCAGATGATAGTGCTAAACCAGAGCTGATAGTAAAAGACAGCAGTGGTGGTAATCTTGCAGTTAGACAAATTTCTGAAAGCCGAAAAAGAACAGCTTCTGTTCTACGCTAACTTCATCAACTTGTGTCACTCAGTCATCGTTGGTGTTTTCATCCACAATGAAATTGACGTCCACGAACTCACGTGCCTTATGCAATGACTATGATAGTATTGGTGCGTTTGAAAAGACGAAAGATATTGCTCAATTTAGTGAGAATAATCCAAGTGCAAACGAGAGAGTAATTGTTAAATTGACTTGCACGAATAAAAGCATTTCTATTCATACGAACTGTGATCAAGATTTGATCGGATAGTTGCAAAATAATTGAGCGCTGAGTGAGAAGTAGACATTTATAAAGTTATATTTGTAAAATCTCAGCGAAATTGAAATGATTAGACACAAAATTGCAGCAGTACTACTGAACCAGAAGCCAAATGCGCCGAATATAAATAAAAAGGAGCAAATGGCATTAAGACAACTACAGCAAGATAAGTCAATTGTAATTACAAGAGCAGATAAAGGCAATATCACAGTTGTCATGAACTCTGCAGATTACGAAAAGAAGGCCATTGATCATCTTAATGATGGACCTTATGAAAAATTCAACGCGAATAAATCAAGAGCGACATTAAATAAGCTGAAGGCTGAAACAAGCAAAATGCTACAGTCAATAAAAGAAAAGCTTGGTGTATCACTTTGGTTTACTCTGGCTCCAAAAAGTTGCAGCCCCTGTAGATTTTATGGGTTACCAAAAATACACAAACCAGAAGTACCATTGCGTCCAGTAGTGGATTTTACTAACTCTCCAACATACAAACTCTCAAAATACATTTATCGAATTCTTAGCCCATATGAAATGAAAGTGGAGCATGGAGTGAAAAATTCGTATGAATTTAAGAGGAAAATAAATTTGACTAATATAGAAGAAGATGAAATAATGGCAAGTTTCGATGTTTATTCATTATTCACGAATGTACCCGTTAATGATTCTTTAAGTATTATTTATAATTTACTTTGTGCTGACGACGAACTCAGTGATCGTTGTCCTTTAAATCCCGACGAAATTATGAAGGTATTAGAACTGTGTCTTAAATCCACGTTATTTACGTTCAGAGGGGTTCTTTATCGTCAAATAGGAGGCATTGCTATGGGATCACCAGTATCTCCGCTAGTCGCCAATCTGTTTATGCACTCATTAGAAACAAATGCAATTATGAGATGCCTTAGTCCCCCAAAGATGTGGTTAAGATACGTAGATGATACCTTCATCATAATCAAACGTAGTTTGTTAAATGAACTTTTTCAGTTAATAAACAATATGTCAGAAACCATCAAGTTCTCCAAAGAGGTTGAATCCGATGAAAATGAGTTGGCGTTTCTGGACTGTTTAGTAAAAAGAAAATTAGACGGCAAATTTAAAATAAACATTTTCAGAAAGCCGACAAATTCGGATAGATACCTAGATTACCATTCAGCTCACCCATTTACCACCAAAGTAACTGTGGCCAAGAATCTGATCAACAGAGCCAAACGTCTAGTTACTGAGGAGGAAGATATTAACGAGGAACTAAAATTAGTTCAATCCACTCTTGAATTAAATAATTATCCTAAAGCCTTCATAAAAAGATACTTGAAATGTGAAGTTAAGGATGAATCAAAACCTGCTGCTAAGAATTGGGTTAGTACAGCGGTGGTTCCTTATCGCAAAGAAACGTCTGATGAAATAAAGCGAATCCTTAACGAACATAATATAAGAGTGTACTTTCGTGCATCTAACACCTTACGTTCATTGCTGGTGAAGGTTAAGGATAAAATAGAACAAGAAAACCAGCAGAATTGTGTATACCAGATCAATTGTGGGGATTGTAACGCAGTATATGTAGGAGAAACTTCTAGACAGGTAAATATAAGAATGAAAGAGCATAAACAATGTCTAAAGGTGGTTCCAAAGAGCTCTGCAGACTTGAAGAAGCTAGAAAACAACTCAGCGATTGCACTACATTCAATAGAAACGGGACACAAAATCGACTTTGATAAGACTAAGGTTTTACAAAAAGGTTTTGGTTCATATCAAGAAAGATTAACTGCAGAAGCCCTACATATATGGGTGAATCCCAACAGTTTAAACAGACGTGAAGGTGTGATGTTAGCCGATGCATGGCAAATCCTGACTAATAAACAAAGTAAAATTTGATATGTATGATCAAGTAGTCACACTTAGTCAAATTCCCGACTGTCTACGTCTTCTTATGGAGAGAATAACAAATCTATAAAAATTAAATTATATTTATAAAAATGTCAATTATTTTGAAACTATCCGGTCAAATCTTGATCACAACTCATATGAGAATAGCAAATGTTTTATGACTGCTCCACCCACACACACACACACACACACACACCATTGTATCCTGCATATACTGCATACACACATATATTTTAACAAAAGTAGACAAATTTTGAAAGCCTGAGGTCAAAAGTTTTTTGATCATAGTTCATACAATTTTTGTTTTGTTTTGTTTTGTTTAGCATACCTATTGATTGTACTATTGTACTTTTGTATAAACATACAATTCTATTTATTTATGTTTGATACATGTTGATACCTGTTGCATGATTCATGATTGGACAAGAATTTTAAAAACAAGATGTGTCCCTTTATATATAAACTTTGTTATGTTAATTTCGATTAATTTCCCTGAAGAAGTTCGGACCAGATTGCCGAACGAAACGTTGGAATTAATCATTTCAATTTCGCTGAGATTTTACAAATATAACTTTATAAAGGCATTTCTAGTTTCAAGTTACTATTTGAATGCTATTATCTTTGGTGTAAATTACTCTGTTTCTACACTTGGTTGATGAGATATGCCGTGTGTTTGTTCGTCATCTATATTCTGCGATACAATGACATGGGCGTGTTACCGTTCAGATTTGAGGATTTAGCTCATAGAAGGAAGTCAGCAAATGAACTCTGCAACGATTTTCCAACCTAGGGCGTCAACCTGAGAAGGGTTGTAGGCGTACTGCTGTAAGTCCTACAATTCTTCAAAAGGCAGCGCATCAATGAGCAGCCAAATGTGCTTGGTGTGTGATTTTGTACATATGTTCATATTGTATATACTGATTTGATACCATCTGTCATCTAGCTGTTGAATTCTGTTTGTGTCCGGACGACTTCCACTTGGATCATCAACCTGAGAAGGAATGTAGGCGTACTGCTGTAAGTCCTACGGTTCTTCAAGGGTAGTTTGTCGTGTCAGAATCCACAACATTTGATGTGTTGATTGTACATATGTTTGTGTTAAATAGTTGTGTGAGTTCCAATTGATGTAATTGTTGGTTGATCTTGTTTGTGTCCGGACATTCCACAACTTACAATCGTCAACCTGTGAAGGGTTGTAGGCGTACTGGTGGAAGTCCTGCAATTCTTCAAAGGAATTCCATCGAGACACGATCTGCGAATTTGTTTGTACTGTTTGCATATACGTGTGGTGTGTCATATCAATTGGTGTTTTTGGATTCATTGTGTTTACTTGTTGTTTTCGTACCTTGTTGTTATTGCGTAATTTTGTTAAAATTCTCGTCGTGATTACTTCTGAAGTTGTGTCCACTCTTCTACATCCGTGAATGAATTGATTGATGTTGAGGACAGCAGATGGGTCGTATACGCCGGGGAGGCTATTGCCGAGAATGAAATGCACACGGAGATAATTGTTAGCTGCGGTCCCACACGCCGGGGAGAAAGAGTGTAGACGACTGAGGCTCGCATACGTCATCGTTACTAGAATGGAGGCAGAATGAGTGACAAGCGATTTCAGTGGTAATTGGTAGTGAGTAGCTAAGACTATGTGCGTAGAGTATCATGAGGTGCTGCCATGGTCACGTTGCATTCTACAAGAGTCATTCTAGCAAGTGACGATTGCGTTGCAAAAGGATGCCTTTAACTGGAGGCGCAGGTCGTCATTGATGTGTGAGATTGTGCTGTGAGTATGCTTGTGGTGTGTTGGCTTTTCTGTTTGTTTTCCATTTCAGCTCTGTCCGTGTGCCCCAGGTTCTCGCAATGGCATCCAAGTCAACGTGTATTGGTCGTGATGGAAAAAAGGGATGGATCCCTTTTTTGACGGGGAGTGTCAATGTAGTTGAGGATTGAACGATCAATTTTTGGTTGTTTGCTCAAGCCAACTTCTCCAATTTTCGCGGAGGCATCAATACGACAGTCATCGTCTCATCGGTCGCTGTTCAGAGAGAAATCAGCAGTAAACCATCAGAAGTAACATTGTGATTTATTATTGTAATATTTGTTCACAGACGTTAGTTGTAACAGTGTCTATATGTTGGTGTTATAATAAAGAATCCTCTAGTCGACAATTGGTGTTTTGGTTTTTTCGTCCGTTATTACTAAGCGTTTCTGAGAAACTTCAAGGAACGGAGTGAGCCCGAGTGCAGCAAGAGCTGGGCATAACGGTTTATGCGACGTGGCTGACACCAACCTTTAATTTTCGGCACAACTTTCTGCACTTGTCTCTGGTTTGCAGTGTTAGAGCATACTCCTTCAACCGTCTTTTCTAAAATGTATCTTTTATGTGCCTGGCTTGTTTTCATCTTTTAATCGTAGGTATTCCTTACCCGCTTGAGTCCTTTATGCCAGGGTTTCCTCTCAATAACAATAATTTATTTGTGGTTAACACATCAAAATCCTTGACGTCGTCCCTCACAGGTGATAACGGCCGGTCATTTAATATTCGTTCAGCTTCACAAAAAACGTCTCCAGCGTTTCGTCATTCAAACTCTGGTTTTTAATTATGGAGCTTAAATTACGCTTGATAATTTCTATAAGTCTTTCCCATAGCCCGCCTCTATGGCTGGCATGTGGTGGGTTGAAGTGCCTCTCGATGTTCCTTTTCAGTAACTCTTCATGAACTCTCGTTTGGGGATCTTCGAAGTACTCTTTAAGCTCGGCGTGACAGCCAACAAAATTTGTCCCTCTCTCACTGAACATCATCTTCGGTACACCCCGGTGATTTATAAATCTATGTAATGCTAGCACGAATGAATCAGTAGTTAACGTATGAACCATCTCAATATGCACAGCTCTCATTTTCAAACAGGTGAATAAACAGCCATATCTTTTACATAGGGTTCTGCCTCTCTTCACTACAAAAGGTCCGAACAAATCCACCCCAACGTACTCGAATGGATAATTCCCTTCAGAAGCTTGCCACGCTGGGAGTGGTGCCATCATCTGCTGTGCTGGACGAGAATTTCGGAGTTTACATTCCATGCACTTATCAATTATTTTACGGACAGCAGTGCCTCCCTTCACTATCCAGAACTCACATCGAATACTTGATAGTACTTGCGAAGTACCCAAATGACCTTCAAGAACATGGTAGTGTCTTATAATCAGATCAGTGACTGGATGGTAGCAAGGTAATAAAGCCGGATGACGGGTCTCATATGACGATTCTAACATTTGTAGACGTCCACCAACTCTAGCGATCCCTTCGGAAACTATCGGAGATAATCTGTCTAACCGCACCTTGAAATCTGCGAAATCGGGACTATCCTCCTTGGCAATCTCACCCCACGCTTCCCACTGAGCGGCTCTCAAAATCGCTAACTCTGCATTTCTAATATCTTCGACTCTCAAAGGTCCCACATTCATATTTTCGTATCCCGAAAGATGCACCAGGCTAACATCTTTATCACTCCTTAAGGTGGTTCTGATGTATACGGCTGCAACAAATCCAACCTCAGAGGCATCAGAAAAAACATGGAAGTCAATTATATCATGATTTCTCGACGGCTTAAGTGGACGTGAGACGGAATGTAGATTGAGCGTTATTAAACTGTTAACCCACCCCTTCCACTCTTCTCTTTGCCTCTCACTGAATGGTTCATCCCACTGTGACCCTTTCCTGCATGTCTCTTGAAATAACCTCCTAGCCGGAAGTAGATAAGGTGCTACTAATCCAAGTGGGTCAAACACGGACGACAACGCAGAGAGCACGCCTCCCCGAGTAACTGGCTTATCAATATCACCAACACTAAATCTGAAGGTATCAGAGTTCACATCCCATCGCATACCTAATGTGCGTTCAACCGGTAGAGTATCAACAGGCAAATCTCGTACAGTAGGTGCTCTGTCTTCTGGATCTATATGCTTCAAAACGTCTAGGCTGTTCGAGACCCATTTAGTTAGACGAAAGCCGGCCTTAGCTAACACTTCAGTAATGCTTGTTGCAAATCTAACTGCAGACTTATCATCATCGAAGGAGGCTAAACAATCATTCATGTAGAAGCAACAATCGATAATATCCAGCAAATCATTAGAACCGAATGTGGACGCTGCCTTTCGTAGAGCAAAATTAGCACAAAACGGGGAGGACGTGGCACCAAATGGATGGACCGTCATCCTATATTTTGACACCTTACCACAAGGACTGTCATCAAACCACAAGAACCTTAAGTGATCTCTGTCACTCTCTGGCACCTTCACCTGTAGGAACATTTCCTCAATATCCGCAGCGACAGCTTCCTCGGGTTAAAGACGGGATGATGGGGCAAATACCACTTCCCTGGCTCACTCTGATCAACTAGTCTTTCAACGTAACCCTTCATTATATGTTTATCGACGACTTCCTTATATTTGGACCAGAGTTCTGCATCTGACAGAAATTTCTTCTGTAAACCCATTAGTCTCTTAAGAGCAACTTTCCTATTACAAACCAACTGTCTATCTTTGAATCTCCATGGTAGGCCAACGCTGAAACGCCCGTTTTCGTATTTACAAGACTCCTCGGCTATTTTAACTGCTTTTAAGTCTTCTACAGAACGACCCTTCCCTGGGACACCGCAGTCACAAAACTCCTTGTCATACATATTTTTAATCATAGTTTCTAGTTTGTCCCCATCGTTTGCAACTAATGATGATATGTGGACTATGGGTATAGGTCCTCTCACTGTCCATCCCAGTGGTGTTTTCGTCGCAAACAGATCATCTCTACCTCCAAATCTCTCTTCTAATACCTTGTGAGCTTCTGGCACACTACATCCAATGAGTACTCTCACTCTTCCATCTTGCAGTGTTGGAAGAGGTATGTCACACAGGTATGGCTTACCGACAACCGTTTCACGACTAGGTACTATAGCTTCGCCAAGTTTCATACTGGAGGTAGTGTAAGCAGTATCCACTTCCACGGTTTCCCCAGTAGCCAAGGATTCTAACTGAAATGACACTCGCTCACATACTACTGTTTTCGCAGAATTGAAAGTATTTACAACCAAGGGTTGCTTTGGGCCTTTAATACCCAAGCAACCAGCCAGTTCAGCATCTATCAATGTAACGTCTGAACCATTATCCAACAATGCATAAGTCTCTACTGAAGATTTCGGTCCTTTCACCTTAACTGGTAATACCCCTAAGAAAACTTGTGGGGTGTCAAGGGGTCTAGAGATACTATTACAATTAACCGAATTCCCAGGTTCGTTCACTGTCCTCAGAAGTGGGTGCATATCCGTTAAACCACTACTTCCTTTGTTTGTCGCCTTACAATTCCACTTTGTATGCCCAATCTTTAAACAACTGAAACACAGCCGCTTCTGCTTTGCCATTTTTAACCTTTCTACGGGTGACATAGCGATAAAGCGATTACAATCACTCAATTGATGCATGTTATGGCAAACAATACACTCATCCTTTCTCGTTGTGTCTTGAGACTTCACCACAAATGCCTTCCTTATATTCACTGGTTCCTTAGGTTCTACCTTAGAATGCAAAATGCTGGCGAATTTGCCCATCGCCTGGTTGACACTGTCCTTCACCAGTCTCAGAATATCATCAAACCTTGGCTCGATACCCTCCTCCTCTATACGAGAGCTTATTTTCACCCACTTCCTTTGCAGCCGAGTAGGTAGGCGTCTCGCAATTACCTCTAGGACTGAGCTCGAGTTGAGGTCACTCATGCAATTCATAGAAATCAAGGTATTCTTATAAGTCATAAGATTATCTAAAAACTCAGTGAGTGCCTTGGAGTCATCTTGAAGTTGACTGCCATTACCTTTGACAGCTTCGTATAATTTCCTTACAATCATCGAAGGTCTTCCAAACCTTTGACGTAATATGCTCATAGCCTCAGCGTATCCCTCATTAGGGGCATGAGCTTACAGCACTGTATAGCTCTTGCAGCATCTCCAGTGCAATACCTCATCAAATACATCAATTTCAATTCATCACTTAATAAAAAGCTACTCAGCATGATCTCAAACTCCTTTACAAATTGTAAATAATCAGCCGGGTTTCCATCGAAACACCGTGGTTCAAATTTAGGGAGTTTGATGTTCCTATTATCCCTGAACGGCGAAACAGTAACATCAACCATGTCATGCTTAACATCAGACACATCGTTACAATTAACAGACAAGTCACCATGACTTACTTTCCTGTTTGCATCCAAGACACTCTGTCCCTTCTTTGACCCAGGCATTGTTGAACTTGACCCAATTCCAAAAACGTTCCAGATATTGCTTGTTCAAAGAGGACTTGACCGGCACCAGGAAAGATGAACGGTGACTATCCAAACTCGTGCCAACTGTCATAAACCGCTTAGAAACTGACGCTGAACCGTCAGAAACTGTCAGTCAGGTCTCGTAAACCGTTATTGTCCAGCTCTTGCTGCACTCGGGCTCACTCCGTTCCTTGAAGTTTCTCAGAAACGCTTAGTAATAACGGACGAAAAAACCAAAACACCAATTGTCGACTAGAGGATTCTTTATTATAACACCAACATATAGACACTGTTACAACTAACGTCTGTGAACAAATATTACAATAATAAATCACAATGTTACTTCTGATGGTTTACTGCTGATTTCTCTCTGAACAGCGACCGATGAGACGATGACTGTCGTATTGATGCCTCCGCGAAAATTGGAGAAGTTGGCTTGAGCAAACAACCAAAAATTGATCGTTCAATCCTCAACTACACTGACACTTAGCAACAGTTAATATGTGAACAAAGGAGGAAATAATAGTAGAATCGGTATATTTATTCAATATATTCCATAATAGACTTGAAGAATCACGGAACTTCCGATTTATCTTTCGCAGTTGGTCTTTTGCAACATGCATATATTACGGACTTGCCTTTCTCTTCTGTTCGTTACAGTCAACTGAAAAATACTAAATCCCCAAACTTTTTACTTCTTTGATTGAGTTACCCAATAATATTCTTTTTTAGTGGGTCCACATGCATATCATACCTGTAAAATTTTACATGTGTTAACTGGTCTATTTAAGCTGAAAAATGTAATGTTTATGCGATTTATATTACTATCATTTCGAAGCCCGCATCAGTAACCTGTGCTACGTATTAGCCGCAACGTTTATAAAAAGTAAAACCTACTAATCACAATATGCATACATGACGTTGAAGTGCTCAGCCTCTTGTGGTGATTGACAATTTCTATCTCCGTATTGTTCAAATACTTACTGTTGATTGTTAATATGTTTCTTATATGAATTGCAGAATAATTCCGCTAAATACAAATTCCTGAGTTCTGCCCTTTCTGTGTTTTGGTCGGATTCTAGTAATACGGTCATCTCAAAATACTAATACTTCGATTACATTAAATTACTACACATCTCCACAAAGTCGTGTGTGCCTTTTTCCTTTGCCTACTTGTTCGTGCCCGTACTAATTGCATGCATTTGCATGTAAATTTATGTTTTTTATGAAAATAGACATTAATATTATCAAATAAGTTGAAAATTTTAAATGACGATAGAGACTGCACAGAGCTTTCTCCACCTAGCCATCAAAGTAGCTTCTACTCTGTCGAAACGTTTGCTCCTCTTGTGAAATTTACGGATTTAGCCATCCATCCTGTGTTCAAAAACTTTTACAGCCAACGCTAACCTCTTTTCGCAACATCCCATGAAGATCAGAGTTGGTTCTAAGCCAAGACGGTGGATATAGCTCACCAGTCTTCTAAAAATAACTACAAAAGCTGAAGGCATTTTACCTTTCCATCATTTTAAGGCATTGAAATAGCTACAGCAATATCACAACAGAACAATAATGAAACCCGATAAGATGCTCTGGAGTCGCCATCATATGCACATGCTATTACAAACCTAAAGTGTTATTTATTCTTGCTGACAAAATTAATTCAGACGTTTTCCTTTTTCGAAATATATTCACTTGTTGCAAAGCGCAGTGGCAGCTGTTCAAGTGAAGCCTTTTGGCCGCAACAACCTAATTAAAAATACGTTTGACACTCTGAAACCTTCAGAATCTGAATTCTAGCCTATTTTTGGTTTACCGAAAATACATGCAACCAATAATCCCCTTCGTCCTATATTCACAACACATAAACTAGCTAAATGGTTAGTAGAACTATTGCACACAGCCAAGCCACAATTCTGTAAGTATGTATTATAAAATACACTTGAACTGGTTTATTATCTTGTGAATAAAAATATGCATTCTTATGATGTGAACTCTCTATCAACCAATGTGTCTTCACTTAAGAAAATTGGCATTTTTTGTGACTATATTTCCACACATAACTTTCGCATCCCGTTCCCTATGTGTCTTATTTAAAGGACCTATTACTTCTATATTTTAGCAGTGTCAGGTTTAAATTTGAAGGCTGTTGTTTCCGTCCGGTTAATGGTGTTGCTGTAGTAAGTCTGCTGAGGACACTTTTAGTAGACATCTATCTGTCGTATAATCAATGCTTATCGGAAGACCTCATGGAAGTTGCACCACTTTATGGACGACGGTACAATTGTAGGCGATATGCTTTATTCTGCCACTAAATTTGTCACTATAATCGACACCTGTCAAGTAATTTCTTTTATCACCGACATTATTATGATTAACTTTGCTACAGTCGCATTAAACGTTATTACTGATACTCAAATTATTTAACACATTAGTTTTGATTCATAAATTTACCTTTAACTGTCAAATTTTAGCAGACACATAACTGTATACATTAGAGGGAACTCTGAAGGGAAGCTAATTGAAGACGGCATTGTTAGCTGATGTCTTATTTAAATTCGAACAATATTCCAAACTAATTTGGTTGTTAAGTATGTGGCTAAGTTTAAAGAACAGAATGTCGTGTACATTCCAATACAAGTAAATATTTGCGATTGTTCAGCTAAGCGAAAGAATTCGCTGATGACCTGTTTGATCCCAATTCGAAATCTGTAGTTGAATCTTAAGTTTAAACTATCCACCTGTCAGTAGATCTTACTTCACTAATAAGTAGTAGAGAGGGGTTTTTCCAGTAAGCAATTCAGTTTTGTACAGGATTTCATTCTCTAAGTTAAATTCTGGCGAGGCGCTTCGCAAAAGCGACCGTGTCCAGTTTGTTAGATTTCACCACAGATATTATTTTTCTAATTTGAGAAGCTTGTCAATAATACAGTCTTCTATAAAGCGACAACATTTCCCCTCCTTCGAATGAAGAGGCCTTGTTGTGAACTATTCAACCACCAAACGTACTTTTACGTAAAGACGTATTTATCTAAACTACGAGAAGGAAATCACGAAAGATTGTAGAAGACAGATTATTTCAGAGATGAATTTATTGTTTTAATTATTACAGAAAATAAATTTATTAAATTTGTGTTAAATTAGTTACAGACTAACTACGTTATCATTATTATGAGGAAACAATTAAGAAATAAGTAAGTCAGAGATTAGGATCAACAGATGTACGACGATTATTTCTTTCAAAATACGCGAAGTATTCACTGCTCATCTGAAAGTAAATTATTGTGAAGAACGTCTTCATTGACATTAAAATGTTTTACATAAAATACTTAGTAAGAAGTGATATAAATCCACAATTATCTGATGAATAAATATAAGATTCTGAAATAATAGAGAAGATTTATTATTTAGGGTAATAGGATTACTAGGTCTTAAGCTCTACATCTTATGGCGTCTTCATGTCTGTCCAGCGTATGTGTATATTCGCGCACTCATGGTCTGCATATAAATATGTGAATCTTACGAAATGTTTACAAAATTTAGGAAGTCACAGAATGGTTTTGGAAATCATTAAACACGCAAGATGCAAGCCACCCTTATTTGACCAATTCCACGAAGTCATTCGTTAGATATCAGGCAAGGATTTGGTATTGATGTGAAAATATTGATTGGTACGAGTTATCATGAAAGAAAATTTAATTTCTGCTCACATTCCAGTGCTGATGATTTGTGTCCGTATTCTGGTAGTGAGAAAATAACAGGAAAAATTAAATTATGTCTATTTTAAGGAAGAATTAGATGATTTGGTTCATCAGTGACATAGAAGATGAACGCATGAAATACATCCCACTGTGTCAAGGGAAGTAGAATGGTGGATAACGTAACTATCCTGGTGAGGAGTAGTGTACAGTAGTCCCAGAGAATTCAACAGTCTAGTTGGTGTATTTAAGGGAATTCAGCCAAAGAAGAGGGGAGCTGTTAATAAACAGCTGAATTAATCTGCTGCGAATGCTATCTATGAATCTAGCGCCAAGTCTCTGGCACATACAGAGGAATTGACTTACTAGACACTTGTGTAGAAGATCTGGATCTTGTTCGGGAGACTTCCAAACTGACTTCAGAGAAATGGAGGTTTATCGTGGCCTGCACATCCCGGTCTTCACGTCTTCACCCGTTACTTTTGTCAAATTACTCTCGCTGATAGCGGCTGGTGTCTGTTGTTCACGCGAAGTCCTGTCTTTGCCGCACTTCCCATCTGACAGTTTGTTGGTTATCGACCGTTAGTCTTCGACTCGTGTCACACTAAAGTAATTTTTGACGATGCGTTGAACAGAGAAACAAACACTTGTACACATGACCAGTGATGTGATGATATGCATCATATATGCACATATATCAGGATATCACCTCTTCTATAGGCGAAATATCCATATACGAAGATGTGAAATGTTGCAAATAAACTGAAAAATGTATACTCACTCTTCATAAATGTATCCACGAAATCTAAAACGAATGATGAATGGAGACAAATTCAGAATATCATTATGTGAACAGATGATAACCGTAAGATTCACAGTGTGGTGCGAAGGATAAAGTGATTAAGACGAGAGGAAAATATTTGGAGAATCACTGGAAAACCAAAAAGGAGTCAAAACATCTGCATCATCAGAAACTTTTGTAGTATTCCCGAGCGAGCGAACATCACAGAGACGTGAAGCCAAGACACTCCAGCTAGCAGGCCAAGTGGCAGACAATTCAACCACTGACACCTGAACCAATGGTCAGTGAATTCCGATTTCTGTCAATCCGTGACACGTGTCTAGAACAACCGCCAGTGTGACCGACGATGTATACCGAGTGAAGGAAGAGCACATTTATTCACCTGTGTCACTGGCTGGTACTTGTGCTGAGACGCATTACAAATAAGCAGAAGCTGAGATACATGAGGCGTTTAGTTAGGTTCCAGTCGCTTAATTGTCTATGAACTCGCCTCGTGACCAGATTATCCTGGTTTCGAACGCTCGTGTGTGTGTACTTCCAATGAGCCCAAAACTAGTCTGAAGGAACGGCGGCACAGATTTTCATGCTTGGTTTTCATTGGTTTTCGGCTCGTGATCGGTCCTGTTGCCGATCGAATCCCTGACAATGTATGTTACAAACGTAACATGAAAGTTATCCGGGAAACAATTGAGAATGTTGCTTGAATTCTCCGTTCAGGAGAATGACATTGTAGTATTTGTGTTCACTGTGACCTGGAAGATTCAAGTGCAAAGTCGACGCAGAATATCCTGGCTGGAAAGACAATCAACTCCTTCCCAATAACCTACCTATCGCACAAATACGTCAGCACGAAGTTCCCTTCATCTATTGAATTCAACCACTCCCTTGATCTGGAGGATTCAAATGAATCTCCAGCTTTTACTTGAATTTTCAGAAGACCTGCTTCTCTGTTCCATTGGCACAGAAGACTGGCTAAATCCGGATTGCACGCTTCCAGGTATGTGTCATTTGCATCATAATTACCTGAGTACCCTGGGGCTATTGACCAGTGGAGATTCCGTGTGGTTGTGGACAATCGGTGAGTCGCTCGTGCCAACATATTCTCCATCGACATCATTTGAGTTGACACTAATAGTCTGAGTAGGTATACCCGATGTGTGAGCAGTGTGTGTGATCTACTAGTGAATTAACAGACAAGTGAATCATATTATGTTAACAGATGGTGGAGGTTCAGGAGAGGATATTGTGCATTGACGCAGCAGAACAACAAGCAGAAAAAGAAGAAGAACAAGAAGATGAGGGAGAGGGAGAAACTCCTTGTGCACCGACCTGCCTTGAGAAGCTTTTCTTGCAGATTTGGATCATCTGAAAAGAAAGAAACCAATCAGTGAGGAGTTGTTACTTGTTCGTGAGAAGACATCGAACTCACTGACATGAAAGTTAAATAGAATGAAATGATGGGGTGATATTTTGAAAGATAAACAATGAAGAATTGATGCGAATTTTGTTTACGTCAGCCAGTCAGTGATTTCACATCACGACTGATCGCTCCGGAATGTGAAATGTTCCTCGAAAAGGAAAACAAACCTACGATCCTTGGTATCGTTTGTACTCGTAGACATGAGCCTCCACAAATTCGATTGAAATAATTAGTATGAATTGAGAGAAACACCGAAAACTGCGACATCTCCTTCACCTTCAACAATCTTGTCTCAGTAATATTCTGTCATGACCACGTCAACGGAAGTGTTGAGCACTTTCAGCCACGCTTAGACACGTCTTTGCATATCAGAATGGCAACTCCATACGAAACTGTACCAACTGTGATTGAATCTTTCATGGTGTCGATTGATTCTCATCTCTATTGACTGCTTTCATGTGGTTAAATGGTGAGCGAGTAAGTCAGATATTCGTCTCAAAGAACATTTGACTCACCATAGTTTTCCTTTATTCAAATCTAGATGAGAACTCGCCATCTGCCATTACATGCCTTGTTAATGAATAGTCGGAGGGTTGGCTGAATGAAGCCTTGACACACTCATATTTCATTCTTGTGACAATCGCCAGTCAGAAAGGCGCATCTGCAATCCTCAAGGATCGGATATCCTCTGCAGTCAGAGACGCTGATGCTGAGTTAGCTAGCTATTCACACTGTTGATTCATCTCCTGTAGAAGTGTACTGCTAACGACTGACTGTCAACAAGCAGGATACCAGAGTCAGGTGCCTCAATTATTATTGAACCACTTGATAAAAAGAACTCCGAGTACACCATATTAGGGATACACCGAGCTCGTTTGTGACCACACTGCAAGCGCGATTGATAGAATTCAGTCAGCAAAAATCATGTTTCGTGGCTCAAAATCGGACCACCGAATACACTCTCCATTATCGCCTTTTGTGTTTTCCGTTTGGCAGATTCGTGTGCTTGCATACTGAGATTGCAGGTGGTACTCATCATTAAACATGAAAAGTATCTCTTGTTAAGATTATATAATGGAAACAATTTTATTACTCAAATGATTAGTCAATGGAGTCCGTTGTTTCTGGCTTACTTATTGGAGCATACGTCTCATTCTTTCGAATATCTGAGGAAATGGATTAGACAAATTGCACAATAATTTAGATGAAGGCGTTGATTGGTTCAGTGGTACGAAAGAGATACCTGAAAACCGCGCATTTACTCGAATACTTTCTCACGTTTGTGAACGAATGGTGTGTCACCGTCTGGTGGTGATGTCGTCGCATATTACTTCTTAAATGTAGTTTACAAATAAAATCAATTTTCCAGCCTGAATCAGTGAATGGCAGAGTTATTGAAAGACTGCATGCTCATTTATGGCATTGATTGCTGCCAGTATCAGATCCTTAACGAGAAATTTTGAAATTCACGAAGATTTTGAATTCCGGTCTAAGTGTCTGCATCGAGGACGACGCGTTTTCGATCCTTGGTGTAGTCCGTGTTGTTTTTGTTGCTGCAGCGAACTGAGAGGCGTCCAAAATCAGGGGAAGACAGCCATCTGGTGATCGAGGTACTTATCCAGTGACTCATGCACTGATTTGTGTTCGTGGCGAATTCTGCACTGAGCTAGATACAATTACCAACACAAGCTCAACATCTAAATTAAAATATCCCACCATAGAAATTTAGGAGAATAAAAAAGTCGATAAAAATTCACAAACTAAATGTCGATTCACTCACAATCGAAAATGATTTTATTCAGTTCATACCATTCAGCTGTAAGAAAGAGGTGAATTTTGAGTTAATTTGCAGCTTTACAATCCATCTGAAGGAAAGTCTCCTGCTTCGAACTGATCCAGAAAGCAACGAATAACCAGCCTAACGCGATACGTTTTCATTCCCTTTGTATTGCTGAAGCCTCAGCCATCCGCTTTTAAAACCAGTGTTATGCATACAAAACTAAATTAATCAACCACTCCCAACACAATAGTAAGAAATGTGTTGATTTCTACTGACATGTGATTTGTGTGTTTGTTTTCTGATTCCTTGAAACTCTGATATTTCTCCACAACTCTTCCAGGATTCAATATTCCCCTGGATTTCCAAGTGCATCCTGGTCTCAAGTCACTCAATAAGTTATTCTCCTTATTGAGTCACTCTCATACACATAATCGACTTCTGGGATGCATCGACAACTCACCACTACGACAATTTTACCATTCTACAAACCCCGTAGTAACAGTTTCATTTTTCATCGTATGTTTGAGGGACTTCGATGGCATAAACAGCCACCTTGACTGATGTTTACTGTTGTCTAACTGATAAGCCTCATATGCTTACGCACGCGCACACACACGTGCAGCAATAGTCAGATATAATGTGACTATAGATCTAAGTGAATGAGTTCGACGTTGAACAAAGATTCTTTGCTGAACTACGTGTTTTTCTTTTCACTAATGTCTGAATGAGGATTATTCGTGAATGCACTAGCATGTGAGTCGCATAGATTGACTGAAGTTCAGCTCATTGTTTCACCGACAGATCTCTTCACAAGTGGATGGCTTCAACGTAACCCTGTGTCTCTATGGTCGACGAGTCGGAGAATCACTCCTACTACTCTTGAATCAACTGTTGAAGACAGGAGGATGATGCATGCCTGTATGTCTGTATGCATGCATGAAACGCTCCTCTTTACTGACGAACGGATAGGTGGGACAAGAATTTTGTCTTTTTGGGGATTGATGTAATAAAGCATTCGTCATAGTCAGTGACTGCATAGAAACGTTAGGAAAAACCATGTGAACACACTGATGCCGTTTTCTCGTATTCCATTTCTAGCGGTTATGAAGTCAAGTTACTGAAATTGTTCCAATTCACATGTGCTTACCAACTGGTGAATTCATCAGAAGGAACAAGTATTCTGTGAAAAGAATTGTTGTGCATAGTTACGCAGAATGTAAAGCATGAAATACATAGAGACAAATTTCACACAACATTTGTCAGAAGACATTAAACAAACAGGTGGTTTTACACTTGAAAGCGCCTTCTTGACTTCGATGCGTGGCAGTTCCCCGCACATGTTGTCAGCTGTTGAAGCGGTACCATTTCATGTCAGTAAAACGCCTCCGCACTGAGGAATAAATCAAATTAATTGCATTCATAGTTAACTACCTCACACATGATGATTGGATTTGTAGTCATTTCTGTATGCATAGTTCTGTTTTGGTTCATTCATTTTAATGTATCGTGAATTCCACCTCAGGTTGCTGACAGCCGTGCTGACGAGTCATCCCTGTTGCATGTATCCAGCCTTGCCTTACTGACTGAATACAGATTCCGTCGTTATAAGCATCTCTTTCTATTTGTTCATATTCGATTCCAGAATGAGAATCTTGTCTCAATTGATGTTGAGGTTTTCTTCGCCGGTGTGTGCAGCTGTGAACGAAATTTCCTCTAAATTGTTGCATGTCTGTTTTCTTATGAGATGACCTGTAACCAGGCGCTTGTGTTCATTCAAACGGATTTGTGGTGGTGATGTAGACGTTTGACACGCACATTTAGTTGGGCACTGAGCACGCGATATCATTTTGCAAATAACAGTACTAATATAATCCATCATTGTAATCGGATTGTTTAGCCAATTTATTTTATTTCAGGTTGGTTGGATTTATTGGTTTAAATGTGGTACGAATGTCAACAGTTTCAGGTTTCTTCAAATTCCGCCTCTCTTAAACCCTCTTCGTATGGTATTGTCACCGTGTTTTACCATCCTCTTTCCTGTCATTATCTGTTTCTACAGTCTTTCTCTGCTTCTTTATGGAGAAATTCTTCCTAGTGTATGTTTCCGAGTGGCGTTACCAACAGGATGACGACTTCTTTACTTCAGTGATCCAGTGTTGTTTTACGTCTCCGAATTCTGCCTGCAAGACCTTGTATTAACCCTTCCTTCACTGTGAGTAGGTGAGTTGAGTGACAGAAAGTCACGGAATCTCCAGAATGTGTGGTTCTCCTCTGAGTATACCTTCGTTTTTATGCTGACATCTATTGTATTTATTACTGTGCAGTTTAGCTTGCACTGGTTGTTCCTCAAATGCACCCCTGTTTGCGTTGTGAATTTAAAAACCTTGTCCACATGGCTGTTGTTTAAGTGTGAGAGAACGTCCTCAGAATCATTCTGTCACATTAACACTCACGTCTCATCTACACAACTCCATCAAGATTTTATTCATCATATGAATGGTTCTTGTGCGATTAATCGCTAGACTTCGTGAATATGTCAATTACTATGAGTGGGATGAGCGATCCAATGGTGGTTGTTTCATTCTCTTCTTCGTGAACACCGTCCATTCAGCGTCAAAGTTTTTCCCATACCCTTCGCATTGGAAGTCTCCTAACACATAGTTTCTTATTCCTACGTTTATTAGAAGCGTCGTGGGTTTCCGATTATTCTGAGTGTGCCATCCCAAAACCGTCATGAATAACACTGGTTCCTCTGGAATATGAACACCGGATTGTATACAACTTCACTGTGTTTCCATATCCACTTGTGATTAGAATTCTGCTCACTCGGCTGAATACATGCTGCAGTAGTACTTCTCATACGTATTCTTCGTCAATCAAGAGTAGCTGCAAAATTGCTATATCAGTTTCATCAGACTAATCCTTCGTACTCTCATGTATACGTGCACAATATTTAAAAATAGTGTATAGCCTTACTTTCGTAATCGTCGGTGATATTCATCCACCCATCTGTGAAGAAGTAAAAAAGTGTCATGATTGTCAATAGAAACACATGTGACTGCTTGTGTGCGGTCACAAAGTAGGCTTTACGATATCGTGAATAAGTTTCGAATGAATTCAATGTGCGAAATCAATGGTTTCTGTATATTTGAGTAACAAATCGCTCGCTCTGCACAAACACGTTTTGTGGTGAAGAAGAAGGAGCATCTGAAAGTAGCTGTCGCCTCGTTCCTCAGCATCCTGATAGTGGGATTGTAACTGGAACAACTGACTGAGCAATACGGGAAGCGGTGTGCATCCGAGGCTTTCATATATATCACATCACAAGCATTCGCTGTCATAACCAAATGATCGTGGGTGATTCTATGAGTACATGTAAATGTGACGTGACTTCATGCTTCGTCTTGTCTGACCCGTATGACAGTCTCTCAGTGATGCAGTTGGAGGATGCTTATGCACTTGACAGATCTGCTTGAATAACCGCTACACCTGAATTTGAATCCAACACGATGAAACACATTCTTTGTGAGTCGAATTGTCTTAGCTATTCAATCATTTATTTTCCTAAGTATCGAAATGTATTCACGAACATCTTATTTGAGTTGTGTAGGAAATGTATCCTATGCGATTACTCTATACCTCATATGGAGGTGCAATGAATGAGGAAAAAAATATAGTGAAAATAAATTCTCTGTGTACTCTGTATAGCATGCAATTCTCTTTACCGGAAGACAGCTGTTATTGTTATTATTATCTAACATTCGTCGATTGTGCTTCTCAAGCAAGAACATCATCTACTCACATGTGAAAGCAAGACTCAAAATCTACCTTGTCATTATTGACTATGACATTTCAACCTTCAGCATGCACAGTGAACCCTACAATAATTCCGTTTTTCGCTCCCCACATATGAGCATATCGTTCGTTGTCAATTCATCAGACCCCCACGTAGTCACCATTGATCTCTTGCACCTGTATGAAGTCTTGGAATATGCAGGCGAAGCAAACATCGAGGTGATCGCAGGTCACTATCAACTAGTAAAATCAGTGTAACAGTTGAGAAGAAAGCTTATTTGTCAGGCCGAATACAGGGTGGTTCGACTTACAAGTATCCCCTCGAGGTTTTGTTGATTTTCGATTTCCTGTAGAGTGTCCAAAATGCAGTCATTAATACACGAATATATTTACATGTACACAAATACATCGCGAATGATGAGATGTTAGATTTCTTTACGTTATAGATTTTATTTATTGATGTGAAAACTCCTAGCACACATAGAAGACGTTTTCTATAGGATGCGTGAAATTGTGTCACCATTGATTTCACAGAGACACTGAGTAATTTGCTTTTCAACAAATTTTAGCGCACTAGTAAATGCGTTTTCCCAAGACTAACAAGCGTGTCTTGGCTAGGTGAGGACACGCGAGTGTCAATGGTGAAGGAAGGAAGCAACCCTGTTACATCCCTTACAATGTCCAGCTCCTGGTCTCATCAGGGAGATCTCTGAGACCCCACTCTTATTAATTGATAAAATGATAATGATCGTAAGCTCTGCGTCCTGTGCGTCTTGCACTGGCATCTGCGTATCACCTCTCCTCTTACCCTCCATTAACGCAACATTTCGTAATTTCCACATGAAGTTGACTGACTATGAGTATATTATACAATACAATTTAGCCTAAAACCAATATCATGGAATTTATTCTTGTAAAGTTTCTCAAGTCTTTTTCAAATTTCCCAATTTTCAACATAATAAAACAGTGTTCGACTTCAAATTGCACTTGTCAAATATGATCATGCCTGAACAAACGGCATGTATATCTTGTAAAAGCTTAATTTATGTGAATAAAACATTATTATTATTATAATGTGGCCTTCTGATTCTTGTTTGTATTCCCATTGGCAATATGCATGTTTGTAAACGTGCCTTTGATCACAATTGCCATTACGAAGTATGAGTGCGAATATGAGCAACATTTGCTATTCACAGTGGAGCGTTCATCACAGTGAAGCTTGTGGAGCTGATGAGGTATTCCAAATCCATAGGTGACTTGAAATATTCAGCTCCAGTTTTTTTATTCATCGGCTGTGAAAATGCTGTTGTCATGTTGCATCTGATCATCAGTATCCAGTGTAGGCAGCTGCCAATGAATCTCCAAAATCAGCTGCATAGCTTCCGGTGGCCTGTATTCTAATCCTCTCAAACACAATGATACTCAGATTCAACATCAGTGTTGAAAATATGATTCTTGCTCCTTATTCTGAGTGCAGTGGGTTTACACACCGATTTCAGAATAATGAAAATCCGTCTCGCCTTTCTATTCCGAACTTTCACATACTCATTCGTGCTGTCCACAGTCTCAGCGGTGCTGTTTTTTTACCTAAAGAATGGGCTTCGTTGAAATTCCTTGAAATATCCCCGTCAGTATTGTTTGTCCTTGTTGTTTGGATACCGTCACCACCTGTTTTCAACCCTTGAAGTACTACATTTCTGCTTCTTCTCATTACTTGTTGGCTGACACCTGTAAGTCCTCGAGTCGGTGCCACATTGACTATAAGTCGTCCAAGCAGTCAAGATCATCCAGCCTCTTCTTATCAGTCGAGCGTTCTCCCCATTAGCTCATCCGCGGTCTGCTACATTGTCCAGTCCAAAACATGATTGTGATTGTGGTTTCCGATCGTGTGAAGGCATATACCTCTCTGTGTCTTATGGAGTTTCACAGAACCATGAACAGTCAGAGGAGTGTTTTGAGGAATCAGTGGTGAATTGAAATGCAGGCCACTGTTATCTTACTAATTCATCGAATGTATTAGCTAACTATCAGGAAATGATTCAACATTGATGTGGAAATACTGAGGCACGCAGTTAAATGGAGTTGTCACGGAAGAAACTTTGATCCTTGCTTACCTCCGATTGCAAATAAGTTGTCTCCGTGTTCTAATCGTTGAAAAAAAGAGACAAAATTAATCATTAATTTTATTAAGGAAGAGATGGACGATTCGATTTTCGACTGACTTGGAAGTGTCCACGAAAGTCATTCCACTGTGATGGGGAAATCAGTAGAGGTGATAAAACCTACTGTCTGGATAGAGTTTAGTGCCTTGTAGTCCTAGAAAAGTTGACAGTCTGGTCACTATATTCATGAAATAGTCTTGTATTTCACATTTCCTATGCGATTAAATCACACAGTTGTATTCCATAATCATGACGTATGACAATTTAGTATTTCAGTTTGGATCACGAACTGACATCGGTTGGAGACCATTGGGAAACAAAAGGGTAGTACTGGACAGCTTCTTTCTCCCTCTAGTTTGTGGCTTTTCAGTGATATGCACACAGCGGGTTCGGTAACCAGGATCTCCTTTTTTGGAGTCAAGCTCGTAGACCATTCAACCAGTCGCCAACTTCTTAGGAGAGTAAAAGACCGAACTATAATGAAACAAATATTCAGTACTGCCAGGCTTACCAGTGCCTCTATGATTAGTTTCAGCTCACAATCGAACCCACGAAGCAGTGAAATACCCGCAAACTAACACTCCATAATGCAGTATTGTCAAGGCATTTTCCTTAGGCTCTTCTCCTTCAACTCACGTGTTCCATTTCGCCTAAATACTTGATATTGCTCTCAGCGCTTCACCTCCTATTGAGTCTATTGATTATTGTGCAACATGAAGCGGGTAATAATATGCTGTATCCTGATAATATATGCTTGACTTCGGTTGCCTGAATACAATGATGAGTGTGTGAATTCGATCGGTTTCTACACAGTTTCGGGTTGGATCATGCATGTTTCCGTTGGCGAAGACAAGAATAAACTTCCAATTTTTGTGTTCTCTCTTTCTGAATCTTGTGCTACCGAAAGCCTGAGTACAGACAGCATTATTCTGACAAGTGGTTATATTGTTGTGTTTGTGATAGTTCCTTTGAATTCCGCGCGAAACGTAATGCTTCAGCAGCACACCTCCATTCTGTCCTATTCTCTGTGTTCCCCTTCGTCTGGTCCCAAGGTTGATCATAGTCTCTGATCTTCTCCTCTCACAGACTCCTCCGCGTCACCCTGAGAATCACTCTAGATTCTTCGTTTCCAATTCGAGTTACACTCGAGGCATGTCCAGCCACGCGATGTCATTCAATGGTCCTCATGGCGTGTGTCCGATCAATCTACATTTCCATCGAAAAATGTCTTGACACTAGCATTCTCGTCTTCGCGTTTGGTTGGAGTGATGCTTCCTACGCGAGTAAAGGAAGTAATTTCTGTCAAATTTCTGTCGTTGATAGTGGCTGGTGTCTGTTGTTTCCGCGAAGTCCTGTATTTGCCGTTCCTCTCATCTGTCAGTTTTCGCCAGTAAGTATTCGACTGGGGTCACATTAGATATAAATCATCGGCCAAATCCACATCTTCTTCAGTCTCCTTATCGCTGGTACAGCATATTACTGTCTTCTCACCCCTACCTGAAATCGGATGCCTAATCGATACAATAAGTCCAATACAACCACCAATTTCATCGGTGATGGTAAGCGGGAAGCTATGCATTACCGCCGTCATCGCTTCAGACGCCTCACTGAGTTTTCCGTTGTGGATCACTTGATATGTACCCTTGTCATATAGCTAGCTGTTGAATGAGGTTGATGAAGATTCGCTGCACGCCACGGTGTTACAGTAGATCCTAACAAGCACAAGTGAGATATTTCTCTATCACTTCATGCAGCCCTCAAGCTTTTCTAACTTCCTGGTCGTTGCTGCTTGTAAGTTTTCAATTTCTTACAAGGTGTATTATTCCTCTATTCATTCATCCATTCATTCATTGATTCACTGAGTATCACATCTCTGCACTACACATGGAATTTATCTTTGAAGATAGAGACAAACCAATTAATGAGTCAACACTCTCCAATGACAGCATTTCATCCCGACATTAATCAATACAATAGGATAGTGTGAAATGAAATCCCCTGAGGTTTGTTTCAGTATGTCACTCTTCTTTTCCCTAACTATAACTGACTGAGCACACATTCTGCACTGAAGAATTCTTTATTTGAGAGAAGTCTGAATGACATTACGGAGCTCAGTGATTCAAGTGGCCGATGTTTGGTGGAAAGTCCTGATTGGGTGTCAGTACTGAAGTTATTTTTGACGATGTGTTGAAAAGATTATCGAATACTTGTAAAAATTCCCAGTGATGTCATGATATGTATCATGTATGCACATATATGTGGATATCTACTCTTCTCTACGCCACATATTCACGTTTTAAGATGCAAAATATCGTTAATCATTAATTAAAACATTCACGCTCACTGTGCATTAGTTTGTCCACGAAATCTACATCAGTTGATAAAAAGAAACAAATTAGGCAGTAATTCAAAGGAATGTTCGGTGTTTATATATTTCACAGTGCATTATGAATGTTACAGCTAGGGAAGATAAGCTGATATCAGTTAGAGGACCAGCGGAATACCAAAAGGGAGTACGGACATCTCCATAGTCAGACCAGTTTTGTGGCATCACAGGTGAATGAGGATAGAACAACCCGGTTACAAAGTCAGCTAGTAAACCATACGACCACTGACACCTGAACCAATGGTCAGTGAATTCCGATTTCTGTCAATCCGTGACACGTGTCTAGAACAACCGCCAGTGTGACCGGCGATGTATACCGAGTGAAGGAAGAGCACATTTATTCACCTGTGTCACTGGCTGGTACTTGTGCTGAGACGCATTACAAATAAGCAGAAGCTGAGATACATGAGGCGTTTAGTTAGGTTCCAGTCGCTTAATTGTCTATGAACTCGCCTCGTGACCAGATTATCCCGGTTTCGAACGCTCGTGTGTGTACTTCCAATGAGCCCAAAACTAGTCTGAAGGAACGGCGGCACAGATTTTCATGCTTGGTTTTCATTGGTTTTCGGCTCGTGATCGGTCCTGTTGCCGATCGAATCCCTGACAATGTATGTTACAAACGTAACATGGAAGTTATCCGGGAAACAACTGAGAATGTTGCT
Organism: Trichobilharzia regenti; assembly: GCA_944472135.2. NCBI lineage: Eukaryota > Metazoa > Platyhelminthes > Trematoda > Strigeidida > Schistosomatidae > Trichobilharzia > Trichobilharzia regenti. Next base: position 65,513,484 of record OX235266.1, on the reverse strand, counting down.
TGAATTCTCCGTTCAGGAGAATGACATTGTAGTATTTGTGTTCACTGTGACCTGGAAGATTCAACTGCAAAGTCGACGCAGAATATCCTGGCTGGAAAGACAATCAACTCCTTCCCAATAACCTACCTATCGCACAAATACGTCAGCACGAAGTTCCCTTCATCTACTGAATTCAACCACTCCTTTGATCTGGAGGATTCAAATGAATCTCCAGCCTTTACTTGGATTTTCAGAAGACCTGCTTCTCTGTTCCATCGGCACAGAAGACTGGCTAAATCCGGATTGCACGCTTCCAGGTATGTGTCATTTGCATCATAATTACCTGAGTACCCTGGGGCTATTGACCAGTGGAGATTCCGTGTGGTTGTGGACAATCGGTGAGTCGCTGGTGCCAACATATTCTCCATCGACATCATTTGAGTTGACACTAATAGTCTGAGTAGGTATACCCGATGTGTGAGCAGTGTGTGTGATCTACTAGTGAATTAACAGACAAGTGAATCATATTATGTTAACAGACGGTGGAGGTTCAGGAGAGGATATTGTGCATTGACGCAGCAGAACAACAAGCAGAAAAAGAAGAAGAACAAGAAGATGAGGGAGAGGGAGAAACTCCTTGTGCACCCACCTGCCTTGAGAAGCTTTTCTTGCAGATTTGGATCATCTGAAAAGAAAGAAACCAATCAGTGAGGAGTTGTTACTTGTTCGTGAGAAGACATCGAACTCATTGACATGAAAGTTAAATAGAATGAAATGATGGGGTGATATTTTGAAAGATAAACAATGAAGAATTGATGCGAATTTTGTTTACGTCAGCCAGTCAGTGATTTCACATCACGACTGATTGCTCCGGAATGTGAAATTTTCCTCGAAAAGGAAAACAAACCCACGAATTTTGGTATCGTTTGTACTCGTAGACATGAGCCTCCACAAATTCGATTGAAATAATTAGTATGAATTGAGAGAAACACCGAAAACTGCGACATCTCCTTCACCTTCAACAATTTTGTCTCAGTAATATTCTGTCATGACCACGTCAACGGAAGTGTTGAGCACTTTTAGCCACGCTTAGACACGTCTTTGCATATCAGAATGGCAACTCCATACGAAACTGTACCAACTGTGATTGAATCTTTCATGGTGTCGATTGATTCTCATCTCTATTGACTGCTTTCATGTGGTTAAATGGTGAGCGAGTAAGTCAGATATTCGTCTCAAAGAACATTTGACTCACCATAGTTTTCCTTTATTCAAACCTAGATGAGAACTCGCCATCTGCCATTACATGCCTTGTTAATGAATAGTCGGAGGGTTGGCTGAATGAAGCCTTGACACACTCATATTTCATTCTTGTGACAATCGCCAGTCAGAAAGGCGCATCTGCAATCCTCAAGGATCGGATATCCTCTGCAGTCAGAGACGCTGATGCTGAGTTAGCTAGCTATTCACACTGGTGATTCATCTCCTGTAGAAGTGTACTGCTAACGACTGACTGTCAACAAGCAGGATACCAGAGTCAGGTGCCTCAATTATTATTGAACCACTTGATAAAAAGAACTCTGAGTACACCATATTAGGGATACACCGAGCTCGTTTGTGAACACACTGCAAGCGCGATTGATAGAATTCAGTCAGCAAAAAACATGTTTCGTGGCTCAAAATCGGACCACCGAATACACTCTCCATTTTCGCCTTTTGTGTTTTCCGTTTGACAGATTCGTGTGCTTGCATACTGAGATTGCAGGTGGTACTCATCATTAAACATGAAAAGTATCTCTTGTTAAGATTATATAATGGAAACAGTTTTATTACTCAAATGATTAGTCAATGGAGTCCGTTGTTTCTGGCTTACTTATTGGAGCATACGTCTCATTCTTTCGAATATCTGAGGAAATGGATTAGACAAATTGCACAATAATTTAGATGAAGGCGTTGATTGGTTCAGTGGTACAAAAGAGATATCTGAAAACCGCGCATTTACTCGAATACTTTCTCACGTTTGTGAACGAATGGTGTGTCACCGTGTGGTGGTGATGTCGTCGCATATTACTTCTTAAATGTAGTTTACAAATAAAATCAATTTTCCAGCCTGAATCAGTGAATGGCAGAGTTATTGAAAGACTGCATGCTCATTCATGGCATTGATTGCTGCCAGTATCAGATCCTTAACGAGAAATTTTGAAATTCACGAAGATTTTGAATTCCGGTCTAAGTGTCTGCATCGAGGACGACGCGTTTTTGGTCCTTGGTGTAGTCCGTGTTGTTTTTGTTGCTGCAGCGAACTGAGAGGCATCCAAAGTCAAGGGAAGACAGCCATCTGGTGATCGAGGTACTTATCCAGTGACTCATGCACTGATTTGAGTTCGTGGCGAATTCTGCACTGAGCTAGATACAATTACCAACACAAGCTCAACATCTAAATTAAAATATCCCACCATAGAAATTTAGGAAAATAAAAAAGTCGATAAAAATTCACAAACTAAATGTCGATTCACTCACAATCAAAAATGATTTTATTCAGTTCATACCATTCAGCTGTAAGAAAGAGGTGAATTTTGAGTTAATTTGCAGCTTTACAATCCATCTGAAGGAAAGTCTCCTGCTTCGAACTGATCCAGAAAGCAAAGAATAACCAGCCTAATGCGATACGTTTTCATTCCCTTTGTATTGCTGAAGCCTCAGCCATCCGCTTTTAAAACCAGTGTTATGCATACAAAACTAAATTAATCAACCACTCCCAATACAATAGTAAGAAATGTGTTGATTTCTACTGACATGTGATTTGTGTGTTTGTTTTCTGATTCCTTGAAACTCTGATATTTCTCCACAACTCTTCCACGATTCAATATTCCCCTGGGTTTCCAAGTGCATCCTGGTCTCAAGTCACTCAATAAGTTATTCTCCTTATTGAGTCACTCTAATACACATAATCGACTTCTGGGATGCATCGACAACTCACCACTACGACAATTTTACCATTCTACAAACCCCGTAGTAACAGTTTCATTTTTCATCGTATGTTAGAGGGACTTTGATGGCATAAACAGCCACCTTGACTAATGTTTACTGTTGTCTAACTGATAAGCCTCATTTGCTTACACACGCGCACACACACATGCAGCAATAGTCAGATATAATGTGACTATAGATCGAAGTGAATGAGTTCGACGTTGAACAAAGATTCTTTGCTGAACTACGTGATTTTCTTTTCACTAATGTCTGAATGGGATTATTCGTGAATGCACTAGCATGTGAGTCGCATAGATCGACTGAAGTTCAGCGCATTGTTTCACCGACAGATCCTTCACAAGTGGATTGCTCCAACGTAACCCTGTGTCTCTATGGTCGACGAGTCGGAGAATCAGTCCTACTACTCTTGAATCAACTGTTGAAGACAGGAGGATGATGCATGCCTGTATGTCTGTATGCATGCATGAAACGCTCCTCTTTACTGACGAACGGATAGGTGGGACAAGAATTTTGTCTTTTTGGGGATTGATGTAATATAGCATTCGTCATAGTCAGTGACTGCATAGAAACGTTAGGAAAAACCATGTGAACACGCTAATGCCGTTTTCTCGTATTCCATTTCTAGTGGTTATGAAGTCAAGTTACTGAAATTGTTCCAATTCACATGTGCTTACCAACTGGTGAATTCATCAGAAGGAACAAGTATTCTGTGAAAAGAATTGTTGTGCATAGTTACGCAGAATGTGAAGCATGAAATACATAGAGACAAATTTCACACAACATTTGTCAGAAGACATTAAACAAACAGGTGGTTTTACACTTGAAAGCGCCTTCTTGACTTCGATGCGTGGCAGTTCCCCGCACATGTTGTCAGCTGTTGAAGCGGTACCATTTCATGTCAGTAAAACGTCTCCGCACTGTGGAATAAATCAAATTAATTGCATTCATAGTTAACTACCTCACACATGATGATTGGATTTGTAGTCATTTCTGTATGCATAGCTCTGTTTTGGTTCATTCATTTTAATGTATCGTGAATTCCACCTCAGGTTGCTGACAGCCGTGCTGACGAGTCATCCCTGTTGCATGTATCCAGCCTTGCCTTACTGACTGAATACAGATTCCGTCGTTATAAGCATCTCTTTCTATTTGTTCATATTCGATTCCAGAATGAGAATCTTGTCTCAATTGATGTTGAGGTTTTCTTCGCCGGTGTGTGCAGCTGTGAACGAAATTTCCTCTAAATTGTTGCATGTCTGTTTTCTTATGAGATGACCTGTAACCAGGCGCTTTTGTTCATTCAAACGGATTTGTGGTGGTGATGTAGACGTTTGACACGCACATTTAGTTGGGCACTGAGCACGCGATATCATTTTGCAAATTACAGTACTAATATAATCCATCATTGTTTTCGGATTGTTTAGCTGATTTATTTTATTTCAGGTTGGTTGGATTTATTGGTTTAAATGTGGTACGAATGTCAACAGTTTCAGGTTTCTTCAAATTCCGCCTCTCTTAAACCCTCTTCGTATGGTATTGTCACCGTGTTTTACCATCCTCTTTCCTGTCATTATCTGTTTCTACAGTCTTTCTCTGCTTCTTTATGGAGAAATTCTTCCCAGTGTATGTTTCCGAGTGGCGTTATCAGCAGGACGACGACTTCTTTACTTCAGTGATCCAGTGTTGTTTTACGTCTCCGAATTCTGCCTGCAAGACCTTGTATTAACCCTCCTTTCACTGTGAGTAGGTGAGCTGAGTGACAGAAAGTCACGGAATCTCCCAGAATGTGTGGTTCTCCTCTGAGTATACCTTCGTTTTTATGCTGACATCTGTTATATTTTGTACTGTGCAGTTTAGCTTGCACTGGTTGTTCCTCAAATGCACTCCCTGTTTGCGTTTGAATTTGAAAGCTGTGTCCACATGGCTGTTGTTTAAGTGTGAGAGAAATTCCTCAGTATCATTCTATCACATTAACACTCAAGTGTCAACTACACAACTCCATCAAGATTTTATTCATCATATGAATGGTTCTTGTGCGATTAATCGCTAGACTCCATGAATATGTCAACTACTATGAGTGAGATGAGCGATCCAATGGTGGTTGTTTCATTCTCTTCTTCGTGAACACCGTCCACATTTTGGCGTTCAGCGTCAAAGTTTTTCCATACCCTTCGCATTGGAAGTCTCCTAACACATAGTTTCTTATTCCTACGTTTATTAGAAGCGTCGTGGGTTTCCGATTATTCTGAGTGTGCCATCCCAAAACCGTCATGAATAACACTGGTTCCTCTGGAATATGAACACCGGATTGTATACAACTTCACTGTGTTTCCATATCCACTTGTGATTAGAATTCTGCTCACTCGGCTGAATACATGCTGCAGTAGTACTTCTCATACGTATTCTTCGTCAATCAAGAGTAGCTGCAAAATTGCTATATCAGTTTCATCAGACTAATCCTCCGTACTCTCATGTATACGTGCACAATATTTAAAAATAGTGTATAGCCTTACTTTCGTAATCGTCGGTGATATTCATCCACCCATCTGTGAAGAAGTAAGAAAGTGTCATGATTGTCAATAGAAACACATGTGACTGCTTGTGTGCGGTCACAAAGTAGGCTTTATGATATCGTGAATAGGTTTCGAATGAATTCAATGTGCGAAATCAATGGTTTCTGTATATTTGAGTAACAAATCGCTCGCTCTGCACAAACACGTTTTGTGGTGAAGAAGAAGGAGCATCTGAAAGTAGCTGTCGCCTCGTTCCTCAGCATCCTGATAGTGGGATTGTAACTGGAACAACTGACTGAGCAATACGGGAAGCGGTGTGCATCCGAGGCTTTCATATATATCACATCACAAGCATTCCCGATCTTGACCAAATGATCATCATCGAGTCTATAAGCACAAGCAAATGTGACGTGACTTCATGCTTCGTCTTGTCTGACGCGTCTGACAATCTGTCATTGATGCAGTTTGAGGATGCTCGTGCATTTGACAGACCTATCCTGCTCTCTTCTTGGGCCTGCTTGAATAACCGTCACAGTTGTATTCGAATCCATTACGTTTAAACACATTCTTTGTGAGTCTTATTGTCTCAGCCATTCTATCGCTTCTTAACCTGCGTATTGAAATGTATTCACGAACATTTCAGTTGGGTTGTGAACCACCGTTGAGCATTTCTCGGCGAAGGCGTAGGAAATGCATCATATGTGATCAGTGTATACCTCGTATGGAAAATCAACGAATGAGGAGAAAATATTGTGCAAACCAATACGCTGTGTACCCTGTATAACAAACCTTAAGATGATGGCAGGTCATTATCAACAACTACAACGAGTGTGACAGATAAGAAGATAGCTTATTTGTCAGGCAAAACGCAGGGTGGTTCGACTTACGAATATACCCTCGAGTTTTCGTCGATTTCGAAGTTCCTGTGGAGTGTGCAAAATCGGTTCATTAATACACGAATATACTTACATGTTCACAAACAAATCGCGAATAATGAGATGTGAGATTACTTCACGGTGAAGATTTCATTTATTAGTGTGGAAATTCCTAGCACACATAGAAAACGTTTTCTAGAGGATGAGTGAAACTGTGTCACCATTGACGTCATCGAGACATTCACTATTTCATTTTTCAACAAATTTTAGCTCACCAGTAAATGCGTTTTCCCCAGACTACAAAGATGACAATATTTTGAACAGATCGCCACCTTCCATTGTGTTGGGTTTGGCGTAGAGATATGCTGAGCAATCTGGTTGCCTAACTCGCGTGTGGAAGTTTTAGGCTAGGTGAGGACACGCGAGTATCAATGGTGGAGGAAGGCAGCAACCATAGAACATCTCTTACATTGTCTAACTCCTGGTCTCATCACGGAGATCTCGGAGATCTCACCAAGATGCATGTGGATTTCAGTGATTTCTTAAGTTATGCGTGTGATGCATCCAGGTGGATTTAGTCTTGGTCGATCTACAGAGAGATGAGTGGTTAACATAAGTGAAAAATATGAGAAAATTAGTGGTATGGAAGACAATGCAACCACTTAGCCGTTTGGTTCATGTTTGTACTCCATTGGCAATATGCATGTTTGTAAACGTGCCTTTGATCACAATTGCCATTACGAAGTATGAGTGCGAATATGAGCAACATTCGCTATTCACAGTGGAGCGTTCATCACAGTGAAGCTTGTGGAGCTGATGAGGTATTCCAAATCCATAGGTGACTTGAAATATTCAGCTCCAGTTTTTTGATTCATCGGCTGTGAAAATGCTGTTGTCATGTTGCATCTGATCATCAGTATCCAGTGTAGGCAGCTGCCAATGAATCTCCAAAATCAGCTGCATAGCTTCCGGTGGCCTGTATTCTAATCCTCTCAAACACAATGATACTCAGATTCAACATCAGTGTTGAAAATATGATTCTTGCTCCTTATTCTGAGTGCAGTGGGTTTACACACCGATTTCAGAATAATGAAAATCGTCTCGCCTTTCTATTCCGAACTTTCACATACTCATTCGTGCTGTCCACAGTCTCAGCGGTGCTGTTTTTTTACCTAAAGAATGGGCTTCGTTGAAATTCCTTGAAATATCCCCGTCAGTATTGTTTGTCCTTGTTGTTTGGATACCGTCACCACCTGTTTCAACCCTTGAAGTACTACATTTCTGCTTCTTCTCATTACTTGTTGGCTGACACCTGTAAGTCCTCGAGTCGGTGCCACATTGACTATAAGTCGTCCAAGCAGTCAAGATCATCCAGCCTCTTCTTATCAGTCGAGCGTTCTCCCATTAGCTCATCCGCGGTCTGCTACATTGTCCAGTCCAAAACATGATTGTGATTGTGGTTTCCGATCGTGTGAAGGCATATACCTCTCTGTGTCTTATGGAGTTTCACAGAACCATGAACAGTCAGAGGAGTGTTTTGAGGAATCAGTGGTGAATTGAAATGCAGGCCACTGTTATCTTACTAATTCATCGAATGTATTAGCTAACTATCAGGAAATAATTCAACATTGTTATGAACATATTGAATCACACAGGTAAATAATCTTATCATCTAAGCAACTAAAATTCATGCTCACCTCCGATTGCAGATATATCGAATCCGTTTTCTATTTCATTGAATACGCAAATAAATGTTATTTATTTATTATTAGTATAAATCGATTCGGTTCTCGAATAACTTGGAAGCATCCACGATGTTCATTTCATTCCATCTTAGATGGTCAATTCAAGTGGTGAATACGAGAATATCTACTGTTTGGATTGAGTGAAGTGTCTTGACATCCTATAGTATTTGTTTCTCTATCCATAAAATACTCTTCCACTTCACGATTCCTGGATGTACAAATGACACAGTTTTATTCCATGGTCACGACTTATGACAATTTAGTATTTCAGTTTTATCGCGAAACGACATTGTTTCGAGACCACTGGGAAACTAACTGACTTCAATTCAGACGCCCCACTGAGTTTTCCACTGTTGATCACTTGATATGTATCTTGGTCACATAGCTAGCTGATGAATGAGGTTTGCAAATACTTGATGCGAGCCACAATGTTAAAGCACATCCTGACAAGCAATGCTGAGATATATCTCTGTCACTTGATATTGACTTCAGGCTTTTCTGATTACCTGATTGATGTACTTTGCAGTTTTTAATTTCAGTCAGGGTGCATTGTTCCTCTGTTAATTCATTCACTCACTCATTCACACATTCATTCGGTCAGTCAATGTCACATCACTGAATTACACATGGAATTTTTAGTTTTGATGATGGAAACAAATTATGATTGATTCTACACTCTCCAATGACAGAATTTCATCTCGTCATTAATAAATACAATACGATAGTGTGAGATGAAATACGATGAAGTTTATTCCACGATGTCACTGTTCTCTTTTTTAACTGAAACTGATCAAGCAGACACTCTGTGTTGGAGGATTCCTTATTCACAAGAAGACTTAAGTGTGATATAGAGTTCAGTGATTGGGGTGGCTGACGTTCGACTGGGAAATATTGACTGTGTATCAGTTTTGAAAGTATATTTATACGGCATGTTGAATACAGAATCGAACACTTGTACAGATGACCACTGATGTGATGATATGCATAACGTATATACACTTATGTGGACATCCCTCTTTCAACAGCTCAAGTAATCATATTCATAGATGGAAAATATCTCAAACCACGCATTAAAAGATTTTTGCTCACTCTTTAAAAATTCGTCAAGGAATGCTATATCAGTTGGTAGAACGAGACAAATTAATCATAAAGATGAATCATGAAGATATTTATTGTTTAATTTCATCGCAGTGAACTATGAAGGTTATAGGACTGAAGTCCAGCTGACATCAGTTGAACGACCACTGGAAAACCATTTTACTTGTTTTATTTTGATAAATCACACTGTGTTTTACAGTATTATTAATCGATGACGTTTTAAGTATAAACTATTACAGTAGTTTGTGCTCTTATCGTACCCATAATGGAGTTATGCTCTACCACAGTGCCCAGATTTTATTCTTATATCAACACTGAAAAACCGACAGGGAGTACGGACAGCTGTATCGACAGGCAGGTTTTGTACTATTCAGCACTACACACACACCCCAGTCGTGTGACTTCAGGTCACTTCGGTTGAAAAGCTAGTTTTTAGAAAAGTCAGTCACTGTGTATTTTAGTTTATTTAAACGCAGAAAAACTTAGTACAACATAGCACCCAGAAAGAGCGCCACACAATAATTATAAAGCAACATACATTAAAAGTAAAAATATGCGTGGTGAACGGAAAAAACTTCATTAGGAAGGGAAATGGCCATATTTAACAAGTTTAAACAGCATTCACCAACTCTCATAGGGAAGTGAAGAGAGAAGTAAATTGCAGCACGTTCGCCATCGATAACGATTCTTGACCATATCCGATAACGTTTCGAGCCATCGATTCGAGCAATCTCTCGGACTCCAACCAGAGAGTCGTGGTGCACCGACCGATGCTAATCTAGCACAAATATCCTCCAAACCACGGCGCCACGTCATGGACTGACCACCCCTCCGCCTTTTCCATCCCGTCCCAGTGCTAGCTAACAGGGCCCTGTAGGAAAGCCTCTGGGATGACGTTCTCAGCATATGTCCAAGCCACTGGAGGCGGTGTTTCCAGATGACGACACTCAACAAACGGTGATCTCCACCGGGTTCCGATACACGTCACCGAACCTCAGAATTACTCACGCGATGATGCTATTGAACGCAAGCGATCCTGCGGAGACAGCCATGATCAAATAGGCAGAGGAGCAGAACATCGTCAGCTAGGAGTGGCCAGGTTTCACAGGCTTAGACCAAAACAGTCCTCACCAAAGCATCGTATACCCAACCTTTGACAGCCAGGCTAACATCGCGATGGCGCCAGAGGTTGCTCAAGTTGATGTATGCTACCCTAGTCTTCATTTTACGGTTGGAAATATCATCCGTCACCCCTTCGCTAGCACTCACACAACTACCCACGTACACACACTTTTCAACAACTTCAAGCGCCTCATCCACAAGAGTGAGTGCAAGTACAGGCTCCTGCCAATCTTGTAACAGTACTTTGCACTTAGACGGCACAAAGTACATCCCATACTTACAGACACTGGTCGCCGACTGATTAAGTGCGATTTGGGCAGCCTGCATGCTATCGCACAGTGAGACGATATCGCCTGCATACTCGAGGTCGAAAAGTCTATCTCCAGGTAGCAGATCTACACCACCTTCACGCACATCCTTCAGAGCTGACTCCAGAATGTCATCGATGGCAAAGTTAGAGAGAAATGGAGAGATTGGGCAACCCTGTCTAACCCCACCGTTGGTTGAGAACAGTGATGATAGTTGGTTGTATGCCCTCACCCTATCCGAGGCGTTTCCGTATAGGGCTTTAAAGATGTTACCAAATATCTCAGGTCCACCTCTCTCAAACAGACAGTTCCAGAGCACAGTTGTGTCCAACGAATCGAAGGCAGCCTTTATATCAAGAAACACAACGATCAGTGCCCTGCAATACTTGTGGCGGTGTTTCAACAACTGACGAGGGGTAAACACATGATCAATGCATCCACGACCTGAGCGAAACCCAACCTGCTTTGCGCGAATCAATATCTTCACATATTATGCCTAGCCTGTGAAGCAAGACAACAGCCAATATTTAGCCGCAACTGGTAGCAGACTGATACCCCTATGATTTTCACATGAAATACGTCGACCCTTTTTAAGGACGGGGGCGATAATGGCTTCGTTCCACAGTGGTGGTACTCTATCAGTCTCATGATCAGCGTCAAGATCTGCATTCCCATGGTTATCGGTGACCAATATAGTTTGTTACGCCATCTGATGCGATTGAATTCTGAGGCCGAAGTACTCCATAGTAACCGCTTTTAGTCTAACCATTATTCAAACAATATTCCTGACATGTAAAGAACTGCAGGAACATGAGTCCCAGCTAACGTGCAAGTTATCAGGGAAGCAATTGGCATTGATGCTTCAACTCTTCGCTCAGGTGAATGACATCACAGTATTTGTGTTCACTGCGAGTCGGACGAATCAGCTGCAAAGCTTACGCTGAATATCTTGCCTATGGAGATGATCAACTCATTCATATTAACCTATGCAGAGAGGAATTATGTCAGAAGGGAACTCCATTCATCGATTGGTTTCAGTCGCTACTTTTATGTGGTAGACTGAAATCAATCTTTGCATTTCAAACGGCTTTTCAGTTCCGCTTCCCAGTTCCATTAGCACACAAGGCTGGCCAAATCACGACTGTGCGCTTACGGATCAACGTGATTTGGATCTTAATTGCATTTTGAAACCAGGGCTATTTGGCCATGTGAGATTGTGAGTAGGTGTGAACAGTCAGTGAATCGTTGGCTCAACAACATTCCCTATCGATTATGTTACATGAGTTAACAATAGAAGTCAAAGTAAGTTATCTGAAGAGTGAGCAGTGTGTGTGAACTACTGGTGAAGTAATTGACAAGTGAATCATGTTATGCTGACAGGTCGCGAAGGTTCAGAGAGGAATAATGATGATGAGCATTGACGCAGAAGAAGAAGTAGCGCGTGACGAAAATTCCCGTGCACAAACCTGCTTTGGCAAATTTTTCTCTTGCATTTAGATCATCTGAAAAATTAAACCAATCAGAGAGGAGTAGGCAATTGTACAAGAGAAGCCATTGACCGCACTGACATGAAAGTTATATAGAATGAAATGATGGGGTAATATTTTGAAAGATAAGCATTGACGAATTACTGCGAACTTCGCCTAGATCAGACAATCCATTGTTTCGCTTCACCCCTGATTCCTGTGGAATGTGAAATATTCCACGTAAGTGACAACAAACCTAAGGAAGATGGCATCGGTTCTACTCGGAGACATGAGTCTCCACAAATTTGATCAAAACAGTTAGTATCATTTGAAAGAACCATCGAAAACTGCGATATCTCCTTCACCTTCAACAATCTTGTCTCAGTAATATTCTCTTATGACCACATCAACCGAGGTGTTGAGCATTTCAGGTTACGTTTAGACACGTCTTTGCATATCCGAACGACAACTCCATGCGAAACTGTACAAACCGTGATTGAATCTCTCTCAGTGTCGATTGATTCTCATCTCTATTGGCTGCTTTCATGTGGTTAAATTATGAGCAAATCACTGAGTTATTCGTCTCAAAGAACATTTGACTCACCACAGTTTTCCTTTATTCAAATCTCGATGATAATTCGTCATCTACCTTTACATGTCTTTTTACGGGAAGGTTGGAGGGAGTCGGCTAAATGAAGCTCTGACTCACATAGTATTCATGCTTGTTGTCAACCGCCAGTCAGAAAGGCGTATCTGCAATCCTCAAGGATCGGATATCCTCCGCAGTCAGAGGCACCGACGATGAGCTAGCTAGCTATTCACACTCATGATTGACCTCCTGTAGAAGTGTAATGCTAATGACTGACTGTCAACACGCAGGATACCTAGAGTCAGGAAGAGCCTTCCGTCAATTTTCTCAAACCACTTGATATCAAGAACTCAGATTACGCCGTGATGTGTTACCACCGAGCTCAATGGTGTCAACATCACTAACTTGACTGATAGAATTCAGTCTGCAGCAAACGTCAAGAATTGCAGGTATCACAATAATTAGTGTCCAGTCGAAGTATTACATGTCTCACGGCTTAACTGGACTCCACGGAATACACTTTTCATTTTCGCCTTGTGTGTTATCCTTTTGATAGATTCGTATGCTTCAATACTCAGATTGCAGGTGGTACGCATCACTTTACATGTGAAATAACTCTTGTAATGATGTAATGGATATGCTTTAAGTACTCGAGCTAGTGGTCAATGAACTTTGTCGTTTCTTGCTTACCTTTTGGAGTATACGTCTTATTCTTTCGAATATCTGTGGAAATGAATTGGACAAATTGCACAATAATTTAGATGAAGGCGTTGATTGGTTCGGTGGTACGAAAGAGATATCTGAAAACCGTGCATTTGTGTGGACATTTTCTCACGTTTTGTGAACGAACCGTATGTCACCGTGTGATGGCAATGTCGTCGCATATTATTTCTTAAGTGTAGTTTGGAAATAAAATCAATTCTGTAGTCTGAACCAGTGAATGCTAGCGTCATGAAGACCTTAATGCTCATTTATAGCATTGATTGCTGACAGTCCCTGAGCCTTAACGGGAAATGTTTGGAATTCACATGGTTGTTGAATTCTGGTCTAAGTATCCACATTGAGGACGACGCGTGGTGTGGTCAGTGTTGTTGCTGTTGTTGCAGCGGACTGAGAGGCGTCTCAACTCAGGAGAAGACAGCCATCTAGTGATCCAGCGACTCATCCACTGATTTGTGTTCGTGTCGAACTCCACACTGAGCTAAATACAATTACCAACACAAGTTCAACATGTAGATTAAGATACGCCACCATAAAATCTTAGGAAGATAACTCGATAGAATTTTCCAAATCGAACTTCAATTTCTCACATTCTGAAACGATTTCCGTTAGCTGAATCCATTCATCTGTAAATTAGAAATGTGAACATCGAAATTAGTTGCCAGGTGTGATGAGCACAAAGAAATCGGCATATGCGAGATCTTGACCATCAGGTTTTTATAAGCAAATGGACGACTGAAGAGCACTACTCTTAGCTCTGATCACTCAAAGTGTATCCTGTCGCGAATAACTGAGAACCGCTAACCTGCATGGCTTCAGGTATGTAGTAGTGGATCAGGAAGCAGTGTGATTATGGAGCACCTCGTCAACACAACCCATTCCGTCGCAACAAATGCCTCCTGGACCATATTATTCTATAGAGTGAAGAATAACCTGATGAAGACAACTCGCTATTGTCTCTTTTGCATTCACTTGGAGAATCCATAGTTATGCGTACACGAGGAAATTACTCAACGACCCCTACTAGCATCGTAGCAAACGTATTGACTTCTACTAACTTGTGATTTTCGTACTTTTATTTTTGTATAACCCTTACAAAATCCAATATTCTCCTTCGTTTCCATGTGCATCCTGATCACAATTTACCCAACAAATCATTCACCTTATTGAGTAGCTCTGATACGGTTATCCGAATTCCGTGATGCATTGAGAACTCACAATTATTACGCTCTAATGAATCATGAGTCTTCTTGTCACAATTTCATTATTCGTCATATGTTTGGAGAACTTTGACAGTCTAAACAATAACCTCGACTGATAGTTATTCCTGTCTAACTGACAAACCTGACGAAAACACACATGCATGCAACAATAATCAGATTTACTGCGACTGTGGAGCTGAGTGAGTGAATTCGACACCGAAAAGAGAATCTTATTTAAACTACGTGTTTTTTGTTTCCACTAAAGTCTAAATGGCCATTATTCATGAATGCACTTGCATGTGAGTCGCGTTGATCGACTAAATATCAGCGATAAATACTTCCATACGTGGGTGGCTTCAACGCAACTCTACGTTTCTATGATCAGGCAGTCACAAACACATTCTCTCTACTCTTGAATCACCAGGCGGAGACAGGAAGATGTATGATGAGAAACATCTATTTACTCACTGACGGATTGCAAATCAAGAATAATGTCTTGGTGGTGACTGATAATAATAATTATTATTTGCTTTATTCCAAAACATTCGTGATAATACGTGGTTCAATGAAAAGATTGGTAAAACCAAATGAACACATTAATTCTGGTTTCCTTTGTTCCACGTCTAGTGAAAAAAGTCAACTAACTTAATTTCTTCTTATTCACAAGTGCTTACTTTTTGATGAATCCCTTAGCAGGAATAAGTATTCTGTGAAAAGAATTGTTGTGCATTATTACGCAGAATGTGAAGCATGAAATACATTGAAACAAATTTCACACAATATTCGTCAGAATATATTGATTTAACAAATGTGTGATATTTGTAGACAACTTCTTGACTTCGATGCGTGTCGGTTTCCTGTACATGGTGTCAGCTGGTGATGTGATATTATTATCCCGCGTCAATAAACCGTCTGAGCATTGTGGAATGGATCAAATTAAGTGTAGCTTTATTTTGATAGCTACATATGACGATATCTTGAAGTATGCGCTGAAGATGTCTCCCAGTAAGGTGATGAAAGCTTCGCAAACTAACCATCCAGCTCGGAGAACAAAACCACATCAAAACCTTGTGTGTATGTATATAGTTCGAGTTTCGCTAATTTAGTTTAGTGTATGGTAAATTACATATTCCAGGTCGCCGACAGTTGTGCTCCCGATTCATTCATGTTACATTTATCCTTTATTTACGTAGCGAGTTTGCATGCTGAGTCTACGTCACAATTGTTTGTGTATAAGACGAATCTCTGAGTAACATTCTGTCACATTATCACTCACATGTCATCTACGCATCTCCTCACGATTTTATTGATCATATAAAACGGTTGAGGTGAGTTTTCCTTCATAATATCCATAAATATGTCAGCTATTATAAGTGATAATAATGGACATACTAATATAATGGACATTGCTTCATTTCAACTTTGTGTGCACTCACCATATTTTGCGATCAATTACAAAGATTTCACAATCCATATATGCCTCTGTGATTAGAACTCTGCTTACTCTGCTGAATACATGCTCGAATAGAACTTCTCAGACGTATTTTTTGTTAATCAAAAGTGGCTGCAACATTGTTATATCAGTTTCATTAGACTACTCCTCTGTATTCTCATGTAAACGTACACAATATTTAAAAACGGGGCATAGCTTACTTTCATAATCGTCACTGATAGTCATCCACTCATCTGTAATGAAGAAAAAAAAGTGTCATCATCGTCAAGAAAAACGCATGTGGCTGCTAATGTGTAGTCATAGAGTAAGCTTCATGATATGATGATTAGGTTTTGAATGAATTCAATGTATGAAATCAATGATTTCTGTGTATTTGAGTCACATGTCACTTACTCTGCAAAGACACGCTTCGCGGTGAAGAAGGGAGAGAATATGAAAGCAGTCGTCTTCCCGTTACCCACAATCCAGGAAGTGGGATCGTAAATGCAACAACTGACTGAGGAATACGGAAAGCGACGTGTATCCAAGGCTTTCATATATACCACATCACAAGCATTCCCTGTCATAACCAAATGATCCTGGGTGATTCTATGAGTACATGTAAATGTGACGTGACTTCATACTTCGCCTTGTCTGACGCGTATGACAATCTCTCAGTGATGCAGTTTGAGGATGCTTATGCATTTGACAGATCTACTTGAATAACCGTCACACCTGAATCTGAATCCAACACGATGAAACACGTTCTTTGTGAGTCGAATTGTCTTAGCTATTCAATCATTTATTTCCCTAAGTATCGAAATGTATTAACAAACATTTTATTTGGGTTGTGTAGGAAATGTATCATATGTGATCAGTCTATAACTTGTATGGAAGAGCAATGAATGAGGAGACATATAGTGTAAAGAAATAAACCTCACTCTGTATAGCATGCAATTCTCTTTTCCGGAAGACAGCTCTTATTATTATTATTATTATTATCTAACATTCGTCGACTGTGCTTCTCAAGCAAGAACATCACCTACTCATATGCGAAAGCAAGACTCGAAATCTACCTTGTCATTATTGACTGTGACATTTCAACCTTCAGCATGCACAGTCAACCCTATAATAATTCCGTTTGTTGCTCACCACATATGAGCATATCGTTCGTTGTCAATTCATCAGACACCCACGTAGTCACCATTGATCTCTTGCACCTGTAGTGAAGTCTTGGAATATGCAGGCGAAGCAAACATCGAGGTGATCGCAGGTCACTATCAACAAATAAAATCAGTGTGACAGATGAGAAGAAAGCTTATTTGTCAGGCCGAATACAGGGTGGTTCGACTTACAAGTATCCCCTCGAGGTTTTGTTGATTTTCGATTTCCTGTAGAGTGTGCAAAATGTGGTCATTAATACACGAATATATTTACATGTTCACAGATACATCGCGAATAATGAGATGTGAGATTACTTCACGGTGCAGATTTTATTTATTCATGTGAAAACTCCTAGCACACATAGAAGACTTTTTCTAGGGGATTGGTGAAATTTTCTCACCATTGATTTCACAGAGACACTGAGTAATTTGTTTTTAAAGAAATTTGAACGCACTAATAAATGCTTTTTCCCCCAGACTATAAAGGTGGCAATATTTTTAACAGACGGCCATCTTTCACTGTGTTGGTTTGGGCGTAGGGCTTAGCTGTCTGGATATCTAAAAAGCGTGTAGAAGGTCTAGGCTAGATGAAGACACGCGAGTGTCAATTGTCGAGGAATGAAGCGACCCTGGGACATCTCTTCCAGTGTCCAGCTCCTGGACTCATCACGGAGGTCTCCGAGATCTCACCAAGATGCATGCAGATATAAGGGATACATTGAGTTGTGCGTGTGATGAATTCAGGTGGAGATCTACAGTCTTCGTCAATCTAAAAAGAGATATGCGATTATTACAGGAGAAAAAACTGATGAATACAACTTCCCGTCCTTTGTGATTTGTGACAAAACGGAACACATCATTCTAAGTGAATAGTGTGTGAAGAATTCCATCTGATCATCAGTATCCAGTGTAGGCAGCTGCCAATAAATACCTGACGTCCACTGACAATTCTTCCATCCACACGTGTGCTAAATCTCCTGCCCACAATGATACTGTGGTTTAAAATCAGTGGTGAAAATATGACTCCTTATTTTGAGTGCAGTGGATTTCCACACCGATTTCAGAATAATGAAAATCCGTCTCGCCTTTCTATTCCGACCTTTCACATACTCATTTGTGCTGTCCACAGTAGCAGCGGTGCTGTTCTTTTACCTAGAGAATGGGCTTCGTTGAAATTTCTTGAAATATCCCCGTCAGTATTGTTTGTCCTTGTTGTTTGGATACCGTCACCACCTGTTTCAACCCTTGAAGTACTACATTTCTGCTTCTTCTCATTACTTGTTGGTTGACACCTGTAAGTCCTCGAGTCGGTGCCACATTGACTATAAGTCGTCCAAGAAGTCAAGGTCTTCCAGCCTCTTCTTATCAGTCGAGCGTTTTCCCCATTAGCTCATCCACGGTCTGCTACATTGTCCAGTCCAAAACATGATTGTGATTGTGGTTTTTGATCATGTGAAAGCATATACCTCTCTGTATCTTATGGAGTTTCACAAAACCATGAACAGTCAGAGGAATGTTTTGAGAATCAATGGTGAATTGAAATGCAGGCTGTTGTTATCATACTAATTCATCGAATGTATTGGCTAACTATCAGGAAATGATTCAACATTGATATGAACATACTGAATCACACGGGTAAATGATGTTATCATCTGAACGACTAAAATTCATGCTCACCTCCGATTTCAGATATATCTATTTGGTGTCCTGAAGCATGGAATAAACAGATATAATTTATCATTTCTTTTATTAAGGGAGAAGGAAAGTATTCAGTTCTCGACTAACTGGGAAGCATCCATGATGTGCATTTCACTTCGTCTTACATGGCGAAGTTGAGTGATGAACACGAGAATATCTGCTGTCTAGATTAAGTGTAGTGCCTTGTAGTCCTACAGTTTTTGTCAATCTATCCATAAAATACTCTTCCACTTCATATTTCCTAGATGTATGAATGACAAAAGTGTATCCCATCATCATGGCTTTTGACATTTTAGTATTTCAGGTTCATCGCGAAATGACGTCGGTTCAAGACCAGTGTGAAACTAGCTGGCTCGAATTCACATGCCTCACTAAGGTTTCCGTTGTCGATCACTTCATATGCCCTTCTGTCATATAGCTAGCTGATGAATGAGGTTAACAAATACTCGATGCAAGCCACAGTCTTAAAACTTATCCTAACAGGCCCTGCTGAGATATATCTCTGTCACCAGATACTGACTTCAGGCTTTTCCGACTACCTGGTTGATGTACTTTACATACTTCGAATTTTTATCAGGGTGCATTATTCCTCTATTAATTCATTCATTCACTTACTCACTCTTTTACATGTCAATTCATTCATCTTTTCAGTGTCATATCTCTGCTTTACACATGGAATTTCGCCTCGATGATGGAGACAAATGCATGATTGATGCTACACTTTCCAATGACAGAATTTCATCTCGTCACAAATGAATACAATACGATAGTGTGAGATGAAATCTGATGAAACTTATTCCACGATGTCACTTTTGTTTTCTCTAACTGAAACTGATCAGGCGGACATTCTCTGTTGAATTATTCCTTATTCACATGAGGACTCAGGGGTGATATGGATTTCAGTGATTAGAATGGCAGACGTACGACGTGGAAATATTGACTGGGTATCCGTTGTCAAACTACATTTCGACGACGTGTTGAGTATAGAATCGAACATTTGTGCAAATGACCAGTGGTGTCATGATAGGCGTCAAAGTTTCACGTGGAATTTGACGTTTCCCTCTCTGCGTGTCAAATTGCCATATTGAAAATGTTTAGTATAATACATCGGGCATGAACATATTCATGCTCCGCCCTCAGATATTCATCGAAGAATTCATGAACAGAGAAATTTAAGTAGTTAATCAACTGGTGAAGAATTATTATCCTGTCCATTCCAAGCAAAATACTAAGCCCCACCATCCTGGAGAAAATCAAACAAGCCTTGGATGAAAAACGTCGACCAGAACAAGCCGGATTCAGGAGAAACAAGTCATGTATTGATCAAATCGTCACACTACGGATCATCATTGAACAAATCTTGGAATGGCAGTCAGCTCTCTATCTCAACTTCATCGACTTCGAAAAGGCCTTTAATAGCACAGCCTCGATCGAGTGGTCGTTTGGCAACTACTTCGCTACTACCAAAGGGGTGTCATCGACAATTGTACATCTCATCCAACAGTTGTACGACAATGCTGCATGCCAAGTAATCCACAACGGGAAACTTACGGAAGCCTTCGAAGTGAGGACGAGAGTGAGACAAGGCCGTCTATTATCGCCAATGATCTTCCCGATTGCAGTAAATTGGATAATGCGACAAACAGTGGGTAATGAGCAAACAGGCATAAAATGGACCCCCACGAAAAACTTAGAGGATCTGGACTTCGCCGATGATATATGTCTGATTTCCCACAAACTGCAAGATATGCAAGTGAAGAGCAACAAGCAGGCAGAAGAAGCATCCAGAGAAGATAGGACTTCACGTGAACATAGATAAAACAGAGGTGATGAAGATTCCTGGCCAACACCGACAGCAATAACAACAACAGACAACATTCAAGCAGCATAAATGGGAGGAACCTGAAAGAAACAACCTCCTTTACCTACCGACCTGAGAAGCATCGTCTCAAGTGCACGCCGACCGAACTGACGAGGATATCAAAGCTAGAATCGGGAAAGCAAGACAAGATTTCATTACTCTTAAGTCTGTGTGGAGATTAAAAGCACTCAGCATCAAAAATAAGACGCGGATTTTCAACTTCAATGTGAATTCAGTGCTGCTTACTATATGGATCAGAGACTTGACGCGTCATAAAGAGCTTCTCAAACAAACTTCAGACCTTCATCAACAGTTATCTTCGCTCAATACTCAAGATCAGACTGCCAGCCAGATAAGATCAGCAATAGGGATCTCTGGCAATGGTCGAACCAACCCAGTAGGAGCCTATTAGGCAACAAATGGGCAGGAAAAAATGGAGATTGATTGGCCATACTCTGTGGAAACCATCAAGTGACATCACTAGACATGCCAGTGCTCCAGTGGAACCCGAAAGGCAAGTGGCAAGTTGGTTGTGCAAGAGTGACTTGGAGGAGGTCATGTGAAGAGGAGATGAAAGCATGTGGACAGACTTGGAGCAGGGTGAAAAAGTTGGCAGAAAACGAGGCAATGGAGGTGCGCAGCTGAAGCCCTATGTTACTTTAGGAATTAAAGGATATAATAATTAATAATAATAAGCAATTAGTCACCGTACTGTATTTCTTCGCAGTGTCATAGGAAGGCTGCATTAGTGTAGGCGAGCTGGCAATAGTTAGAGGACAACTGGAACACCACGGGGACTAGGGACACTGTACCGTCAGCGAGGTTTTGTAATTTTCAGCAGTACATACACACCACAGTGATCTGACTCTAGTATACCCCGGTTTGTTAGTATTCAGACTAGTTGACCCCTGAAAGCTGACCCAAATGTTCTCGGCTCGTGACTAAGCTTACTGTCAGTTCCATTCCTGCAAATGAATACTTGATACCCAACATAAAAGTTATCTTGGAAACAATTTACAATGTTGCTTGAATTATACACTCAGGTGAATGATATCTCAGTGATTGTGTTAACTGCGAGCTGGACAGTTCGGATGCAAGGCTTACGCTGAATATCTTGTCTATAGAGCCAATGAAATCATTCATAATAAACTATGCAGAGAGGAAATTGTGTCAAAATGAACTCCATTCATTGATTGTTTTCAGTCACTATCCTTGTGTGGCAGATTACAATTAATCATCGCATTTCAAAGAGCTTTCAGAAACTCCGTTTCTCAGTTCCATTGGCACACAAGTCTGGCCAAATCACGATTGAAGGCTCACGGTCTACGTTATTTGGATCCTAATGAATTCAAAAATCGGAGCTATTTGGCAGTGGAGATTCTGGGTAGGTGTGGACAGTCAGTGAATCACTGGCTCAAGCATATTCTCTGTCGATTATCAGATGAGTTAATACTAGTAGTCAGAGTAGGTTATCCGAAGTGTGGGTGGTCAGTGTGTGTGAACTACTGGTGAAGTGGTTGACAAGTGAATCATGTTATGCTGACAGACGATGAAGGTTTAGAGAGGAATAATAATAATTATGAGCATTGACGCAGAAGAAGAGTAGAGCATGACGAAAATTTCGTATACAAACCTGCTTTCACAATTTTGTCTATCGAATTCCGATCACCTGAAAAGAATGAAACCAAATCAGTGAGATTGTCACTTGTTTCTGAGAAGCCATTGAACGCAGTGACATGAAATTCACACAGAATGAAATGATAGAATGATATTTTGAAGGATAAATATGACGAGTACATGTGAATTGTGATCAAGTCAGTCAGTGCATCGTTGCACATCAGGTGTTATTCGTGTGGAATGTGAAATGTTCCACGTAAGTGAGAACGAACCTACAACAGATGGCATCGGTTGTACGCGTAGACATGAGTCTCCACAGATATTTGACCGAAACAGTTAGTATGGACTAGGAGAGCCAGGTATAACTGCCACAGAGAAATTCTTTAAGGTAACGTCATTTGAAGTGTTGAGAATTTCAAGTAACGCATAGACACATCTTCGCATTCGAATGACAACTCCATACGAAACTGTACAAACTGTGATTGAATCTTTCATGGTGTTGACTGATTCTCGGGTCTACTAATTGCTTTCATGTGGTTAAATTGTAAGCGTGTCAATGAGTTTTTCGTCTCAAAGAACATCTGACTCTCCATATTGTTTCTTCATTCAAATTTCAATGAGAATTGGCCATCTGTCATTACATCTCTTGTTAGTAAATAGTTGGAGGGGCCGGCTGAATGAAGCTCTGACCCACATAGTATTCATGCTTGTTGTCAATCGCCAGTCAGAAAGGCGTATCGGCAATCCTCAAGGATCGGATATCCTCTGCAGTCAGAGACACTGACGCTGAGCTAACTAGCTATTCACACTCGTGATTGACCTCCTGTAGAAGTGTACTGCCAACGACTGACTGTCAAAGCAGGATACCTAGAGTCAGGAAGACCCTCCGTCAATTTTCTCAAGCTGCTTAATAACAATAACTCTGAGTATACCGTGATTAGCACACACCTACCTTGTTGATGGCTACATTACAAAATTGACTGATTGAATTCACTCTGCAGCAAACACTAAGAATCGAAGGCATGACACTAGTTAGTGTCCACTCGAAGCGTAACATGTCTCACAGCTTAACTGGACTCCACTCACTTTCCATTTTCGCCCCATGTGTTAACCTTCTGACAGTTTCGTATTATCGAATACTGGGATTGTGAGTAGTACTTATCACTATACATGTGAAACATCCCTAGCTTAGATTATTTATTGAAAACAGTTTTAAAACTCAAGCGAGTCTGTTGTTTCTTGCTTACGTTTTGGAGCATACATCTTATTCTTTCGAATATCTGTGGAAAGGAATTAGACAAATTACACATTCATTTAGATAAAGGCGTTGATTATTTGAGTGATACGAGAGAGATATCTGAAAACCATGCATCTACGTGGATATTTTCTCACGTTTTTTCAACGAATTGTGGGTCACCACCTGGCGGCAACGTCGTTGTATATTATTCCTTAAATTCGCTTACAGAAAACACCAATTTCCAGGCTAAGTCAGTATCTGCAAGCGTCATCGGAAACTTTCATGCTCATTTATGGTATTGGTTTCTGACAGTTTCGGATGCCTAATGAATCATTTTCGAATTCAAGAATTTGTCGAATTTCCGTCAAATTTCCTTTATGTTAGACCATTTGTTTGTGTTTGATGTGTGTTTGATGTTGTGGCTGCTTTTGCAGGGGACTGTTGTGTGTCTGAAATCTGTAGAAGACAGCCATCTGACGAATAACATTTTTTCATCCACTACGCTGAAGAAATAAATTATCCTCACGAGGGCAACATCTGAGGTAAGATATGCCACCACATTAACACTGTAGAGATAACTCGAAAAAATTTTTTAACCGAACTGCAATTTGCTCACATTCAAAGGCAACTTTGTTTCGATCAACTAATTCAGCTGCGAAAGAGAGAGAAAAATTCGGAGTTAATTTGCAAGTTTTTAATATTTGCGTCGATTAACTAAAGTACCGAATTCCATGTGACAGGTGAACTCATATATATACACAAAGAAGTCGGCAAATGCATGATCTTAACCATCAGGCTTCTATAGGGGAATGGACGGATGAAGAACACTACTCTTAGCCCTGCTGGCTCAACATTAGGCGGCCTGCTAAAGTCATTGGGCTACCGAAATTACTTTCCTCCAAAATGCTTAATTTCATCAGGATTTCTCATTGTTTTAATCGTCCAGTTATATCAAATGACCTATACAGAAACTTGCGCGATGATTTAACTTGCTCTTAAGTAAACGCTGTACAATTCTTCAACGAAATTGAGAAGGCATTTGACACTGTTCACCATGACCTTCTCCTACATAAAATAAGCCAGGCAGGTATAGGTGAGCCACTTCTGTCATGGTTAAAGGACTACCTAGCCGACATGCAATTTTGCACTAAGGTTAACCGAGTCCGATCATCTTGGCACAAATCGTCATCAGGAGTGTCGCAGGGTTCTATCTTAGGACCACTGATGTTTTTGATTTTTATCAATGATCTACCACGCCGTCTGAGCTGCCCGACTCTTATATACGCTGACGACGTAAAAATATGGAGGGCGATAAAGTGTCCGGAGGACTCAGATAGGCTACAGGAAGACCTAAACCTTCTGGAAGACTGAACGGTGGCCAGTGGCATGACTTTCAACTTGAGAAAGCGCAAAGTAGTGAAGTTGCGCACCTGTAGGCTGCAGAATGCAAGGTACGCCCTGTGCAATGAAAGCTTGTCCTGCACAACGTCGGATCGCGACTTAGGTCTAGTTCTAACGGAAAAAATGGACACAAGCGTAAATTACACAGGGATGTAGTGAGGGCATATGCGGTCATACACTTTACGCATAGACAGTTAGGTGCACTCACTCCTGAGCTCTTTCTAAGGTTGTACAAAACATACGTCAGGCCACACCTTGAGGTGCATAATATTATTGCACCCCCAATGCTGAGAAGAGACGCCAACCTCTTGGAAAGAGTCCAACGACGGGCAACAAAAGGAGTGGTTGGTCTCCGAAACAAACCATATGATGAAAGGCTGAAGAAATTAGGCCTGTTCACACTTAGCTACTGTCGCCTTGTGGGGATTTGATTACTGCCTACAAAATAACAAATGACCAGAATCACCCAAACAAAGGTGTTCTGCCATTGAGTAAGTGTAGGCTCTCACGTGGAAATCCCAGAAGGATAGCTCACCAGAGGGCAAGGACCCGGGTGCGCTCCCACTTCTTTTCACTGCGGGTTTGCCGTCCCTGGAATTCCTTACCGGCGGATGTAGCTATGGCACCGTCTTTGGACGCCTTTAAGCGAAGGCTGGACAACCATGCAGCGACACAAGGACTGCATCCAAATGGCCTATCCCCTTAAAATCGCATACACTATTCAGGGTAGACAATTAAACTCGTCGTTTTACTTCTTTACATTCTCTCCCGTCTTACTCTCCTGACAACTTATTAATATTATAATTACTATTATTATTATTATTATTATTATTATTTTTATTACCGATATATATATTATTCTTCAAACTTAATGAGCTGACTGTTGTTACGCTTTCCTATTTCCGTTTCTGTCTCTTAGTCTGAATAGCTTCACTAATTATATCTATTATTATTATTATTACTATCTCTTTTCTCTTGTCGACGATACCGAAGGACTAACTGGCGAAAGGATCAACTCCAATCACAGTAGTAACAGTCTTAACATACCTCATACTACAAACCACATATAATTAATCCCAGCACTACTCCCTTTAGAGTCAACCAAAGCTACGACAGTCGAGTGGCGGGACAAGCTACGCAGAAGTTTACCGAAGATCAGGAACCTATACCTTACAATCAAGAAGCGAGCACAAAGAAATCAAATTGGTTTATACTAGCTCGTAAAAACGAAATTGGATATATTGGATACTGGAAATGAATATATACTTTACATCTGAATCCTGTGTGAAAAAAGTACTCTGAAACTGAATACGCTGAAAACTTTTGTACCGTGTATTTGCATACTGTCTTAAATAAAGTTTTACCATTATTATTATTATTAAAAGTGTATCCTGTCGGGAATAATTAAAATCCGCTATCCCGCATGGCTTCAGGTATGTACTAGTGGATTAGGAAGCAGTGTGATTATGGAACACCTCGTCAACACTACCCATCCCATCGCAACAAACGCCTCCTGCTACATAGTATTCGACAGAGTGAAGAATAACCTGACGAAGACAACTCGCTTTCTCTCCTTCGTATTCATGAAGTCTCATTCATTCACTCGGAAAATCTAGATTTATGCATACACGAAGAAATTATTCAATCACTCCTACTAGCATCGTAACAAACGTGTGAATTCTACTGATTTGTGATTTGTGTACTTGTCATTCTGACTTCTTGTGGCTCTTGCATTTTCCAGAACTCTCAAACAATTCAATATTCTCTTTCAGTTCTATGTGCATTCTGATCACAATTTACTCCACAAATCATTCACCTGATTGAGTATCTCTGATACAATTACCCAAATTCCGTGATGCATTGGCGACTCACAACTACTACTCTCTCAAATCAATTATGATCCTTCTTGTCACAGTTTCTTCATTCATCGACTGTTTGAAGTATTTTGTTAGAGCCACACACACGCGTGCGACAATAATTAGACATTGTTTGACTATAGAGCTGAGTATGTGAATTGTTCATCGAAAACAGACTTTGCTGAACCACATGTCTTTTGTCTTCACTAATGTCTGAATGGCTACTAATAATGAATGCATCTGCATGTGAGTCGCATGGATAGACTGAAGGTCAAATCATGGCTTCTCTGATTAGTCATTTCACAGTCAACAGTCACAAAACACAATTACTAATGTTTAATCAACCGTCGAAGATAGGAAGGAATTTGATGAAATACTCCTTTTTACTGACCAATGGATTGGCAATCCAAGAATAAATTCTTGGTAGTAATTGATACGATAAAGCATTCGTGATAATCAGTGACACTGTCGAATCTTTGGAAAAACACCAGCGAACAAAGAGATGCTGGCTTCCTTGTATTCGACTCCAAGTGATAATGACATCAAGTGAAAAAAGTACTCCAAATTAGATTCGCTTACCATCTGAAAGATGACTCAAAAATAAGGATTCTGCCAAACAAAAAATAGTTATGTTTAGTTATGCAGAACGTACAGTATGAAATATATATTGAAACATATTTCACATTATTTGCGTCAAAGTATATATTGGACAAACAACTAATTGACACATATGGCAACGTATTGACTTCGATGCGTGACGGCTTCTCTGAACACGGCATCAGCTGTCAAGATGATACTATTTCCTGTCAGCATACCATCTGCGCACTTTCGAACAGATCAAACTATTGAGTGTACTTATGTTTCAATAGTTTTGCACATAATGATGGTTGTTGGTTTGATATTTCAAATTTCGAGCACAATTACTACTGGCAATCACAGCAAGTGATTAGTTTAATTGATCTCTTTAAATTCACGCGTTCGCGATTTGTAGTCATGTCTCAATGTATAGTTCATTTTTGGTTCATTGATTTTTGTGCATCGTGAATACATATTCCAGGTTGCTGACAGTCGTGCTGACGAGTCATCCTCAGTACATGTATCCAACGTGACCTCAGTGAATACAGATACCATCGTTGTTAGTCTCTCTACCTTTCCCTCTCTGTATTTCTTCATATTAGATTCCAGAATGCAAATCTCGTTGCAATCACTGTTGTGGTTCACTCATTGTGTAGCTGTCAACGAATTTCCTTCTAAATTATTGTGCGCTGTGTGTTCTGGTGGGTAACCCTTAGTTAGTTGTTTCATATTCATTCACTTCTAAGGTCAGTTGTCATGAATCATGGAAAAAATTATGGTTTTCACTCATCCTCGTGTGCTTATAATTAAAAAAGTAACAGAAAAAGTTAATCATTTCTATTGTAGGGTAGAAAACGATGATTTGGTCTTGACTGACTCGAGAATATCACGAAAGGCATTCCACTGTGACTTGGCAGCATGATACTTACGAGTATATCTGCTATCTGGATGAGATGTAGTGCTTTGTGGTCCTGGGTAACTGACAGTCTAGTCACTCCATTCATGTTATAGTGTTGTATTTCTCATTCCCAGATACAGAAATGACACTATTGTATTCTATTCTATCATTAAATTCATGAAAAATAGGCATTTCAGTTTGAATCATGAGTTGACATCGGTTGAAGGCCAGTGAGAAGGCAACATGAAATACTAGCTAGCTTCTCTTTTATTTTTCTCTCCGGTTTGGAACTCTGCAGTCATCCGAACACAGTGTGTTTGGAATTAGGACCTCGCGGCAAATTGTTAAGCTCGTAGACCATCCAGTCACTCGACAATATCGTAGGAGATTAACTGACCGAACTAGGATGAAACAGGTATCCAGTACTCCCAGGTTTCCAGTGTTTTTTTAAACACTTGTGCGACTCTCCTATTCGATTTCTAGTCATAATGAAGTCAAGTAACTGAAATAATTCCGCTTCACATGTGCTTACCAACTGATGAATTCTTCAGAAGGAATAAATATTCTGTGAATAGAATTGTTGTGTTTAGTTATGCATAAAGTACAGTACAAAAAAATTTCGCAAAATTTGCATCAGAATATACTGAATAGAAAACTAATCACTCATGATCAACCCTTTCCGTATGCCACTGTCACCGTCTACCCTCATCCACTTCCTTGTCGTTATCTGTTTTATCCCTACGTCTATGATTCTTCAAAGTATATCGGATATACTATTCTGAGTATTTGTATCTGAATAGCATTTTCAATAAGACAACTACTTCTTTCGTCGGTAATCTAGTGTTGTTGTACGTCTGCCCATTCTCTCCACAAGTCATTGCATTAATCCTCGATTTATTCTTAATGGGTGAGCTGAGTGGTGATTATCAAAGAAACCTCTTAGAATCTGCAGTTTTCTTAGAAGCATATATCGCAATTTTAAGCTACCGTTAGTTAAACTTTGGATTTCGCAGATCACCTGGCACGAGTATTTACCTAAATCCACCCTCCGTTTCCATAGTAAATTTCCATAATGAATCTACGAGGGTGGTGTTTGTGTATGAGATTATCCTCCTAGAGTCATTGGTTTGCATTATCACATACGTGTCATCACCACATCTCCTTCAAGATTATATTGATGATCTATATGGTTCAAGTGCAATTCCTCCATGAATATGTCAGCTATTATTAGCGAGATAATTGACCCAAAGGTCGTTGCTTCATTCTGTTCTTCGTGAACACCTGTCCAATTTTGATGGTCGACATCAAAGTTTGGTTTACGTCCCAAAACATTGAACGCTTCCTGACATTATATCCTATCCATTCGTCAACTGAAAGCATCGTAAGTGTACAAGTATTCTGAGTGTTCCATTTTAAGATCGTCATGAAAAACACTCATGCCCCTGTCGCATGTCAACATCAGATGATCTACAAATACCCTGTGTTCTCAGATTCACCCGTGATTAGAATTCTGTTTACTTCACTGACTAAATACTCCATAAACATTTCCAATACGTATTCTTCGTTAATCAAAAGTGGCTGCGACATCATTATATCAGTTTCAGTATGATACGCCTCACTAACCTCATATATACCTGCACAATATTTCAAAATGTTGTATAGCCTTACTTTTGTGTTCATCAGTGATATTCATCCACTCATCTGCGAACAAGTGAGAAAGCGTCGTTAATGTCAAGAGAAACACATGTGCATGTTTGTGTGCATTAACAGTTCTAACTTCATGATGCGGTGTGTAGGTTTCAAATGAACTCAATATATGCAATCGATGACATCTGTGTAGTTAGGTCAAAAGTCACTTACACTGCACACTCACACAAACACGCTTTATGGTGAAGTGAGCAGACAATTTGAATGTAGTTGTCTCCTGTTTCCTTGCCATCTAGGCATTAAGGCTATAAGTGAAATAAATGGTTAACCCGTATGATTAGCGGTGTCTATCCGAAGAATTCAGACATCTGACATTAAAGATATTCCCTGTCACAATCGACAGATTCTCCGAGATTCCGGAGCAATAAACAAACATGACACAAATTTATGCGTTTGTTTTCTATTCATTATGCCACTCACTCATTAACACGTCCACTCATTCATTCATTCATTCATTCAGTCAGTCAGTGTCACATCTCTGCACTCTACATGATATTTCACCTCGATAATGGAGACAAATCGATGATTGAGTCTCCGCTCTCTTATGACAGAATTTCACCTCGCTATCAATCAATGCAATACGATAGTGTGAGATGAAATCTGATTGAATTCGTTTCACGATGTCACTTGTCTTTCCTCTAACTGAAACAGGTCAAGCTAACATTGTACGTGTAGGAAGGGTTCCTTAATTGCTAGAAGTCTCAAGGACATTATGGAGCTCAGTGATTGGAGTGGCTGATGTTCATTGGGGAAGTATTGCTTGCGAACCAGTACTGAAGTTATTGCTAGACAATGTGTTGAGCTGAGAATCGAACACTCGTACAGACGACCAGTGATGCCATGATATGCATCACAGATAAACGGGTGTGTGGACGTCCTCACGTCAACAGACCACAAATACATATTCGAAGATGTCACATATTGTAAGTCATGCATTGAAAAATAAATGCTCACTGTTCACAAATTTGTCCAGAAGTCCTACATCAGTTGATAAAAGGAAACAAATTAGACAGCACTTAGTTGGTTATGAGAGTGAAGACGAGCTGGAATAATTAAGAGCATCACTGGCAAGCCGACCGATAGATAGCGCGGGAATCTTTATTGCCTACTCAGCCTTGTACTGTTCAGCAGTGTGCACCCATCACACGGCTGTGAAGTCAGGACATTCCGGTTAGGAAGCCAGCTGCTAGACCATTCAACCACCGACACCTGATCCAATGGTCAATGAATTCCAACTTACGCCAATTAGTGGTACTTATGCCTCTTTTTTTACCTTGCCTAGTCAACTAAATCCACAGTTTTCTAACCAGCTTGACGCCTACTTAAATTGTGGGGTTATGCCTTGTGGAAAGCAACTCTACACCACCAAATCTTTCAAATCGTTGGGGAAGCTTCAGCACACAGAAAATACCCTAAAAATAAAAAATCTTGTCCTTCGCTTGAATCAGATAGGCGAATGGGCGAGGGCTGATGAAAGACAGACTTCGGGAAGCCGGTGAGCTGGTGTGTCTTCTCTCGATGGAAACAAGAGTAAGAATAGGGTACATTGTAGGAGGCTGGCTGGAAAGCCTGCCCAGGCATGCAAAGCGATGCGACGATTTGGCTTGGAAGTACTAGTTATCTGGGAGAGCAGTTGTAATGGCTGTGTATTGACAACATTTTCAAAGAGAGAATCAACAATCTACTCCTGTCATCCAGACGACAACCATGAGCACAGTGAGGCAGTGGCTAGCATGATGTCACCAGTGACAGCCGAATCTCTAATGGAATGGGAACCAACTTCATCCGGGATCAAGACAGCAAGATTAGGCTTTTATAAACAGCTGCCTATGCTGGCTACATATTAAATATCAGATGGCCGGATAGGAGGAATAACCAACAATCAATTATGGGTAGGTGTGGACAGTCAGTGAATCGATGGCACAAGCACACTCTCTATCGATTCTATCAGATGACTTAACACCGGTATTCAGAGTAGGTTATCCGAAGTATTGGTGGTCAGTGTGTGTGAACTACTGGTGAAGTGATTGACAAGTGAATCATGCCGTGTCAACATATGGTGAAGTTCAAAGAGGAATAATAATAATAATAATGAGCATTGACGCAGCAGAAGAAGTAGAGCATGATGAAAATTCTCGTGTACAAACCTGCTTTGGCAACTTTTTCTCTCGCATTCGGATCACCTGAAAACATGTGAATAATGATGAGATCAGTCAAAGCATTATTACACATCACATGTGATTAGTGTGAATTGGGAAATGTTTCACATAACGGAGAACGATCCGATGACGTGTGGCACCTTTTTTAATACTGGAGATTAATCGCCGCTGTCTTGTTCGAATCAGTTTATATATATATATATATATATTGGTGAATGACCTAAATATGTTACATCTGCTTCACGTTGATATTTTGTGCCTCAGAACGTTTCTTCATGTTTCCGTCCACCGAAGTGGTGAGAATTTTAATTTTGCTAAAGACACTTATTTGGATATGCGAATGTCAACATCATACCAAACCCTATTGACTGCAATTCCGTAAACAGAAATCTAACCTCTCTTAGTGTCGACTTATTCCCATCTGTATCAACTGAAGTTTCGAGGATCAACAGATGTTTGTCTGTTAGTTTTCCGTCTCAAAGATTATTTGACTTTCCATACTGTTTGTTCATTCAAATGTCAATGAAATTCGGCTATCTGCCAATTCATGTCTTATTTATTGAATAGTTGGAGGGAGTCGACTGAAGGAATCCCTGACCCACCTAAATTATGTGCTTGTTATCATTCACCAGTCAGAAAGTCTTTTCTGCAATCTTCAAGCCATCAACTGCCTCAAACCACTTAATAACAATAACTCTGAGTACACCGTGATTGGGATCCACCAAGGTCGTTGGTATCCACATCGCAAACTCGACTGATAGAATTCAGTCTGCATCAAACTCCATGAATCGGAGGCATGACACTGGTTAGCGTGAAATCGAAGTATTACATTTCTCACAGCTCAACTGGACTCCACTGAATACACCTTCCATTTTCACCGTGTCTGTTATGCTTTTGATAGATTCGTATCCTCGAATACTGACTGAGATTGTGCATATTACTCATCAATACACATGTGATTTAGATTATTTAATGGAAACAATTTTATTACTCAAGCGAGTCTGTTGTTTCTTGCTTACGTTTTGGAGCATACGTCTTATTCTTTCGAATATCTGTGGAAATGAATCAGACAAATTACACAATAATTTAGATAAACGCGTTGATAATTTGAATGATACGAAAGCGATATGTGAATTCTGTGGATTTCCGTGGTTATTTACTCACGTTTTGTGAACAAATAGTGTGTCGCCATGTCGTGACAATGCCGTCGCATATTATTTCTCAAATATCGCTTACAAACAACAGACAGGCTAAATCATTGGATGCCGGTGTCATTGGAAGTCTGCGCGCTCATTTATCGCATTGATTGCTATCAGTCCATGACGCCTGAGCAGAGAATGTTGGAAATAAAGAGGTTGTCTAATTCCAGTCAAAGTAGCCGTATGGTCCACCAGGACGATTCGTGTTCGATGCTCAATGTGGTTGATGTTGCTGCTGTTTTTGCAGTGAAATGAGTGGCGTCCAAACTCATCAGAAGACAGCCGTCATTGGGCCATCCCCTGAAATAAATGCAATTAAGCTCACAAGCTCAATATGTAAATTGAGATATGTCACCAGAGGAAATTAGAAAGAAAACTTAATAAAAATTTCAAAATCAAAATTGGATTCACTCACATTCAACAACAATTTTGTATAGTTCATTTAAATCACCTGTAAATTAAATAGATGAATTTCGAGTTCACTTGCAAGCATTAAATATACGCATCTAGGAACCAAAGTGGTGAGTTCCTTAGTAACAGGTTCACTGACCTATATGCACAAAGAAGTGAGCATACGCGTGATCGTGATCTTCACGCTTCAACACGCCAATGACCGACTCATAAAGCCTACACTTAGCACTACTTTCTAGAGTGTACCTGTCGCAAAAGGTGGGGAACGACTATCCTGCTTGGCTGCAGAAATACAAGCAGTGAAATCATTGATCACCTCTTCGTCAATGCCAATGCCATCTGAACAAACGCCTGCTGCCTCATGAAATTCTACAGAGTAAGGAGTAACCTGACGAAGACAACTCGCTTTCGTCTCCTTTGTATTCCTGAAGTCTAAGTCATTCATTTGGAGAATCCACAGTTATGCATACACGAGGAAATTACGCAGCTACTTCTACTAGCATAGCAACAATAAATTATTCAACTCCATTACTAACTGTTATACACTTTTCCAACTTCTCTGATGATTTGACAAATCCTAACTACCACCTCCTCACCAATCCTCAACACCCTAGTTACAATTTCATTATTCATGAAATGTCTGAAGTATTTTGACGGAGAGCGAAATAACCCTGACTAATGTTTATTATTTTTTCTCTGAGAAACCCAATGTACAAACACACAAACAACAATAATTAGCTATAATGTGACTGTAGATCTGAGTGAATGAATTCGCCATCGAAAAAGGACTCTTAGTTGAGCTACGTGTTTTTCGTTTTCACTAATATCTAAATGGCTACTAATCATGGCTGCATCTGCATGTAAGTAACATGCACCGACAGACAGTCAACGCACGGTTCACCTACAAATACTTCCACGAGTGGAAGTATTAAACTCATTATGACATAATGACATGAAGGAAAATGAGGAAGTACTCCTCTTGGCTGACTGTAAGATAGCCAAATCATTTAGGTCTATTTTTGTACTACTTAGTGATTGCTACTCCTCGGCTTGATGGACACTCATCTAAGCCTGTCTTCACAGACGATGGAGGAGATGAATTAAGCTCAGCATATCTATTAGGACGTCTTGGTTTTGATAAACACTACTGCGATTCTCCTATTCGATTTCTAGTCATAATGAAGTCAAGTAACTGAAATTATTCCACTTCACATGTGCTTACCAACTGATGAATTCTTCAGAAGGAATAAGTATTCTGTGAATAGAATTGTTGTATTTAGTTATGGATAAAGTACAGTTGTAAGTATATTGAAACAAATTTCACATTTTTTGAGTAAGAATATAATTAACGAAAAACGAATCACTTGTGATCACCACTTTCGTATGGTATTGTCACCGTCTGTCATCAACCTCATTCTTGTCGTTATCTGTTTTATCCCTACGTCTATGATTCTTCAAAGTATATCGGATAAATTATTCTGAGTAGTTGTATCTGAATAGCATTTTCAATAAGACAACTCTTTCTTTCGTCGGTGATTTAGTGTTGTTGTATGTCTGCGCATTCTGTTTTCAAGACATTGCATTAATCCTTGTTTTATCCTTGGTGGATGAGCGGAGTGGTGGTCATCAAAGTAACCACTTAGAAAATGCAGTTTTCCCAGAAGTATATATCGTAACTTTATGTTGCCATCAGTTAAATTTCGTATTTCCATACTGAATCTACGTAGGTGCTGTTTATGTGTGAAATAATTTTCTTAGAATCATTGTTTCGCGTTATCAACCACGTATCATCTCCACGTCTACATCAAGACTTTATTGATGACATATGAATGATTCAGGTGCATTTCCTCCCTAAACTTCATGAATATGTTAGCTGTTAGTAGTGAGATCATTGACCCAAATATCGCTGGTTCATTTGGTTCATCGTGAACACCTGTCCCATTTACCCGATCGACATCAAAGTTTCCTCTACGCTCCTATCCAATGAACATGTCTTGACACATTATTTCTGATGCATTGGTCAATTGAAAACATAGAAAATGTACAAGTATTCTGAGTGTTCCATTTTAAGATCGTCATGAAAAACACTCATGCCCCTGTCGCATGTCAACATCAGATGATCTACAAATACCCTGTGTTCTCAGATTCACCTGTGTGTAGAATTCTGCTTACTTCACTGACTAAATACTCCATAAGCATTTCCAATACGTGTTCTTCGTTGATTAAGAGTGATCGCGAAATTGTCATATCACTTTAATTATATCATTTATGAGGTAATTAGACACAATATATTGTAATGCACGCTGAAAATTCCATACCTGTACCACAAATACTGTTTTGAATATAGCTGTTATTATTATGCCACCCTTTTGTACCCTCATATATTATTATTGTTCCTTTGGGTTCCTAGTGGAACATAGGGCTTCAACTGCACGTCTCCACTTGCCTCTGTCTTTTGCTGTACTATTCACCTGCATCCATGTTAGTCCATACTGCTTCAGCTGCCTTTCACACGATCTCCTCCATGTCACCTTCGCACTGACGTCCCACTCGCCGCCTCCTTTTTGGTCTGGTTCCACTCGACCAGTGGCCTGAGGTGCGCGTGATGTCACCCAGCGGCCTCCTCAGCGAGTGAGTGTCCAATCCATCTCCACTTCCTCCTGCATATTTTTTGGCTGGCGATTGATTCTTGTTTTGATTGTTCCTATAGTTTTTTGTTGGTGATCCTTTCCGGCCCGGCCATCTGATCTTCAGTATAGAGCCAGCGAAGACAGTTGTTGGTTGATAATGGTCTGCAACAGGCTGTTGGAAATATTCTTTGTGACCCGCCAAATTTCTGATCCATATAGAAGAACTGACTTGAAGTTTGTATTGAAAATCCAACTGAAATTTGTTGTTGATGCTGAGTGACGAGGATTTCCAGGTCGGTTTCAGGTTGATGAATGTGTTTCTCGCCTTCACGAATCTCGATTTGACATCCTCGTCCATTCCAACTGCGTGTAGTTGAGACAATGCTCCTTAGATGATAAGTGAATGAAGTAACCTCTTACACAGCCCTCCTGTTGATGGTGATTGGTGCTGGATGTTGCTGCTGTTGTTTTGGTGGTTGGTTGGTTATTTTCATAACCTCCGTCTTTTCCATATTCACCTGGAGTCTTGTCTTTACTGCTTCTTCGACCAGTTTGTTGGCTTTCGCTTGTAAGTCTTCAATTTTGTGGGACATCAAACATAAATCATCCACCGGCGCAATCCGGGTCTTCTAGGTTCTTCATGTCGGTCCAGGATATCCCTGTCGTCTCGTTTCCCACTCACTGTCTGACGCATAATCCAGTCCACCACAATTAGGAATATCATTCGTGATAATAAGCACCCTTGTTTGACTTCTGTGTTTACTCCAAACGCACCCTCATATATATTTAAAAATGGTGTATAGCCTTACTTTCGTAATCGTCAGTGATATTCATCCACTCATCTGCGAACAAGGAAAAAAGTGTCATCATTGTCAAGAGAAACACATGAAGCTGCTTGTGTGTAGTCATTGAAAATGCTTCATGATATGATGAATAGGTTTTGAATGAACTCAATGAATGCAATCAATGACATCTGTGTAGTTAGGTCAAAAGTCACTTACACTGCACACTCACACAAACACGCTTTATGGTGAAGTGAGCAGACAATCTGAATACAGTTGTCCTGTTTCCTTGCCATCCAGAAATTGGGACTGTAAGTGAAATAACTGGTTGAGACGAAGGCGTAGCAGTGTCTATCCGAAGCATTCAGACGTCTGACATTGCAGATATTCCCTGTCAAAATCAAGAGATCGTTCGTGATTCTCGATAT
The DNA here is from genome assembly GCA_944472135.2 of Trichobilharzia regenti. Classification (NCBI taxonomy): domain Eukaryota; kingdom Metazoa; phylum Platyhelminthes; class Trematoda; order Strigeidida; family Schistosomatidae; genus Trichobilharzia; species Trichobilharzia regenti. Next base: position 65,475,821 of record OX235266.1, on the reverse strand, counting down.
ATACGGAAATGTGACGTGACTTTGTGCGTCTCCCTATCTGCCTAGTATGCCAACCTCTTTTTTGATTAGGTTTGAGGATGGTTGTGCATTCGGTGTCTATTGCCTGCTGTCCTTGTTTGCATGCTCGAATAATTGTCATACCTAAACTTAAATCCAACAGTTCGCATCATATCTTTTGTGATTTGAATTATCTTAACTGTTCAATCATTTGTTTCCTTGAGTTTCGAAAAGTACTTATGCACATTTTTAAATTGGGCGGGGATTGCAAAGAAAGTGTATCATATGTGATTAGTCTATACCTCATATGGAAGGGTAATGAATGAGGCGAAAATATAGTGCAATCAGACACTGAGTATTCTGTATACCATGCAAGGCTTTTGTCCGGAAGACAGCTGTTATTAATAATATTATTATTATCTCACTTTCTTCGATTGTGCTTCTCAAGCAGGAACATTAATCACTCACATACGAAAGCAAGGCTCACAATCTACACTGTCATTAATGACTGTGACATTTCAAGCGTCAGCATGTACAGTGCATCCTACATTTCCTTTTGTCGCTTGCTGTAGATTCATAAGACACCCACGTAATCACCACAAATCTCTTGCACCTGTACTGGAATCTGCGAATAGGCAGGTAGATGTAACCATGAAAAATTGACAGACAAGAAGAAGGCTTATTTGTTCAGCGAAATAGAGGGTAGTTTAACTTACAAGTCAACGCCGGCGGTTCTGTTGCATTTAGACTTTCTGTAAAATGTGCAAAGTCGGGTTATAAATACACGAATATATACTCACATGTACACAAATAAATTGCGAATAATAAGATTTGACATTCGTTTACGGTACAGATTTAGTTTATTGAAGTCCAACTTACCAGTACGTATTGAAGAGGTTTCCCAAGTGATCAGTCAAACTATGTCACTAATGATGTCAACAAGGCATCAAATGTTTTGTTTTTGCATCAAATGTGAACGCATCAGCAAATGTTTTTCCCCAAGAAGACAAAGATGGAAATCTATTTTGAACGGACAGTCGTCTTTCATTCGGTTATGTTGGATTGGGAAATATGCTAAGTGATCTGGTTGTCACGCAAGCGTCTTGAAGGTCTAGACTCAGTGATATCATGCGACTATCAGTCTTCAACTAAGGAAGCTACCCTGGGACGTCTCTTCCAATGTCTAGCTTCTGGTTTCATTGCTGAGATCTCCTCACTCAACTGCATTCAGACTGCGGCTATATGTTGAGTTATGCGTGTGATTCACTCAGGTGGAGATTGTCTAGCTCGATCTGTAGACAGATGAGTAATTAAAACAGGGCGAGAATATGAGAAAATAAGTGGTATGGGAGACAATGCTGTTAGCTTTGTGTTTAGGTTCATGTGTGTACTCTGATTGGTAATATGCTTGTTTTTCAAAGTGCCTTTGAAAAAAATTATCAACAAGGGGAATATTTGTAGATACGAACAAAACTTTTCAAGTACAGTGGGACGTTGATTTCAGTGGAGGCCTGTGGAGCTAATTAAACTTTCCGAATACTTAAGCGACTCAAAATATTAATTCCCTGTTGTCCACAACATCAACTGTGGAACACTTCAACGAGCGTTTGTGATTGGAAGAGGCTGATGCATCATTGCCGGAACATAAAAACCTAAGACTACTTTTTATATAAGCCTTGGGGAAACTGATGATGAAGGATTGCATTTTCGTAGAGCACACATCATCGACGATTTTACTTATGACTGGCACAAATTATATGTCAGAGGGATCCTCTCACCCGCGGATTTCTGAGAAAACGCTTCTGTCTAGTGTAGAAAACTGCCATCTTTGCGAATTTTCACAAATTGGCACACATCTCACTTCCTGCATTGTGGATCTGATTTATCATTATAGGGGAATACTCACTTGACATGTTAGGCTGTTTTCTTATCGCTGACTTTCTCCGACGCTCTGAAATATACAACACATACTATTATTGCCTTGTATTTTTAAACACATATATTTACATTAACGCAATGATAGGAATCTTGCAATATGACCGGCTCACCATCTCAATGGAATCTCTACTGTTCAGGGTCATTTTATGTTTCAAATTATTTCATTAGCTAGTTGATGTCAGGTGGCACACAAACCCGTAGTCAATTAAATACCTGCAAACCCACACTCGACAGTGTAGTATTCGTCAAGACATTAACCTTTGGCTTTTTTCCAACCTACGTGTTCCATCTTGCCAGAATATTTGATGTTGCTTTCAGTGCTTCACTTTCCATTGAGTCTATCGATTATAATCCCACATAAAGGTGATAATAATATGCTGTGTCCTGACATCACATGCTTCAATTCAGTTGCTTGAATACAGAGAAAAACGTGGGGATTTTATATTCGTTTCTTGAGAAGAATTGACTGACAGAATATATATGTCTTCAGGATTTAAATCTTGTTCCTAATGCTGATTTCAGAGTAGTGGAACTTTTTCTTGCCCTTTCCATTCTGGTTTGCGCCTCTTCATCTGTTCTGTCTGACTGCAGTTAGAGTGATGCTTCTTATATCAGTGAAAGAAATAACCCAGTGTTAAATTTCTCTTGCTGATAGTTGCTGACGCCTGTTGTACAGATGAAGTCCAGTCTTAGGTGTCTTACTCTTCTGCCTGTTTGTTTCGTTTTGTCTTTAAATCCAGGAGTTTGTGTATTCCCTCAGCAAACCGACGATAAAACGCTTATTTCCCTCAGTTTACACATCGTCAATGATTGTAGTGATGAATGGCATGATTAGTGTGAAATAGGACACTTCTCACATATACGGATTACTGTGAAACCTCTCTTCTCTAGTGAAAAAAACTGCCTATTTATTGTGATTTTAGTCACGAAACAGAACACACCACACTGCCTGTATTGTGCATTAGATGTAAAATGTGAAGAAACACCTACTTAATAATTCAATCTGCTCCTTCTTTGTCATCTTTTTTGACGACCTGAAATATATAGCACATGATGTTATGATCTTGTTGTTTTATAAAATATGCGTTATATTACTGTAAAAATAGTAATCTTGCAAAGTAGACGGCTGATCATCACAGTGGAATCTATACAGGTCAGTCCATTTTATGCTTCAGATTAATTTAGTATTTCAGCAATCGTCTGCAACAACTACATCACCAATGGCTAGACACTATGCCTGCATGCCTCAGAAAATGGATGCGACAGTTCCGAATTCTTGACTGACAGTCCATTGATAACTAGCTGGTAGTATGTATATCAATAGGATTTGAGAAAGTCTCAGTTGCTTTTCCTGTTCAAATGAGTGAAATTATAGTTTTCCGAGGCGAAAATTTGCAAGGAGGTGAGCAGATTATTATCTTGAACAAGATTGTGAACAAACCTGCTTTTCCATTTGATTTACTTTTACTCATGTTGCGCACATTTCCATGACCTAAAATTTTAAAATAACACCAGTCAGTTAGCAGATCGAATAAATAGAAATTGTGGCGGTCAAGTAATCTTTGTATTTAAAATATAATAAAGTGTGCAGATTACTGTTCTGCCATACTAGGTGCCTCATTATCATGGGGCACTTTGAACTGTTCTATTTCCTCACTGAAGTGGTATAATATGGTGAGCAATGTTGAGGTTAGGTGTTAAGTGCTAGGTAAGGAGGGGAAATCAATTGACGAGGTTGTGAAGTTACATTGATTGAGATGGTTAGGACATGTGTTACGCATGCCTAGTTATCGCCCTCCTAAACCGCCTGGCAATGTTAGCTGAAATAGGGTCAGGCTGGTAAAGAGCTAGCCAGTGGTGATCAAACCGAAACATGGCACTAGTCAATGAAATCCACAACAGTTAGCTTAAGCCACGTATGAAGGTGTAGACTTCCTGGTTGGGGTCCTCGGGACGGTAAAAACCAATGAACGCTGGTAACAATTGGTGATATGGCTCAAAGTCATTGTTCTCAATAATAGTGCAGATACGTCTACCGCTTGTGACTTATGATTTCCAATGAAACTGTATTGTTCTTCGTTATTACTATTCCTTTGTCTCACATCTCTGTTTACTGTCTCTACTATGCACTTCTTCTACTTTCTTCTCTTACTTTGTGTGCTATATAGAGTGTGGCTGTGGTGAGAGCAGGCTGCTAGCCAATTGGTGTACATTAATATACGTCAATGTTTATGTCGCAAGCATTGGTTGCGAGAAAATATGAACAAGACTGATTCAACAAACAATCACAGCAGACATGGCGTAGGGAGATACAGTTAACATATAAATGACCTGACATTAAAGAAACAGTCACAATGAGATGCAAGGTCAACTCTCGGTGAGAAACAAGCAATTAGAAGAGTGTGTTTGTTTGCTTGAATAAGCTATAATAATGTACATGAAAAATAAATAAATACTTGTTGATTTCCTTAATAAACGATCTGCTGCCTGACCCTTGCCTTCTTTTGTTACATGGCAACTTGAACTGTTGCATATCAGTGCAAAGACCTATGTCGAACTGTTCCTCTTATTAGTTGGTTGCAAGCAATCGCCAAGAGGTCGTACCAGACTCATGTTTTGTGCCTTTTGGCTAGCATTCTTCAGTCAGTAGGGCGTATCTTAAATCTTATAAAAGTTTATTTCCTTCTTGAGAATCGAATTTTGGTAATCCACAGCTGGCTTCTAGTTGAAATGTGCGAATAAAACATGATATGCATCCATATAATATTAGTGGAAAAAAAGAATGTGGTACAGTGACACATTTCTTTTCGGCGAATTCGTACATATAACAAAATATAGCCTGCCGAATCCACACTCAAAAATTCACAAAAATAAGTGAATTATGTGCTCAAAATACTATTCAGTGGAAAAATGAGCAGGAAAAACAGATTCAGGGTGTTTTGCGAGGGCTATGTATCTAAGCAAGTGTGATTGTTCCCAGACCTACCTGTCAATGTATTCTTGATTTCTTCTGTCGTCGTGTCTGAAATATGAGGAAATGTGCATTTTGAATTTATCCGTCAGGATTTGTGCGAATTTATTCAATAACGCAAGTGACTTTCAGTTATTCTAAGTTTCATCTAATGCTGATTACAGTGGATTTCATCAGCGATTTTAGGGTACTGAATATCGGTTTCGCATTTGCATTCCTAGCATTGACATCTCTTTTTGTAGGGATGCCGGTAGAATAAGTCGAAGCAGTGACTTATCCAAATGTATCCCCTTGATACTGACTTCGTCTGATGCTTCTGTGTCGTCTGATTTGTTTTCGCCTGCAGATGTTCGAATTTGTATGACATCGGACATAGATCCTGCAAGGATTTGAAATCTCCTAGAGTCTTTTTCATACTAAATTATTGGCATACAATCTCTTTGACCACAGTCTCTTGCCTCTAACAGTCTACAGCAAATGTAAAAAACATCAATGTTGGCTTGCATGCTGGCTTGCATGTTTGTATTGTCAATTTCTCGACTTATATATGGCTGTTTATCTCTTGTCGTGTTGTCTCATTGTAGATATTTTGTGTTATTGTTTTCTCGTCTGCTTTTATTTGTGTCTGTGTGTGATTTACTTTGCCTTTAGCTCTTTCGTCGGTGTTTGATTATTCTATGGATCATGGTTCTATTTCAGCTGTCCTTCTATTTTTCAGTAAGTGCTGTTATGATTTGTTTCAGTTTGATGAGCATTCTATTTTCTCTTTCTCAATCCAGAAGATTTCAGTTGAAGTTTGTCATCTAATCAAACTTTCTCGGTCCATCTACGTTGACATGAATTAATAAATTCTTTGCGTGGACCGGACGATTATTGTGCACACAGTTTGGGAAATTTTCAATTCACTGTGCTTAAGGAGTTAGATCAGATAGCTCTGCTCACAATCAGTTGTAGCAAGTAGGTATCTACTGCAGTCTCTGGATTCACTGTCAGTGCTTGCGAAGGAATGTACCCCCTTCATTATGTCTTTCTCGCATTCTAAAGCTTCTGACATCTCAGATGTCTGATTTATATATATTTGTGTTTACTAGTGGTACAGCAGCATTTGATATTTGGTTTTTCTGGATTAACTGCAGTTGGTGGTCTACTCAAATGTCCTACAAAATGATCAGCCTATTGTTTCTTCTACGCCTACTGTATGTGTATTCAAATTCCCTTCGCTATCTGTTCTTAGTTTCACAGATAACGTCAGCTCCCCAGATAGCTGTCTAGTTAGATGATAAATCCGTCCGAATTTAATCTACTCAAGGTCTGTTCGCCTTCAACTACCAATGCGTTGTGGGATTGTCCTTTGTACTTCCTAGCAATATTCATCACTTCTATACTCAGCTACTTGTGAGTTGAACTCAATTCCACAATCTTTCTTCTGAATTTTTTAGTTCATCGTCTGTTTCACCGCCCCTATCTCCTTTCTCAGCTTCCAGGTGTGTTTGTAAGACTGTTCCTGGTTTTGTCTGTTCATCTTTACTAAGAGACTTGCATGGGTTCCTTCCAGTTTCACTCTCAATCACTTCCAGTGTTCTTCACCTCAGGATCCCGTAGTGAAGTTAGTGATAGTATTCAGTGGAGTCTTGTCCTTCAATATCTGAGTGATGACCTTGGATTGTGGTCTATATCCAATTTCTTTGAAGCCAATTCTATGTCAACTCTCCCAAAAAGGATCTTTTACATTGGTGATGAGAAATAGGGCTCCGCTAGGAATCCCCCACCCTCCTTATCACATACGGACGCATGCTAAGATATAACATAAGCGATCGCTGTGAACAACACGTCCTGATGTTGTTTTTTGTGAGCAACCGCATGTATGTGATACACTTCCTATGATTTATATCGTTTGGCTTGTAGTATGTATCGATGTGTGAATACATGTAGGTCTGTGGGCATCATTGTATCTGCATAGACCTACCTCCCATTGTCGTCTTGATTTCTTCTGTCGTAGTATCTGAAATATGAAAATATGTGCAAATATGATTTATCTATCTGTGATTGAAAATTCGGTGCTGGAAATATATTACCACAACCCATGAGCGGTGTATTTACAAATATCATCATGTGACTAAGGGAACCTGGCTTTGCTCATCCAGACACTGAAGTGCAATCTGAATCAGCACAATATTTATCTGATCGTGGAAGTAGGGAACACTATAGCCAGAGCCTATATATATATTTATATATTTGTATCGCTCACTCGAGTCAATGCGAGTCTCACTGCAGTGAAAAGATTTGAAGGTGTTTTTTGAGTGTATACCAGACAATGGTGTGCAATTGATTTTTGAAAGATAACCAGTCGTCAGGTAGAACTGAAATATGTAGGTGTCGGATCCGATCAAATATGAGAATGGAATGAATTATCACCACATTGGCTGTGGAATAGCTTTCTACGTCATCATGAATGTGGCTGGAACACTGGCATTTTCTACTGAGATATCTGGACTTATCGACAGATCAGTGATATATTTCCGGTACCAAGCACACCAATGATACTTAGCGTGATTCTCTCTGCATAGTGCCAAAAACAGTTACATACAAGGATATCAGTTTCAGTGTGAAATACTCCTCTGTACTCGGTCGATTATCCTGTTGGCTATACAATACTAATTTCCTAAAGAAATATGTCAGCGAAAACTTTCATCATCAATATAATTCAAAATGTGGAAGAAAATATGATGAACATTTGCACATACCTGTCACCTTAACCGGTTTCCTCTTCTCACTTCTTCCCTTTTTCATAGTTTCTGAAATGAGGAGTACATGCTAGTAAAAAAGGAGTGAGTGAAGCATTAAGCTCACAACATCTGACTACATGTAGGCGGCATACTCCGAGCTGGATTTCAATCTAGACAGTATATTTCTGACAATCCTTAGTAATTCTATATTTCAACTTACTACACAATTATTATCCTCTTTTACTTATGCTGGATATCACTTTTCTGACGATTCGGGTAATCCACAGCTATGATCAGAGACTTTACCTCTACACTACTCGAACTTATGTATAATATCCTGTGTGACTGCGAAATGGGTATTCTCATTAGACACAATATATGTTAGCTAATGTCATGCGTGTATTCCATAGTTTGATGTGTACAGAATGTTACTAGTTCATATGTGCGAATAAAAAGATGATATGCATCCCCATGTAATATTAGTGGAACAAAATACGTGGTACAGCGACCCATTTCTTTTCGGCAAATTCATTTACGTTAATTGCACACTCTCACTTATAAACAAAATTATTTGCATGCGATTCTACTAGTAAATGTGATGAGTCTTCAGCTCAGTCGTAGTTACGAATATTCATCGATACGTAAGCGGAATTGGATTAGCGAGTATTAGAGTCAGATAGGAAGATTAAGAATTTATTGACTGATTTGTGATCTGAATGCACATGAAAACGAAGGAGAATATTGAATTATGTAGGTGTTCTAGAGATATACACAGGTGACAAGGAGTCAGGAAGACAGGCATACAAATAACAAATCAGTAGAAACCAACCCCTTTGTTACCATGCTGTTAGGAGTGGCTGAGTAATTTCTCTGGTGTATGCATAACTCTGAATTCTCCAAACGAGTGACTAAGACTTCAGGAATACAAATGAGACCAAAGCGAATAGCCTTCGTGAGGTTATTGCTCAATCTGTAGGATTCTATGAAGCAGGAATCTTTTGTGTAGATTTATTTGACACTGATGAAGAGGTGGTCAGTAGTCTCACCGGCTGCAGAGCCACCACTATATTTCTGCAGCATGCAGGATAGTGGTTCTCAACAATGTTTGATGAAATGCGCATAGAATATAATGGTGAATTGATATAGGTATAAAACTTGGGCACTTTAGTAGAGCATAACTCTATTTTGGAGAAGATTTGGTTTCGATAAATCACACAGTTTTGTACAGAATGATTAAGTGATAACGTTTCCAGCAAAAACTATTGCTCATATTCATATCATATCCATAATGGAACCCTGCTGATTTCTGTTGATTTCATATTTGTTTGTTGTGTGTTTTTCCACAACTCCCTGAAATTTCTGTATTTCTTTATAACGCTTAGATGATACCATAATTTACTTCATTCATATGTGCATCCCTGAATACAGCTCACTCAGTGAATTTTTTATCTTAGTATGTAAGTCTAACGTATTCATTCGACTCTTTATATGCATTGACTAATACTAAGAACGATGAATACGGCAGCATGTCTGTGTCATCAGCGTCGAATTATTTGGGCATGAGTGAGGCTTGTTTTAGAGGAGGAAATATATATATATATATATATATATGTATATGTGGTGAGAGAAGGCTGCTAGCCAATTGGTCGACAATAATCTGTGTCAATGTCTAGGTCACTAATATTGGCCGTCAGAAAATATGACCAAGGCTGATTCAACAACCAATCACAGCAAACTTAACGTGGGCAAATATGATTCGCAGATAGATGGCTCCACTTTTCGATGTTTCCCGAATCAACCAATCAGAAGTCTGCGTTTGTCTACTTGAATAAGCTATAATAATGTACAGGAAATACATATAAATACGTGTTGATTTTCATAATAAAACGACCTGTTGCCGGCCCTTGTCTTCTGTTGTTACATATATATATATATATATATATATATATATATATATATATATATATATATATACGGCTGCGACTACTGTTAAACCATAAACAAAGTGCTTCGTCAAAATGTAATCAGTGTTACAGGATTTCATCATGAGCTGACATTAGTTAGAGAAGCAGTGTGAATATAGTGTGTTTCAGTATACAGCAGACGACCTATATATGTGTATATACACATATATACGTGTTTACCGTGCATAGAATTTTCTATAGATTGCATTTCTATTGTCAACAAAATGTTCTCAGTACGTTACCAAACGCTATCAACGTACAGTTGCACTGTGTGTCCCAGATAGTGTGTATGAACTTACTTGGATATGCTGATCTCCTGTTGGCTAGTTGAATATCGGAGTCTGTTAAAAAGAACGGATTCACTGACATGACAAACAACAAGAAGAAGAGTGCAGCAGATCTGATGACAATTTTACACTAAGCAAAATATTCGCTTTTTTATTTGCTCATATAATTATAGTAGTCGCATCGTGTGAAACTCCACTCTTTTACTAGAAAATGACCTACTTCCATAATATCAAAGATACCAAGGCAGGTGGGATCATTATTTTCAGAAACTCCACACCTTGTAATATCATCCTTTCTAGGATTGGTCCAGATATGAATAGTCACTGTGATCATCTTCCCTGACTTGATAGCTATTAATGAATTGATTTCCACCCCACCTCAACCCACCCTCATTGTGAATGACTTGAATCCGTGAGATTTTCTGCTCGATGAAATTTTATTCATGAAATGAAAAATGTCAATGAAGGTAAAGAGTTCTTAGAGTTCACATAAATATCCAATCCAGCAGTTTTATGTTAAAATAATAAAATTTAATGGAATATTAGATTTTTCCGTGAATTGATTGGAGCGAAGTATTCGGTCTCAGGTCAAAAAGTTGGCTTCTTGTGCAGGTGCTTCGACGATGTCTGGGCATGTAATTCGAGCTTCAGTAGAAAAATCATCACTCACTGGGGAATGAAGGTAAAACCAGCTGAGAGACGAGTCCCAGAGAGGACGAAACGCGCGTTATCCGGGATTCCACTGCTAGTCACCATCCAACAACTAATACTAATTAAATGCCCAGATGTCGTCGAAGCATCTGCACAAGAAACCAACATGTTAACCTGAGACCGAGCACTTCGGCTCAATTAGTCGACGGGAAAATCTCAAATTCAATTAAATTAATGTATGACCCGTTGGATAAAATGGCTCTCTTGGACTAAGTGGACTAGTGGATAACGCTTTGACGTTTGAAACTATGAGTTCTGGGTTCCCTGCCTTAGTGGGAACATCATCTTCCACTGAGAAATGAAGGTACATCTAGCTGACGAGTCCCAAATAGGACGAATCGCGCGTTATCCCGGATTCCACTGCTAGTCACCATCCACCAATTAAATTATAATAATAAAATATTTCAAGAAGAAAATATTGCCTGTTTAATGAATATATGGCTGTGAAGGATAAATTTGTTCTTATTCAGGTAAGTTCAGTGAAAAAATATAAATTTAGCACCACGAGAAACAGGGAAGGCTACAGTTATAAGAAAAACCACTTGTTCACTAAACTCCTTCTATTTGACTGATTTCATTACTTATATATCTCCGTTTAATATCTAGGGTATTGGATTGATTAAACTGACATAAATATATCTATCTCTAAGGATTCAACAAAAACTGAATCAGTGAGTGTCTGACCGTTTCCCAAAAATCTTAGACGGTACGATACCACATGGCATTATATCTAACACAAAATGTATCCTTCCAAATCCACACTCAAAGATTCACAAAAATAAGTGAATTATATATATTCGAAGTAATATTCATAAAATAAGAGTATGAAAATGGGAAGAAAAACAGATTCAAGGTGATTTGTGCGCTTCACGCAATTAAGCAAGTGTGGCTGTTCACAGACCTACCTGTCAATGTATTCTTGATTGCTTCTGTCGTCGTGTCTGAAATATGAGGAAATGTGCATTTTGAATTTATCCCTTAGGTTATGTGCGAATTCGTTCAACAAGGCAAGTGACTTTCAGTTATTCTTAGCTTCACCTAGTGCTAATTGCAGTGGATTTCGTCAGTGAGTTCAGAGTACTGAATATCTGTTGTGCGTTTCCAGTCCTGGCATTGACATCCGTACTGATTGTACTGATGATGATCGAATAAGTGGAGGCAGGGACCTTATTCAAATGTATCCTCTTGATACGGATTGGTGTTTGTTGTTGTTATCGTCACCACTTTCGTCGTTCTCGGCTGCTAATCCTCATCACCTGCGACCTGATTGTGTCCACTGGAAATGTGATGCTTCTTGCGTCAACTGGTTGACTGTCACCTGTACATCTTCGAGTTTGTGTAACATCAAGCATAGATCCTTCACAGATTTGAAATATCCTTTGAATCTCCCTCCCACCATTTGCTTATTACAGTCGGTTGCATCATTCAGTCTACTATGAATGTAAATAACATTAATGTTGGCTTGCATGCTCTCTTGCATGTTTGTATTGTCAATTTCTCGACTTATATATAACCGTTTATCTCTTGTCAAGTTGCCTCTTTTTAGATTTATCTTTTGGATATTTTGTGTGATTATTTTCTTGTCTGTCTTTATTTGTATCTGTGTGTGATTAACTTTGTCTTCGGCTCTTTTGTCGGTGTTGGCTTACTCAATGGATTGCAGTCATATTTCATCTGTTAGTCTATGCTTCAATAACTGCTGCTATGATTTGTTTCAATTTGATGAGCATTCTATTTTCTCTTTCTCAATCCAGGGGATTTCAGTTGAAGTTTGTCATCTAATTAAACTCCCTGGGTCCATCTATGTTGACATGATTTAATATTTTGTTTCGCGTGGACAGGAGGATTATTCCACACAAAGTTTCGCAAATTTTCGATTCACTGTGTTTTAAGAGTTAGATCAGATAGCTGTGCTCATAATCAGTTGTAGCAAGTTGATATCTTCTGCAGTCTCTGGATTCACTTTCAGGCTTGCGAAGGAATGAACCCCCTTCATTATGTCTTTCTCGCATTCTAAAGCTTCCTGACATCTCAGATGTCTGATTTATATATATTTGTGTTTACTAGTGGTACAGCAGCATTTGATATTTGGTTTTTCTGGATTAACTGCAGTTGGTGGTCTACTCAAATGTCCTACAAAATGATCAGCCTATTGTTTCTTCTACGCCTACTGTATGTGTATTCAAATTCCCTTCGCTATCTGTTCTTAGTTTCACAGATAACGTCAGCTCCCCAGATAGCTGTCTAGTTAGATGATAAATCCGTCCGAATTTAATCCTACTCAAGGTCTGTTCGCCTTCAACTACCAATGCGTTGTGGGATTGTCCATTGTACTTCCTAGCAATATTCATCACTTCTATACTCAGCTGTTTGTGAGTTGAACTCAATTTCCCATTCTATCTTCTAAATGTTTTAGTTCATCGTCTGTTTCACCGCCCCTGTCTCCTTTCTTAGCTTCCAGGTGTGTTTGTAAGACTGTTCCTGGTCTATCCATCTTCACTAATAGACCTGCACGGGTTCCTTCCAGTTTCACTCTCAATCTCTTCCAGTGTTCTTCACCTCAGGATCCCGTAGTGAAATTAGTGATAGTATCCAATGGAGTCTTGTCCTTCAATATCTGAGTGATCACCTTGGATTGTGGTCTATGACCAGGTTCTTTGAAGGCAATTCTATGTCAACCCCACCACAAAGGATCTTTTACAATGGTGGTGGGAAAATGCGTCCGTATGTGATAAGGGGGGATCCCTTATCACATACGGACGCATGCTAAGATATAACAGAAGAAAGCGCTGTGGACAACGTCTCCTGATATTGATTTTTGACGACATCCGCATGTATGTGATACACCTCCTATGATTTATATTGATTGGCATGTAGTATTTATCGATGTGTGAATACACATAGGCCTGTGGGCATCATTGTATCTGCATAGACCTACCTCCCATTGTCGTCTTGATTTCTTCTGTCGTAGTATCTGAAATATGAAAATATGTGCAAATATGATTTATCTATCAGTGATTGAAAATTCGGTGCCGGAAATATATTACCACAACCCATGAGCGGTGTATTTACAAATATCATCATGTGACTAAGGGAATCTGGGTTCGCTCATCCAGACAATGAAGTGCAATCTGAATCAGCACAATATTTATCTGATCGTGGAAGTAGGGAACACTATAACCAGAGCCTATATATATATTTATATATTTGTATCGCTCACTCGAGTCAATGCGAGTCTCACTGCAGTGACAAGATTTGAAGGTGTTTTTAGTGTTTACCAGACAATGGTGTGCAATTGATTTTTGAAAGATAACCAGTCGTCAGGTAGAACTGAAATATGTAGTTGTCGATCCGATCAAATATGAGAATGGGTTATCACCACACTGACTATCGAATGCCTTTCTACCTCCTCATGAATGTGGCTGGAACACTGGCATTTTTTACTGAGATATCTGGAAGTATCGATGGACCAGTGAAATATTTCGCTTCCAAGTATCCTACTGACACTTCGCGTGATTCTCAACGCATACGCGCAAACAGGGTTTTCACAAGGATTACCATTTCAGTGTAAACGTCTCCTATGTACTCGGTCAGTTGTCTGTACAAACTAATTTCCTGAAGACTTATGTCAGCGAAAACCATCATCATCATGTTAATCAGCATATAGAACAAAATATGATGAACGTTTGCACATACCTGTCACGTTAACCGGTTTCCTCTTCTTACTTCTTCCTTTTTTCTTAGTTTCTTAAATGAGGAGTACATGTTGGTAAAAAGGAAGTGAGTGAAGCATTAAGCTCACAACATCTGACTACATCTAGGCGGCATACTCCAGACTGAATTTCACTCTAGATGGTAAACTTAGGACAATCCTACCTATCTCGATATTTCAAGTAATTTCAAATTTAATATCCTTTTTGCTTATGCTGGATATCACTGTTTTAACGTTTCCATAACACTTTTCGACCTAACGTTTATTTATTGTCTTTGTTCCTGAGAAAACCTCTAATTTTTAAGGCTTCGGATTGTCTTTGTGCGATGATGTTGGTAATGTATTGTCAAAAAGTTTGCAATTTGTTTTAAATGAGTCAAGGTTAATATGACATCAAACTCTCCGCGAAAATCGTTTCGGCACATCATGCTTGCTGACAGAGTTTTGCCTTCATCTTGTTGAAAAAACGTTTTTTAATTCCTTCATGTCCTCAGTGGGACATAGGTCTTCAAGCGAGAGGATTGAAGTTTTGGTAGCAATGACGTTCTTTTATAATTTTAAAGGATAAAGTTGCTAGCCTCTTACCCAACACTCCCTCTTAATCACTCTTATTACTGGCCTAGAGAGGTGAGCGATTGCATACAGTGGCCAGTGATCGAACCCGAACCAACACTTCGTAGTTGGCGAGCATACTATTTCTATGTCCTCGACGCACTTTGTTGAAAATATTACACTTAATTTTCAAGCACTTCTTGTGGCTGAATTTTGTTTCAACACGTTTGTTCTAAAATAAAGCTTTTGTATCTGAGATGCTGTAATATCTGTATAGATGCCTTAATGGGCGTTAATGAGGTTAATTTGCGTTTTATTATGTTATATATGTCATTGAGACACCTTAGAACTGTGCGTAACTGAAGAAAGTTTTGGTATACCACCTGATAGAACGCAAAGGTCGGTTTCTAGCGTCCATATCACAACGTATCAGTTCCACTCGCTACAGAATGGAAGTTTACAATATCCAGTATGCTCGAACAATTCACCAGTTAACTAAGTAATGCATCACTGTGCTTTTTTCAAACAGATGTTTTTTTTCATCAAAATACCGACATCATTTCAATCAGAATTTGAATGCGAAAAATAGAAGAAATAAATTCTACACAAACCATTAGCCATAGCCTGTACTCTTCTCCCACTTTTTGCTTTACCCGAACCACCTAAAAATTAGAGAGAGACAAAAGGGAATGAAGGGGATCAACAAAGCAAATAGACGGTACGCAGATCATAATATCTAATGACATCTAAGCAATATGGTGCTTGTAAATGGTACAACTAGAAAAAAAACACAGTCGAAATGAGTGGTTTACTGGTAATCGCCTCATTCTCAAATCTATTCCAGAGGATAGAGATTGCCGTGAGCAGCATATGAGTACTGTTTTTTCTTGAGTGATAGCTGAACAGATATATGCAAATGTAAGTGGTCAAAGTGTCTTTACCTACCTAGCAGTGCATTCTTGATTTTACCTTTTGCACCTTCTGAAATATGAAGTAATATTTAATTATGAATTAATGTAGTCATGTAGTCATGTGTTTAAACGATTGGTAGCTATATTATTCTCCACAACAAGAAGTAACAAAATCGGTTTTACTGACTGTTATCAATCGATTCTCGAAAAGACGTTAAGAGGTGTCAGTTATTCCAAGGAATTCATTGACAAATAAAGATGATGCAAAAGCACAAGTGCTAAACTAATTTACAGTGGAATATGAACAAATCTTCGTTCAACTAGACTAAGAATGTGATAATATTGCAGGAATAGTCTGCAGAAGATTGAATACCGCACTAGCGAAAACATATCCTGCAGCTAAGTTGGTTTCTTGATTTATTGGATAGCATCAACAGGTAGTTCTCTCATGTTAACGCTAACTGGGTATAGAAATTTACATGTATTTGTGGAGACAGTTGCATTAGGAGAATAGAAAGAAGGGCACACCTCAAAATTTCTGAACATATGTCAAAAAGCCTACGTCTCAAAAGAACAATTGCTTATAATAATGCCATTACCAGACATCCCATTGACATTGTTCATAAGGTGAATATCATGAAATCCGATAGAATTATCAATCAATCAAAAAGTTTAATTTCGCTCAGGTGTGCTGAATCGATCGCCATTAAAACAGATTTATGTGTCCATGAAGAAGTAGTCATTAGTATTTCCTCGTCCTGGTGACTGGATATCTTTATGTCTTCTTTCATTTGATTAGGATATCTTCGTGAATAACCTCATCTATATCCCTGTAATATAAATCCCCTTGTATTCTGCTTCTATGATCTCGGGTGAACTCACAACATGTTACCAGTTTATTCTGCACAAACGTTTTATGTTCTTGCATTATTGAAATTTTACAAAGGCGAATGACTATGTGTTAAGTTTGTCAAAGTCACCTTTTTAGTAGTCATTTAAACATAATACATTCGGTTTCGAGATATATAATCCATTGTATTCTCGACCCATACAAAAGCTTGGAGGATCTGGATTTCGCCGATAACTTAGATATGTGTGATTTCTCATAAATTGGAAGATAGGCAAGTTTTTATGAGTTGATCATGGATTGATATCAGCTAGAGAACCGTTGAAAACCAGGGAGTACTGGACAGCTGCTATTTCATCCCAGTTTGGGAATCATAAGAAGTATGCAGAGGGATGAAACAGCAGCCGTCCAGCACTCCCTGGTTTTAAATGGTTCTCTAACTGATATCAATCCGTGATCAGCCCGTAAGAACAGAACTAACCCTTACAAGCCAAACTATAGAAGATTGGCAAGTGAAAAGCGACCAGTTGGCAGAAAAAGCATCAAAGATAGGAAGGACTTCAGGTGATAAGGTGATAAGGATTCCCAGGCAACAGCAACGGCAACAAAAACAGACAACAATCAGCATAAATAGGAAAAATCTTAAAGAAGCAACCTCCTTTACCTACCCACCTTGGAAGAATCGTTTCAACTAGGGGCCGGAGGAACTAATGAGAATATATAAAGCGACAATCGGGAAAGCAAAGCAAGCTTTCATTAATCTTGAGTCAGTTTGAAGGTCGACAGCACTCAGCATGAGAAATAAGATCTGGATTTTCAACTCCAATGTGAAGTCAGTGCTACTCACCATACGGATCAGAGACTTGGCACCACGTCACGAAGGGTACTTCAGACAAACTAGAGACTTTCATCAACAGCCATTTTCTCTCAACACCACTTAAGAACAGACGACTGGCCACAAAAAGGTCAGTAACAGGGACCTCTGACAATGAGCGAACCAACCCAGTAGAAACCGACTGTGCAACAAATATGTCGGAAGAAATGGAGATGGCCATACTCTGAGAAAACCATCAAGTGACATCATATGACAGGCCACCGCCCGAGTGGAACTTGAACGAGATGTGGCGGGACGGTCGTCAGTGTGAGGGTGACATGGAGGAGATCGTGTGAAGAGGAGAAGAAAGCATGTGAACAGACGTGCAGTCAGGTGAAAACGTTGGCAGACAACCGAACGCAATGGAGACGTGCGGCTGAAGTCCTATTTTCCTCTAGGAACTCAGGGAAGCAATAATAACATTAATACACTGTATTCAATTAAGTCGATGATAAATCAGTCAGCTGTGAAGAACACTGAATAATGTTCAGTGATGAGCACTTGCTTTTGCTCAGAAACTTTTATGTCAGTATGACCGAAATAAATACGAAGCATTCTTTTGGCATAAATGCTATAGATTAGCGTTTAGAGAATAGCGTGTCAGCGAAAATTATGACGCAATATCGAATACTTGCTCCAAGTGAGGACAGATTAAGTGAACGGTTAAAGGACAATACCAAACTAGTCTACCAAAATACGGGATATGTATTCCGGATCAATACATCTGGATAGTGATGCGTTCTAAATCAACCAGCAGTGCACCCCGAGCAGCTCAACTAGCGTGGACACTTCACCATGTACCGTTTAATGCCCAACTTCGAATGATGAAAGAAATATGTAGACTAATAATTCTAGTTAAACTTTTCCCTTCGTAAACTTAATAAAATATTTCAGTCCGCAAAATGTAGTCTTCCTTTGTGAACTTTGTGAAAAAGAGTATTACCGATATGTGGAAAGCTTCTGATAAAATTATGGAGTTCATATTATTGAAATGTCAAATCTAAGAATGAACATACTTTTTCTATCCTTTGAATAGACTAAAAGGTTTCAACAATACATACAGTGATGCTTCACACTTACTCGCATGGTAACTACTCCTTTGATTTGACCTAACTTTCTTTGTTTGTTTGATTTGACCTTACTTCTGTTTGTATGCTTATTTTTCTAACTTAAAACCCTTGTGTAATTCTGTATATTATTTTGTTTCCATGTACACCCTTTGAGCACAACTCATTCATCAAACTATTCATGTCATTACGTAACTCTTATTTAACAATCATTTATGACAACTCATCACTTTTGTTGCTATCCTCTTATCAACATCCAATTCATCTGAACCTACTAATTGTATTTTCGTTTGACAAATTTAATGTATACACACACACACAAAATAACCATATATATTTGCGATTGTACAGCTATGAAAATGAATTCGCCGAAAAGAGACTCTTCGCTGAACTACTTGTCTTCTGTCTACTAATGTTCGAATGGGAATTATTCATGAATTAAAAAATGTATTTGTAAATTCATTGTATATCGTGATACTACTTGCAAATAGATATCAGTAATGTCTAGAATAACAATTTTTTTATTATAGCTTGTTTCCACACCGTGTATTTGTTACAAGTATGAAATTTTCCGCACGTGATATAGGTAGTCCAAATTTTTACAGACTTAACACTGATATTAGGTATGCATCAGCAGGGGAACGAAACCTGGAGCATATGCATGGTCGATGAGAGGGACAACCCCTGTGCAGCCGACGCACAATAAAGGGATGATCCGAAGACCTCACTACAAGCAATAAATAGGCATCCGAGCAAGCCCGATTAGGGATTGTTCCAGGCTTCAACACGCCGAAGTGCAAAGGCAAGCCTCCATCTGGGGGAAGAGCATTCACGATCACCTTGGCCCCGGCGCAAATTAGGCAAATGGAAAAACTGATAATTTATGCTACAGTGGGCAAGCAACTAAATTGGGAAACACACGAAGAAGACTATTTGGAAATTATGTGTCCAATAAATAGTCTATCGGCTTCTTTACCGTGTTATATATGTCCAAACCAAGTTCACTTTCAACAGTTTGAAGAAAATTTCGACATTGAATGTACAATATTTTTGAAATGACAATCCCAGATAAAAAAGCAGGGAACTGATAAAGAAGATATTATGGTAAGCTATGATAATAACTTATGATATACTAAAATTCCCATTTTTGAAGCTCTTGTTATCATTTTACAGTTTACTGGAATCAGACACAAGCCTACCAAAAAGATATCCGCTAGACATCTATTAAATCACTGAGAGACAAAAATTCTCTCTGGAAAGTAATTACTTTACATTTTAAGAGAATTTTCACAGAAATACAAATGGTATTTCTATTGGTTTTACTAGTTTCACCAATGGTCATTGACCTTTTCATGAATACATTTGAAGAAAATGTCTTCGCAAACATAATCACGCCTGAGTATGGCTGAGATGCTAAAAGGAGATCTACACAGTTCATTCTTCGATTAACTGAACCATCTATCTCCCAGCATCTGTTTTACTTCGAAAGCAGTATCAGACTTTGGTGAGCTGCCTTTTATTTTCTGCTTAGTTAGAAGGAAAGAAAATAGGTGTTTTAACGTATTCATATTCAGGAATAAAATACGATCTGACACATATTGAGACCTCGGATCATTACACCCCATCAGTGCAAAGGTATCACTTGATTTTTAGTCGGAAAAACTCTCTTGTAACGGATGATTAGGAAAAAGAAGAAATATGAAATATCACTGAAATTTTCAAGAAAAATAACTACGCAGAGAGCTTTATTACTAAAACCGTCACCGACGGTAACTGTGGTGGAAAACGTATTCCGAAGACATGGACCTCAACTGCTGATATTCCATATAGATCAGAAATATAAGATTGTATTAGAACAGCAGCCAACATACACAACATCACAGTTTTCTTCAAAACACCAGACACACTTCCGAGCAACTTTGTTCAAGTCAAAGACCGAATTTAAAAAGATTCCCGACCGAACTGTATCTGTAAAACAAAGTGTTTGAAATTTCTGATGCGAGAAATCAACGGCTCAAATCCGTTGCGTTGTAGTTTGATCACACTAATTCGGAGTTTAGTCAAACGAAACGATTCAGACATGGCAGCATTTAAATTTGCCGTCTTTCCATTTAACAAGCCAGGTGTTCCAGTTACTTATAAGGTATTGGCTACACCAGATTGCCTTCATATATTTGATGATGTATTATACATCTTGATTATAAACTTAACTTGAAGTAAAAATCATCCGATTCCATTTAAACTTTCCCCGCTAGTTGACTGGACCGTAGTGCCAAGCCTCTGTTGATAGTTGAGCTTCTTGTGTGTGGATGCCTCAACAATATCTGAGGATTTACCTTGAAGTGATTTGGTGGATGGTAACTAGCACTGGAATACGGGTATGCATTTCGTCGGATTCAGGACTAGGTCACCAGCTGGATGTAACTGTACTCCTCATTGAATCACTGAGTCTTGAATTCAACACCGGTCGTTTTGGAAGCCATAGCGTTATCCACTAGACCACTTAGGCAGTGAGAGCCACCTCTTGGAAACAAATGGATTGCCAAGTACTTTCCAAGACTTCACACCACACTTCACTCGGAATTGACTAAACTCACTCCGAAGTCTTCGGCAAACGCGTTTGAGAATAATTATCAACGCACAAATATGAAGGGGAATGATTTGTGAATGAATAGAGTTATAGGAAGAGTTTTCTATATGAAATTAAATATTTCTGTTATGGTTCTACTATGGACACAATATTTTTCACAAATGATAGTATCTTGAGCACAATTTATTGCTCATGGAAGTGGAAACCATCGAATGATACTGTGAGCCAGGCTGGTGTTGGAGTGGTTCGTTGGTGCTAGGGTTACATGGAAGAGATCATGTGGGAAGGAGGTGTGGGATTATGGGTAATTAAGTGTCCAGAAAATAGGAGAAAGTGGAGATTAGCTATTGAAACCTTCTGTTCCATTTGGAACCCTGAGAAAGCAAAAAGATAATCAAATCAAAACTCTTTCATAAATGAGAAATAATGTGTACAAGTTATGGAATTCTTACCAGTCCCAGAGGCATCTGTAACAATAAATAACACTTTCAGAAAAGGTTTGGAGAGTGACGTAATACATCAATTGTCTTAGGATTAATTGTTGCTTAATGGACAGTTGAAAGGTTTGTCCCGCTGTAATTTCCACAGCTAGACATATCCAGCATCCTAATAACAACACGATCGACATATGCGTTTCCGCTAATTAGAATAATGAATTTTTAAATCCAGAAAAGCGGATAAAATACGATATCTAATTCTTTTTCATAAATTGAAACAATGTATATAAGCGGACAATATTGTTTTCAATTAGATCTTCTTCAGTCTTTGCTCTAATTTACATAGATTTATATATAACAATTTATACCAATGACAGTGATTTGGTGGATCAGATAATAATAATGTGGTAAATGATTTTAACATCGTTAATAACGATGATTATAATGACGAAAACAGGTTGCGGACCTTCATCAACAACTCTGTTCGCCGGCTCTATACTGAAGATTAGATGGCCGGGCGGAAAGAATCACCAACAAGAAACTCTGGCTGGGAACAAATAACACAAGAACCAATCGCCAGCCAACAAATATGCAGGAGAAAGTGAAGAGATGGATTGGGCACTCGCTGAGGAGGCAGTCCGCTGGGTGACATTGCGCGTCAGGCCTTTGCTCGAGTGGAACACGAAAGGGAAGCGGCAAGTGGGACGTCAGTGCAAGGGTGACGCGGAGGAGATCGTGTGAAGTGGAGTTGAAAGAATATGGACTAAATAACATGGATGCAGGTGAAAAGTACAGCAGAAGACAGAAGCAAGTGCAGACGTGTAGTTAAAGCCCTATGTTCCACTAGGAACCCAAAGGGACACTAATAATAATAACAAAATAATGATAATAAGGTTTATGCATGTGGCGATAAGAATAACAAAGGTAGTAAATAATATGTGAATATGTGGGCAATTCAATAAATAAATTGCGTCAAATCCTAAAAGTTATGTAATACTACAAATGAATTGGATAGATAATCAGAGTTTAAATAAATACCATAAAAGTACGAAGGAAATGGAATATAAGAAAGGGGTGGGAGGGTTTTGATTACAATTCACCTAGGCAAGCAAGGGAGGGACAAAGGTAGAACAAACTTCTTTTGTATGCAAAGACTAGGATTATTCTCTCAAATTCCCATAGCTTCGGTTATGTGTAAAAGTCGGGTTCCAATTCCTTTCGAAAGGCCTGATGAAATCCGATACATAACTTTTTTTTAATTTTTTTTGTTTTCCTGCACGCTCCCAGTGGAACATAGGGCTTCAAGCTAGATGCTTGAAGCTTCTGTAGCAGTGGTGATTATTTTTTACAGGATGGGATTGCTAGCCTCATGCCAAACCTTTCCTCTTCACCAATTTCACTACTGGCTTAGCGAGGTAAAGGAGTGCGCCGGCCGGGGATCGAACCCCGGACCATGTGCATGGTCGGTGAGCGTCCTAACCGCTATGCCACCAACGCACACACACATACATAACTTTAAAAGCACTATTTCTGTCGACTTGATGATTGCTATCAATCAAATGAACCAAAATATAACTTGTATACAATTGGTGGATGGTGGCTAGCAGTGGAATCCAGGATGCGCATTTCGTCCTGCTTGGGACTCGTCAGCCGACATGTCAACCTGAGACTGAGCACTTCGGTCCAATCAATCGACGGGAAAATCAAGAATTCAATTCAATAACAAAATAGAACTTCTTCTGGATTTGTTTGACCTTTTTCAACCATGAAGAAAGATGCTCATTAATACGTTTGTTGAGCTGTCTAGTTGTTCACCCTATATATATATATATATATATATATATATATATATATATATATATATAGCTTTCTTCACAGGAGCAGCTAAATTTATAAATACACATAGAAGCGGCACAGGTAGGTAGTTTGTCTCTCACTTGAGCAATTATATTTGTTCGGCTGGAAAATCACAAACAAACAGTGGTGGCGGCAGTATAAGTCCGTTTTGTTGCTCTTAATAATCTCAGATAAAAGACTTCACTAGCCATGTCCCTATTAAATTGCAATATCATGAACAGTTGTTTCTTTTTAACTATTGTCAGTTTCTCTTTATTGTACCTGGTGTTCATGTGTTTCCTTAATATTATTACTATTATTATTATATTATACACAAAATCATCGTCATTGGTTAAAAATTTTTATATATAAATCTATGTAAATTAGAGCAGAGCCTGAAGAAGATTTATTTGAAAACAGCAGTATTGTTCTTGAATTGAATTCTTGATTTTCCCGTCGATTGATTGCACCGAAGTGCTCGGTCTCGGCGTTTGAAACTATGGGTACTGGGTTCGAGCCTCGGTGGGAACATCATCGCTCACTGAGTAATGCAGGTACATCCAGATGACGAGTCCCAAATAGGACGAAATGCGCTTTATCCTGGATTCCACTGCTAGCCACCATCCACCAATTGTATACTAACTAAATACCCAGACATCGTCGAAGCATCTGCACAAGAAGCCGACATGTCAACCTGAGACCGAGCACTTCGGTCCAATCAATCGACGGGAAAATCAAAAATTCAATTCAATAATTAATATGACCCGTTGCACAAGAGGTGGCTCTCGTGGCCCAAGTGGTCTAGTGGATAACGCTTTGGTGTTTGAAACTATCGGAACTGGCTTCGAGCCTCAGTGGGAACATCATCACTCACTGAGAAATGCAGGTACATCCAGCTGACGAGTCCCAAATAGGACGAAATGCGCTTTATCCTGGATTCCACTGCTAGCCACCATCCACCAATTGTATACGAATTAAATGCCCAGACATCGTCCAAGCATCTGCACAACAAGCCGACATGTCAACCTGAGACCGAGCACTTCGGTCCAATCAATCGACGCGAAAATCAAAAATTCAATTCAATAATTAATATGACCCGTTGCACAAGAGGTGGCTCTCGTGGCCCAAGTGGTCTAGTGGATAACGCTTTGGTGTTTGAAACTATCGGAACTGGCTTCGAGCCTCAGTGGGAACATCATCACTCACTGAGAAATGCAGGTACATCCAGCTGACGAGTCCCAAATAGGACGAAATGCGCTTATCCTGGATTCCACTGCTAGCCACCATCCACCAATTGTATACGAATTAAATGCCCAGACATCGTCCAAGCATCTGCACAACAAGCCGACATGTCAACCTGAGACCGAGCACTTCGGTCCAATCAATCGACGCGAAAATCAAAAATTCAATTCAATAATTAATATGACCCGTTGCACAAGAGGTGGCTCTCGTGGCCCAAGTGGTCTAGTGGATAACGCTTTGGTGTTTGAAACTATCGGAACTGGCTTCGAGCCTCAGTGGGAACATCATCACTCACTGAGAAATGCAGGTACATCCAGCTGACGAGTCCCAAATAGGACGAAATGCGCCTTATCCTGGATTCCACTGCAAGCCACCATCCACCAATTGTATACGAATTAAATGCCCAGACATCGTCCAAGCATCTGCACAACAAGCCGACATGTCAACCTGAGACCGAGCACTTCGGTCCAATCAATCGACGCGAAAATCAAAAATTCAATTCAATAATTAATATGACCCGTTGCACAAGAGGTGGCTCTCGTGGCCCAAGTGGTCTAGTGGATAACGCTTTGGTGTTTGAAACTATCGGAACTGGCTTCGAGCCTCAGTGGGAACATCATCACTCACTGAGAAATGCAGGTACATCCAGCTGACGAGTCCCAAATAGGACGAAATGCGCCTTATCCTGGATTCCACTGCAAGCCACCATCCACCAATTGTATACGAATTAAATGCCCAGACATCGTCCAAGCATCTGCACAACAAGCCGACATGTCAACCTGAGACCGAGCACTTCGGTCCAATCAATCGACGCGAAAATCAAAAATTCAATTCAATAATTAATATGACCCGTTGCACAAGAGGTGGCTCTCGTGGCCCAAGTGGTCTAGTGGATAACGCTTTGGTGTTTGAAACTATCGGAACTGGCTTCGAGCCTCAGTGGGAACATCATCACTCACTGAGAAATGCAGGTACATCCAGCTGACGAGTCCCAAATAGGACGAAATGCGCCTTATCCTGGATTCCACTGCAAGCCACCATCCACCAATTGTATACGAATTAAATGCCCAGACATCGTCCAAGCATCTGCACAACAAGCCGACATGTCAACCTGAGACCGAGCACTTCGGTCCAATCAATCGACGCGAAAATCAAAAATTCAATTCAATAATTAATATGACCCGTTGCACAAGAGGTGGCTCTCGTGGCCCAAGTGGTCTAGTGGATAACGCTTTGGTGTTTGAAACTATCGGAACTGGCTTCGAGCCTCAGTGGGAACATCATCACTCACTGAGAAATGCAGGTACATCCAGCTGACGAGTCCCAAATAGGACGAAATGCGCTTTATCCTGGATTCCACTGCAAGCCACCATCCACCAATTGTATACGAATTAAATGCCCAGACATCGTCCAAGCATCTGCACAACAAGCCGACATGTCAACCTGAGACCGAGCACTTCGGTCCAATCAATCGACGCGAAAATCAAAAATTCAATTCAATAATTAATATGACCCGTTGCACAAGAGGTGGCTCTCGTGGCCCAAGTGGTCTAGTGGATAACGCTTTGGTGTTTGAAACTATCGGAACTGGCTTCGAGCCTCAGTGGGAACATCATCACTCACTGAGAAATGCAGGTACATCCAGCTGACGAGTCCCAAATAGGACGAAATGCGCTTTATCCTGGATTCCACTGCTAGCCACCATCCACCAATTGTATACTAGCAGTATTGTTCGCTTATACTGTCTTGTTCTGATATCAATAATCGGAATATTTAGAGATTTTCATAAACATTCCTCAAAATTTCTTCAATTATTTTCGATGTCTTCCCCAGATTTAAAGTTGGCGAACATTAACTTTCTACTGTTCTCATGACTTATTCATATTTGAAGTAATGTAATCATGAATAAAGGGCTAAATATGTCACCATGTTTAGGGATAAAGTGCGCACAAGTTTAAAACACACCAAGAGCCTTCTATGTGAATGTTTGATATTTCGTCGAAGCAAAACAAACTCTTCACTTTCATGCGTCAACTACTTATTATCATTTGTAAACATGAATCTGCCCTTAGCAGTTTTCTACAAAGTTTTCAGTAGTTTCCACCCAGCGATCAAATTTACACTTGAAGCGGAGACTGAACAAGCAAACTCTTCTCTGGACGTTTGACTAACAAAGAAGCAGATCCGTAGGTAGTAGATCGCTTCTTTTAGAAAGACATCATGCTTCATAGACTAACATATTAAGCCTAAAACCAGTAAGAAAACTATATCCCTGTGCCGAAGAACATTCTATACGTGTAGGTAGCGTTCACAGGAGAACTTCTGGCAGATAACCTAAAGATGGAGAATATTAAACGCCCTGTGATGGTATTGATTGCTTCTACATTACGACTGGTATTTTCTTGCCACCCGGTGTTCGCCATTTACTCTAGAGGTACACTATCGCATTTGAAAACTTCTATGTGTATCCACCAATTCAGTTACTCATGTAGAGATAGAGAGATATGTAGGTCGTTCCATGAATGTATCATCTAAAGGAGTCAAATAACTTCATCCTAATCAGCTACAGAAGGAAAACAGTTTTAAAATCTAATGTAACAGGGTGAAGAGAGAGACTGATAACTGCCTGAGGCTTTATTTATCGAATTTACTGCAAATGCATGTAATAGGAATGATTCAACACCTATCACAGATATTTGGAAAATTCTACCACCCCTGCGACAAATAGGAGGGAACAAAGAAGACTATAGAACTCAAGTTTCAAAGTCATGTGATTATAACGGATGGAATGATTATGAACCACAATAAATTTTTCTCGAAACTGTGTCATCCAGTAAATAATACTGTTTCTCTAACTGTGTGATACATCTAATAAACAAACTAATATGGCTACTCAATATGTAAACAAAATTCACTCAAAATTCACACATCGACAAACTCAAAAGAAACAACGGATATGTTCCTGTATACTTTCGGACTGCTGAGGCTTCAACCATTCCAAAAACCCTGATTCTGTGTAGAAAGAAGAAACTCCTCCATCTCCTACTTCTATTCCGGGGGTGTGATTCCAAACCGACTGTTGTCAGTATCTTGTTATAAGTGCTATTTTGTGCGCTTTCTACTTGAGACTTATTATTATAATTTTTTGAACTATTAAAATTTTGTGAACTAGCCTCTTTCTGTTTACCACCTTCACGTATAATGTAATTCATTTTAATTTTCGTCTCGACGTTCTTTAATTAACATCCAATTTTTTTCTGAACATTTAAGATATTATGTAATCCTAGTCTATACTTTGTAATCTTCACCCGCAGTTACAATTTTTACTATCCATCACGATCTTGAAATATCCAAACTAATTTTTATTCTTGTGCTACGTACACATACAAAAACCATTAAAAATGACTATGGTTGTACTGCTAAGTGAGTGAATTAGCTGAGAAATAACTCTCTACTGGATATTAGAGATTTGCTAAATAATGTGCATCGATGGTTCAACTCTCTGATGCTCACCGGCCGACACCACATGAACTGCCGTGTATTTTTACATCCTGATCAACGCACTTCTTAATCTCACTCAGATCTGTAGGATGGCTGGTAAAGTGGTAGGGTTGGCCACTAGAATAGCAATGTCACTTCATAAAAAGAACAAAACAGCACTAAGCCTAAGCAAACTTAGGAACTCAAGCCTTTGAAGCTCCAATAAAAAGCATATATCAACAAACGATCCATCGTCCAACAAACACTTAGTAGGAAATAGATATGGATTCGTCATCTACCGAGGAAACCATTGTGTAATATCAAGAGTTAGGTTATTAAGATGAACGCGAATGAGATATAGTTAGGTTGGATTTTGGCCCATTTGTCAGGTGAAGGTGATCATGTAAGCAGAAATTACAAGCTTATGGACAACCGTGGATAAAGCATAAGCAGACTATGGAGAACACACAGAACTAATAATAAAATAACGCCTCTAGTCATTCCAATAAAAAAGCATTCATAAGTAAATTTTAAAAAAATTATAGGTTACCTTCAACAAGATACGCCACTAACAGAAGTAAACAGAGTAACCAGTAGATCTTCATCCTGTGAACGATTATGTTAATCAACCTGTATGCTTTTTTTATACACAGAATAATAGTCGCCTTTGAGAAGCGAATCACCAATCGCTAGTTATTACATGCTAATGATTGGCTGAATGCGATTTTGCATTCTGCTACTAATTGGCTGAAGATTTCACTAAATGTAAATATTCATTTACAAACCCAACTATTCTACTTCTTATCATTAAAAGTAAATTTAATGAAACACCCCGATAGGTATTGTTGAATGCATATTCATAATCATATTGCCACTATTATTATTACTCCCATAGGTTCAAAGTCGAATATGTGGTTTCCACAGTATATCTCTACTCCATCCTGTTCTATGCAGTCTTTTTTTCTGATCTCACTCCATTATTGCCTGTAAGCTTTCATTCCCTCCCTCACATGATCTCCTCAGTATCACTTTCTAACGCTCAGTCGTCTCATCATTTCCCATTCAGGTTCTACTCGAAGACCAGATTTTCATCCTAATCATATCCTTTATCGAGACAAAAATTTGTTTTCTTTTGATTACGGTTGATATTCATTCATTGTGCGCGTATTTCAAATGACGCCCATGAAACAGTGTAAAATGGCATACCTGTTAAAATAAAAATTCATTCAGCTAGGGAATCCGTTCCCGGGGTTAGAAATATATTTGCTTGATGTTAACTTGATTCAGTTTGATGTATTCACTTTAACCTCAGGTTTATATTTGTGCCATAGAAGATCCACTGCATTTGCATCATCAGACAAGTCGACTTTGACCAGTTGTTTGCAAAAAATTAGAATGTTTATCTTCAAAAATGTCAGTTGTTCGAGGCTACCAATAGGCTGGCATAAAGACTTCGAAATCCTGCGTAATACAATGTAGTCATGTTTTGAAAAACCAAAGGAGAGATAGAGGAGGACAATCAGTGAAAGTGTTGGAAGATATGGATCAGTAAATTCTGAGAGAAGAGGTTGAGTTACATCAAAATGTTCTGACTTCACCAGTGTAATAAGTCAAAAAGCGACTTTTTCCTTAAAAATCAGAAAGTTATGAGACGACCAACAAGATTATAAGAAACTGCTGTCAGGAAAGGTAATATACAACTTATTTCCTACCATAGTAGACTTGGTACTACACGAATCACACGATCAAACCAGTCGACGCAAGCTTTGTTCATGCCTAAAAATCAGAAATTTAAAGTGGTCTAGTTTAGCACCATTTAAATGAGACTTATACTTAACATTGGATAGGAGACTATTGATACCCAAATGGTCTAATGCAGACACAACTGGGTCAGATCGTTGGTATATTTATTGCAGTTAGCTTTGGAAGAATACACTAGGTCATAGATGAAAAATGAAATGGAGGAAGTAAAGCACCACGAAGCAAACCAGCTTCAGCAAGCAAAGATGTGGAGCGCTACCCAACCCAAAACATGATGTTATTTCTCACCTGAAAAGTGAGAAGACAACCACTTTGTGAGTCAGGTGCTTGAATCAGATACCAAACAAAAATAAAAGCCATCAGGATAGTCTTAAAACGCAGGTCGAACAAACTTTGCATTTTTGTATGGATTGGAAACAATATTGCGGTTAAGTGCACTAGCCAAATCTAAATTTCTCCGACTACATTCATAAGCATACTACTTGAGGTCACTGAATGACTTCAATAAGGGTTTCACAACCGGAAACAGACGTTCTTAACAGTTTCTAAAAATTTAGACGTGATGGTAATTCGCCTAAAGTGTAAATTTCACGTAAAAGATGATGTTTACACGTGTGGTTAGAAACCTAATTTCTTTCCAAGCTGCAGGAACTGTACCGCTGTACAATGTAGAAATATTTCATGCATATGAAATATATTGCTTGCCAATTCGTCAGAATTCACTTAATGAAATCGATATGAGGTTCTGCGACATCTTTTAACCAAAATTTGGAAAATCACCACAAATGTGACTAGAGGCATTAGGTACAATCATACTGACTTACTGCCACAGAAAAGATGAACTTCAGACATGTGTATCAGAGCTAGCGTCATTAGCAATCCGTTTTTCGTCTGTGGGTTGATTAAATAGTTTCCAGATTTTGCAATTAGTTAAATAGAGATAAAAATCTTTCATTATAAAATTTAAACGACTTAAAACCTAACAGAAATTTCACGATCAAAATGTTAAATTTAAACAATATTTCAGTGACAGTATCAAATGCCAGATTTGTAAACAAGGAACCATTAGAATAATTTTAACTCACTTCTTTCACCAACACGATATAAAAACGTCGATCTTTCCCTTAGCGTCTCTTTAATTTGTTGCCACAAATGGCATGAATTCGACACAGTTATATGCCAACTGTAGGTTCCTCTAATATCACGGAAACTCAATTCCCATGACATCCACTATGATAAAATAATGGAGGTATTTACGGATAAAATTAAATTAAAATGTTTCCTATTTGGTAATTTCACGAACTACTGATATTCTACCAATAAACTACTCGAATCTTCTTTTAATGAAACATAGGGTAGCGCTAATCACTCCCATCGTTCAAGCCGAATTGAATTTATGTGTTCAGTGAACCTTTGGAGCCGAGTGAACAAGATGTTCTTCAGTTAAGATATTCTGCAGCTTTCCAGTACGCACTAAAAAAAGGCTGAGCTAAGAAGGGGCTACGAATATGTCATCCGTACATAGCTGAATCAAAGTCTTTTCAGTATCTGAACCCAGGCTTTCGCATTCAAATGCAGCACATATATATTCACACGCCAAATCGTGGCCAGAGTAATGTCCCTATCAAAGATTCGTATCATTTTCGAATACACGGTTATAAGTAATGTTAGTTATTTATCATTATTATCATCATTAATTTATTGTCACTCTGAAACCATTTATTCATAACAACGCGTTTTAATGCAGATTTCATGAAAGCACTTTATTTCTTTCAACCAGTTCTTCTCCACTCTACACAATGATATTGATTGGCTATTTTCTTACGCATATTGAGTCATCCCAAATACTTATTTCCCGATTACTTATTTCCAAGTATTAACCCCCACTTAGATTACACCCAACATTAAGTATTAGATTCTCTGGCATAAACTAACGAGGATCTGATATATCTTATGAACACTTTGTTAAATTTAATTACGATTGTACAGCAGCCTATGAATCGTCAAATTTAAAATTTTCTTTGCTGTTTACGTCTGTTACTTATGACTCATTAAGGTAATATTACATCCAAATGAATTTGAGTGTTCACATATCTTGTGGAGCTGGGTGAACAAAAACTTCGTCGATAAAAATATTCCGCCACATTCCAGTTAACACTACAACATGGCAGATTGAGAGAATGGGCTACACTCATCAACTGAACTTTACCTCATCATCGGTAGATGAGAATCACGCAATATTCGATGTATCGAAAAACGTCTTCTATTCGAATGGGCAAGATTTGGTGTAAAAGAGACGTGTGCTCTAGTGTTGTGCAGCCGAAGATTCGGGAGCTGGATGTCCGCACACAAGAGTATGTTGTATGAGCTCTATCGTGACTAATGTCTTGAAGATTCATAAAACTTCATTATCCGTCATTACTCAGTGTTGTTCCGGTTAGCTATATTTATTTTCATGTTATCACATCCTGATAGCTTATCCCGGATGTCGACGAAATTTCGCTGTTAAGCCTTTCGCGATTCTATTAAATTTAGCTTTACAAATTCACATGTCTCAAAACTATCTGATATTTCCACAATCCTAGTGAATCTATTGACAATTTAATGTATCCACTCACTGTCAAATATCAACGCACACACAAACACGACAAACGTATATTCTATAGTCCACTGTAACTTTCATATACATACGATATGCGGATGCGTTCAGAACGGCAGAGAAGAGGTATGAGTGGTATACAATAGAAACTTCAGGTTGTAGGCGACTACAATTAATCGCCGTGAATTGACTTGCTATCTATCACTGAATATATCGGATGTCATATCGCTGAAGTATAACCGGTTCAGATATTTTCAGAACGATATTCAGCTTATTCATTACTGCAACATATATTCTTCACAGTGAGATTTTCACAGTTACCATCCATCAATGTATCTGTGGTATTCTGGATGTCAGTGATGCCAAAACGCGATTACAGCAAACACCAGTCACTCAATATTATTCACGCCATCTAACTACTTCGTTGTTCAGTCAATCTACTGTTGACTTCCACATCCAATAAAACGGAGATTAATTATTTCTCCTCAAGCTATCATCAATCACACAAAACAGAAGATACAATGCATTTCGGAGACTGAATTAACTTATAAAAACTTGTTGACATTGTGTTTGGCAGTGTAACTGATTGGTGAGAACTATCCCCTATCAATGTATTGTATGTAGTGGAACCAAATTCAAACTATGAGGCTTTAGCAGTGAGCATAATAATAATGATAGGAATTGCAAAGTAAGTTGTTCCCAAACGATGTGTGATGAGAATGATAGCTGTGAGCTCATGTGCGCGTCTCAATTCATAATTACACTGAGGGACTGTAAACACAGTGTGCTCAATCATGTTAAAGCTAGACAGAAATTCACCTTGCCTTTCTCGTGAACTTACGTCAAGCAGTATCACTGATGGTTAAAACAAGAGACAACAAGATATGAGGCAGTTACATTTGTTACTTCATCACAAAACACCGTGAAAATTGAGAGGGATGACTTCAGGAGCCATCTTTTAAACCGCATGCCTCATTTCCAAGAGACAAAGTCTAAGGAGGTTAGAGACAAATCGACCACATGAATATAAGGGTGACACATGGGAAGATACTCTTTAGAAGGCACGATCGTGAGAAATTTTCAATTAAAAACAAATTTCGATGTATACCACTGAGTTGAACGACAATGCCTTCCACTCACACGCTTTCCAGATTAACATTGACTTATCATTCAAATGATACTGAATGGATATCCGTATTGAACGGGAGTATCTGAAGAACTCCTGGTTTCATGTACTTCCAAATTCTCAAAGTCAAACACACACACACACATTCAAAGTGTCCTCTCAACATATACCTCGACATATACTTCAAAAGCGAAACATGTCATGGTTCGTTGACTGCTTTAAATAAAACCTTGACAAGTTTATCACGATTATATACTACATATTTATGGTAACATTTCCAAACACCAAACAATGAATAATATGGCAACTAAGAAAATCTGGTTATATTGGCTGTCTTAAATTCTAGCTCTCCGTTTTTGACATACAAGTGGAGAAAAATTCCTACTCTATAAGAAAAAGTGTTGTCTCGTAAATATTCGCCTATATAAATGATGCATTTCGAAGTAAAAATCTCATGGCGTTTTATTACAAACCGAATAGTGTTAATGAGATCTTGTTTACGTCCTCTGGCGAAGAACGAATCACCAATTTGACAAACGTCCCTGCACACTGAAAGATGCAACTTTATAAGTTAGCATTACGTGTTGAGTAGACTTTAGTCGAAATATGTCTGTCATAATCACCCAGCCCGATGTTGTGCACGATAACATATCACACATTTCCACGACTCACAGCAGTCTCATTCAAATTCACCTACTTTTATATTACCTGATGTTCCGTAGTGCAAATCCGTCTTCATTTCTTAGTTGTAAAACTGGTGAACACGAGAGACAGCAAACGGAATCATATGCAGTAGGAGGTACAGCCTTCTTTATACGGGTGTCTTTGTGTGTGTTTGTGACAGGATGTAAATACTCATTATGTGTCCTATATACTTCATTATCTCATTAGCCAGCAGAAAAGTATATTCACAAAAATGGTGTGTTCAAGAATATCTTAACAAAATCTGATCTCTTTTTTATCATTAGATTATTTGACATTGTGAAAACTGAAAATAATTTATGCGAGAATAAATTGGTCAGTTTTGTTTTTGTTCTTGTTCGTTTAGTTGTAGCTAACAATCTGTCGGTTATCTTGTGGTGCCACTCAACAGACAAATGAACTTTACATTCCTCACGTAAACAAACTCTAAGACAACAAAGTACACATAAGGTCTAAACATGCCATTTCGCATTATGAAATAAAATTTCATCAGATTTTTAGTGTATACTGAGAATAGCGTATACTGGAAGGTGCTTGGTTATATGAAATAAACAGACCATTATGATAACGACCAACAAGCTAAGTATTTCGGTCTGAATACGGGAAACGCATCGATGCGTTACTTCCTATAACTCGTCAAACTTCCGTTAGTAACATACAGGGCGAAAGTGGTCTTAAGTGTATCATAATGACAGTAAGATGTATTATAGACAGCTGTACACTCCAAAAACCATCTCAGGTACAAGGTGATTACTGCACATCAAAATTAGTCTGATGAAAGAGACAACAGTGAGAGATACCTGAGAAATGAATGGACTATTCCCAACATTGATTGGATGAAAGCTCTTGGGGAAAGAATCGAACACACAAAGACATATTTGTCTGGCAGTCAGACATCCAACTGCTCATATGGAATAATCATAATTCAGCATAAACAAAATCGCAATCGTAAAAGTACTCGTGAACATCGACAGTCCACCATCCCTGAATAGTCAAAATAAAACATGAAAAAAGGAGGTATCAACTACCGACGAATACCATTATTACGGATGAAATCGAACGATACGTACACATTACAACTATGATGCACAGGGTGATATAAGGAGGTAATTGTTACACACTTAGGTGAAATGTGCAAGTAAGTATCCATATTTTGTTCGGAGGGAATTTTCCGAAGAGTTGTTTTGCTACAATCCATGCGTGCATTGTTAACCTGTCAGAGTTTAGAAAGCCATTCGCCAAAACCAGGGAAAGAAAACTGAGTGAAAATGCAAGAAATGTTCATTGAAAAAAAACATGAATAAAGAACCTCTGATTAAAGATGACCTAATATTTTGTGGGAACCGGAAATTGACAAGTTGAAAATTGACTTTTGCGTCGCTCACTAGCAATTTTGAATCGTTTCACTCATATTCCCCGACAGAGAAGTACATCACAGCAACAAACACTTTATTGTGTGTCACGAACAAATCATCTTCAAAGACAACTGAAGATATTCTAAAAAGGCTATACTGATTGGCTAAAGTCTTACCAATTCATCATAACATTTAGAGACGATTAATTGTGTAGTTTATACTTTTTGGTAGTGTTTCGGTTGAAGCCATTTGAGAAAAGTTCATGAACTTGTGGTACACCTTGAACGTTTGAATTTTGTTGTAACGCATTCACTTAGAGTGACTGTACACATGTGGTTCGCCCCCTTTGTTGTGCTTTCGTTAAGCGAACTCTGGGAGCTTACTACTCAGCCGGGAACCAGATAAGTTATGCAACATTCTTATTTCATGGATAATCCCCCTCCAGGAATTAATGAAAACAAAACACATTGTTCAGCGAAGAGTCTCTTTTCGGCGGCGAATTCATTTTCTTGGCTCTACAATCGCAAATATATATATATATTATTTTGTATGTATGTGTGCATTAAGTTTGTAAATCAAAAATACATTTGATTATGCTAATTTTAACTAAACAGGTGAAGACTAGTAGTTGGAGTTGCGTAATACAAAATCGGTCAAGAAAATTGGATGTTAGTGAAATTTGGGATGTACCAAAGGTGATGAGTTGTCACAAACAGAAGTTATTTAGTAATACGAATAGTTTGATGCTTGAGTTTTACTGAGGTTACATATAGGAAGAAAGTGGAGAATACGAAATTACGTAAGAGTTTCAAATGAATACAAGAATTATAAGCAATTAAAGAAACAAGCAAGCAGACAAACCTAACTCATCAAAAATCAACAAAGTTGTTACCATGACAGTAGATGTAGTTGATCAATTCTCTTTTGTATACGCATCTCTGGGTTTTCTTTGTGAATGGTCAGAGCTTCAGCGATATATTCTTACATATTAAAATAGATATTTAACCTGTGTAAAATCCAACTCTCATCAGGACACACAACTCACTCTCAAGCCTTTTTACTTTGACTTAGTTAATCAGTACTTACACGCTAGATGGAGAAGTGATAAGGGTAAGTGCGGTTAGTTCAGATCCAACTCGGGTACAACCAACACTACAAACTAATGATTTGTGAACCGATATTGTAGTGTACTTTGAACCATTGCACGTTTTTCCGCATAAAAGTGTCACTACTACAGTGTAGATTTTAATTCGCTCTATCTATTTTCACAAACTTTAATGTATTCACTCGGCTTTATTCAATTCTAAAACTTATTTATTTTATGAGCCATATTTGTAGACATTTTTCACGACTTCACTTTTTCAACTCATAACATTTTATTTTACAAATTGTGCCACTCATTGCTATTGGTTAGTTTTACTCTTTGCTCTAAAACTTTCATAAATTTCGTAATGTCTGGCGTATTACTTTCATGTTACACCATATTCCCTTGCATTTATTTGGCCCAAGCTTTTTGTAATAACCTCATGCTGATTTTGAAATCTTAAGCTCTTTTCTTATATTCTTCTGTTCATTTTCTTTTACTTAGCTCCTTCTAACACGCTGAAATATTTGTTGTCTTTAGTACAGAATCCTAGTTACTGTTGATGCGGGGAGTGGAGCTTTAGTCTGAGACTTAGCCTAGAGATAGTGAGTCACTTTACTGCTATGGCAGCTGGGCAATGAGGTGAACCATCAGACATACACACACGGAAATCTGTAGCAGTACGGAGTAAAAAATAAATAAAAGTAAGAAGACGTAGTTTATCTGAAACGTATAATGTATTGGCGCAACACATTTCGGACATTCTGATCACACACGTACTTATCATACACAGTTTTTATATAAGGCAAGAAAGCATGAATAATTACAATACAGGTCAGATTGTGTACAGGTCAAGGTCACAAGATAATGGGTAGGGAGACGCAAAAGGTGTGGGTAAGAAAGATAAAGGAGGAAAAACAAGGCAAAGAAAGGGTCCACTACAGTACAAAAAGGCGTTGGTTAAGTGTTTGTTCAAGCGCGTTCACCGTATATGTACCACCGATACAATTGAAGAAGAAAGACAACATCTCACTGAAATATTGTTAGATAACAATTACCCACTGAGATTTATTAGACGTTACGGAAGTGGCAGTCATATAGCTTTAACAATCCGATTAGTCTGTAAAAAGGATGTTTACATATCCTTGCCGTTCAGAGGTGATCAACAAATTCTAGTCACTAGACAAAGACTAAAGGCCGCAATCAATAGAACCTATTATGCAGCTAAACTTATCTTCATAGAGAAAACGAAAACTATGCTGTCCTGCAAACCCTCACATTATCCGAACGATAGTGTCACATCCCACTGTGTTTATCAATTTACATGTATGTGTGGAAACACGTACATAGGGAGGATCCATCGGTCTCTGCATGTTAGGGCTACAGAACACATTCCAAAGTGGCTGCAACAACAAATGAAATCGCCAGATACAACTGACCCGGGAAATAGATGTCCAACATCATCTATAGCGAAGCATATTATAAAGACGGGTCATAAGGTTGATTTTAATAATGCCTTTAAGCCGATATATAAGACAAGGTTGGGTCACATACTTAAATTCATTGAAGCCTTAGCCATTAAAAGACTTAAACCTATCTTATGCGTCCAAAAGTTATTTGTTATCACCTTAAAGCTGCCTTGGTAATCCAACTTAGAACCAAGGACCAATTTTACTTCATAATATTTTCAAACCCTTTCTTTGCCTTGTTTTTCCTCCCTTTATCTTTCTTACCCACACCTTTTGCGTCTCCCTACCCATTATCTTGTGACCTTGACCTGTACACAATCTGACCTGTATTGTAATTATTCATGCTTTCTTGCCTTATATAAAAACTGTGTATGACAAGTACGTGTGTGATCAGAATGTCCGAAATGTGTTGCGCCAATACATTATACGTTTCAGATAAACTACGTCTTCTTATTGTTTTGTCGAAATTCATAAAGGGAACCAATTGCTTTAAATAAAAGTAAAATGTAAGAAAATGTTTGGAAAAAGAAATGAACACAAATAAAATAAAAAAGAAACAAAAAGGTACAAAAAAAACAACAAATTAGAACCCTGCAATCTCACCAAGGAACCAGGGTCATTTCGTCTTATATTTCGCCTTACTCCACTAACCATGTACATAGTGTCTCTCATTTACCTTGATCTTTTTCTTTCCTTTCCTATTTTTTATTACTATCATCAATTTTCCTTGCTCACTCAGTGTTATTGTACAAAGTCCTGCTTTCAGCCCACTTCTTTCGTGTACCGAAGCTTGCCGGTATCTCACCAACCTTCTAAGGTGGGGATAATCTGTAATGTACATTGAACCTCTGAATTTTTGTTCTAACGCGTTCACATACTCTTGGTGCCATGCCATCTTGTGATTTCCGACGTGATTGTACACACGTGCTACTACCCTTTTTTGTGGTATCATTAAACGCACTCTTTGAACTTACTACCAAGTCGAGGCATCAGATAACTTGTTTAACATCTTTTTCTAATAAATTTGGTATTTCATTTGTGTGAAATGCAACTCTCTTCAGGACACACTTCCAGTCTCAAGTCTTTTTACTCTGATTTCGTTAGTCAGTACTTACACGCTAGATAGAGCACTGATAAAGTTATCAGGCGGTGAAGCATTTAGTAAGTGTGGTTATATGAACTCTATCTTAGGCATTACCCAACACTTGCAATATTGTCCTGTTACATAAGTCGTTCTTGCTTTCTTCACATTTATTGATTTTTACAAGTTGGATGATGTACATTATGCTCATGAGACGAATTATTAATAAACTGAAGAGATGGATAAATGTTATTTGAAGATCAATACTGCGGAGAAAGCAAAGTAACGGAAACCTCATTTCGTTAACATTTAAAACTTAAAAATTTAACTAACAACATCATTTTTGATAACTGACACAAATCACTTGAAACGTTTATCGACAGTGTGATATTACATAATCGCGATAAAGTCTAAAAAAGAGAGAAGTTGATGAATAATAATTAGGCTGAATGAAGAAGCGAGGTGTCATTGAGACTGACTTCATTTGATTACCTTACTGTTGATACTACGTAGAATTCTCAGAATGCAGTAAAATGTTACAGCTGACTTTCTCCTTAAATTACCCAGTACGGTGAAGATGATCACATAACTTCTTTCGACATTTACAGTTACAATAACTATAATTTAAATATTATTAATTAAACTGAAATTATAACCCAGCGAAATAGTAATAAGGAAATATCAGTGATTGGAAGAATAGACGAACCCGTTTATTTACTATATTACCTCTCACTGAGTGCGTCGGTAGCACAGCGGTTAAGATGCTTGCTGACCATGGACATTGTCCAGGCTTTGATCCTCGGCCGACGCCATTCTTTAACTCGCTAAGCTTGAAATAAAGCTGGTAAAGAGGAAAGGTTGGGCATGAGACTAGCAACTCCATCCTGTGAAAATAAACGCTACTACAGAAACTTCAAGCCTCCAGCTTGAATTTCAATGTTCTAGTGGAAAGCTGAGGAATTGAAAAACCTCTAACTTAGAAATCGCATGCATGACATGCACTTTTTCATATACAGTGGGTGTCAAATTAAACGTCATTGTGTTTTTTTAATATTAAGCTGCACCAGCGGAAATACTTTTAAAATGCTTCTAGCCCTCACTGAACAAGTGCAGTGAGAGAGTTGTGAAAATGTGGAGTGATCGTAGCATAATATAGTGGCCAATGCCCAATCTTCTCATGAATTAGTTACCTGTCAACACCAGCACTATTGAGTTGAACTAAAGATATGCTGCTGGCACTATAAGATGCTCTGAACGCACCTCACAAGTTAAAACATTTTCTTTCAAAAACGATTAAAGTGTGTTGGCAATCAGTAATCGCTGACGAGTCAAACAGTGGTCTGAGTGATTCCATATTATCTTAAATAAATTACAATAGGCATATTATGACTAAATTCTTCTTCACAAAAATGCAAATTTATGAAGCTACATCGTTCAAGCTGCAGGATAGTCTATAATGAATTCAAGATTATTCCGTGTGGACAGTTTGACGTATGACTGTCAGACAGATATGTCTTTGATGTGTTGAATTCTTTCCCTCAGAGTTTTCATCCAATCAATGTTGGGAATAGTCCATTCATTTCTCAGGTATCTCTCACTGTTGTCTCTTTCATCAGACTAATTTTGATGTGCAGTAATCACCTTGTGCATGAGGTGGTTTTAGAGCGTAGAGCTGCCTACAATACATCTAACTGCAATTTTGATACCCTCGAGACCACTTTTGGCGTATATGTCACCTATGGAAGTTGAACGAGTTATAGGAAGTAACGCATCGATGCGTTTCCCGTATTCAGACCGAAATACTTAGCTTGTTGTTCGTTATCATAATGGTCTGTTTATTTCATATAACCAAGCACCTTCCAGTATACGCTATTCTCAGTATACACTAAAAATCTGATGAAATTTTATTTCATAATGCGAAATGGCATATTTAGACCTTATGTGTACTTTGTTGTCTTAGAGTTTGTTTACGTGAGGAATGTAAAGTTCATTTGTCTGTTGAGTGGCACCACAAGATAACCGACAGATTGTTAGCTACAACTAAACGAACAAGAACAAAAACAAAACTGACCAATTTATTCTCGCATAAATTATTTTCAGTTTTCACAATGTCAAATAATCTAATGATAAAAAAGAGATCAGATTTTGTTAAGATATTCTTGAACACACCATTTTTGTGAATATACTTTTCTGCTGGCTAATGAGATAATGAAGTATATAGGACACATAATGAGTATTTACATCCTGTCACAAACACACACAAAGACACCCGTATAAAGAAGGCTGTACCTCCTACTGCATATGATTCCGTTTGCTGTCTCTCGTGTTCACCAGTTTTACAACTAAGAAATGAAGACGGATTTGCACTACGGAACATCAGGTAATATAAAAGTAGGTGAATTTGAATGAGACTGCTGTGAGTCGTGGAAATGTGTGATATGTTATCGTGCACATCATCGGGCTGGGTGATTATGACAGACATATTTCGACTAAAGTCTTCTCAACACGTAATGCTAACTTATAAAGTTGCATCTTTCAGTGTGCAGGGACGTTTGTCAAATTGGTGATTCGTTCTTCGCCAGAGGACGTAAACAAGATCTCATTAACACTATTCGGTTTGTAATAAAACGCCATGAGATTTTTACTTCGAAATGCATCAGTTATATAGGCGAATATTTACGAGACAACACTTTTTCTTATAAACTAGGAATTTTTCTCTCTTTGTATGTTGAAAACGGAGAGCTTGAATTTAAGACAGCCAATATAACCAGATTTTCTTAGTGGCCATATTATTCATTGTTTGGTGTTTGGAAATGTTACCATACATATGTAGTATATAATCGTGATAAACCTGTCAAGATTTTATTTAAAGCAGTCAACGAACCATGACATGTTTCGCTTTTGAAGTATATGTCGAGGTATATGTTGAGAGGACACTTTGAATGTGTGTGTGTGTTTTTGACTTTGAGAATTTGGAAGTACATGAAACCAGGAGTTCTTCAGATACTCCCGTTCAATACGGATATCTATTCAGTATCAGTTGAATGATAAGTCAATGTTAATCTGGAAAGCGTGTGAGTGGAGGGCATTGTCGTTCAACTCAGTGGTATACATCGAAATTTGTTTTTAATTGAAAATTTCGCACGATCGTGCCTTCTAAAGAGTATCTTCCAATGTGTCACCCTTATATTCATGTGGTCGATTTGTCTCTTACCTCCTTAGACTTTGTCTCTTTGAAATGGTGCATGGGACGTAGGAGAAGGCTACTGAAGTCATCCCTCTCAATTTTCACGGTGTTTTGTGATGAAGTAACAAATGTAACTGCCTCAAATACTTGTTGTCTCTTGTTTTAACCATCAGTGATACTGCTTGACGTCAGTTCACGAGAAAGGCAAGGTGAATTTCTGTCTAGCTTTAACATGATTGAGCACACTGTGTTTACAGCCCCTAAGTGTAATTACGAATTGAGACGCGC
Organism: Trichobilharzia regenti; assembly: GCA_944472135.2. Taxonomy (NCBI): domain Eukaryota; kingdom Metazoa; phylum Platyhelminthes; class Trematoda; order Strigeidida; family Schistosomatidae; genus Trichobilharzia; species Trichobilharzia regenti. Next base: position 65,433,027 of record OX235266.1, on the reverse strand, counting down.
ACATGAGCTCACAGATATCATTCTCATCACACATCGTTTGGGAACAACTTACTTTGCAATTCCTATCATTATTATTATTATGCTCACTGCTAAAGCCTCACCGTTTGAATTTGGTTCCCACTATATACAATGCATTGATAGGGGATAGTTCTCACCAATCAGTTACACTGCCAAACACAATGTCAACAAGTTTATAAGTTAATTCAGTCTCCGAAATGCATTGTATCTTCCTGTTTTTGTGTGATTAATGATAGCTTGAGGAGAAATAATTAATCTCCGTTTTATTGAATGTGGAAGTCAACAGTAGATTGACTGAACAACGAAGTAGTTAGATGGCGTGAATAATATTGAGTGACTGGTGTTTGCTGTAATCGCGTTTTGGCATCACTGACACCCAGAATACCACAGATAAATTGATGGATGGTAACTGTGAAAATCTCACTGTGAAGAATATATGTTGCATTAATGAATAAGCTGAATATTGTTCTGAAAATATCTGAACCGGTTATACTTCAGCGACACGACATCCGATATATTCAGTGATAGATAGCAAGTCAATTCACGGCGATTATCATGTAGTCGCCTACAACCTGAAGTTTCTATTGTACACCACTCATACCTCTTCTCTGCCGTTCTCAACGCATCCGCATATCGTATGTATATGAAAGTTACAGTGGACTATAGAATATACGTTTGTCGTGTTTGTGTGTGCGTTGATATTTGACAGTGAGTGGATACATTAAATTGTCATCAGATTGACTGGAAATATGTAAAGTTCAGCTACAATCCTTCGCTACACGAAACCGATGCACAGGTCTGTATTATATTTAGTGTTCGACGATCTTATAGAAGTCATTTTGTGGTACACTCGATTCCGCTTGATTTCCATCCACCGGATGATTTGGTAAAGATCAAGCTGTGAGTGTCGCCGCTCACTTCACTCGACCGTGTTTTAGTGTTAACTGGAATGTGGCGGAATATTTTAATCGACGAACATCTTGTTCGCCTAGCTGCAAACGTTATATGTGAATATAAAAATTCATTTGAATGAAATGTTACCATATTGAGTCATAGGCGACAGACGTAATCAGCGATGAAAATTTAACATTTGACGATTCATTTTCACAAGCTGCTGCACAATCGTGATTATATTTAACAAAGTGCTCACAAGACATATCAAATACTGATAAATTTGTGCTAGAGCATTTACTACATAATGTGAGGTGTAATTTGGGAGGGGATGACTAATTGAAAATAACAAAAAGTGCTCAGAAGTTGGCGTGACGTAATAAGCGTGAGAAAATAGCCAGCCAGCAAAGTGTATCGTGAACATGAACTAGTGGAAAGGAGACGAAGGGGTTTTAAAGAATCTGTATGAAAACGCTTTGTTATTAATAAACGATTTCAGAGTGATAACTAAATAATGTTGATGATAAAGTTATTTATAATAACAATAATAATAGGAAACTAACTTAATCATATGACGGAAAATTATGGTACAAATGTTAAATGCAGGCATGTTCGGCTACTGGATATATGTAGTACTTCTGAGTACAGAGATATGGTTTCAGATGTCAAAATGGCAACGATTTAGCTATGTATATATGACGTATTCGTAGTCCGGTCTTGCAATTTTGAAGGATCTGTGTAGCCCTGTGTTGCATTCACGAAAGATTCTTGATGTTTCGAGTTGATAAGGTGTTCGAAGATATAGTTGTTAGTATCATTCTTTTCTTCTATAGCTGTGTAGCCAACCTAAACAGTGTTTCAGGATGATTCCGTGACTTTACGATGCTTACGGCCGATATACTTCGCTCAACACGAAGAAGTAAACAGATGCACACACATTGAAGAGGCCAAATGCGGTAACTTCAGACAGGTGTTGACATATTTGTCGGTGAGGTCTGCTTGTGGCTAAACGGATGCTGCAGAAGTACATAAATGAAGGAGATGATGACCTCCCTCAAATTTATTCCATTCATACTAATCAACGCTCATTGTGGCTGGTTGAATATATTCATCACCTCCGGCTTCGAAATCTTCACTTGAATTCCTGTCCCCACTGCTGAATGCTTCCTAAATCTTGTTGCTTCTCACCTGTATATCTTTCAATTTCTGTCACAAAACAAATCAGTCGACTGCGAAATCCACATCTACTCAAATCTTCTTATCCGTTTTGCGTATTCCTGTCCCCTCGTTCCCCTCATTCTGCTTCATTATCCTACCTAACAGAATCACCAATATCATCGATGATGATTCATTGTATAAGTGTCGGCATTGTACAGCATACCAAAGGAATGAGTTTCATTCATAATCCAAATATGATCACTATCATCATCATCACCATCATCATCACCAGGAAATATTACTCGGAATCGGAGATCATGTGGCTGATATCATTATTTGTTATTTATTCTAATATGATGAGAAGTAGTATCACAGAAGAAGAAATAGGAAAAAGAGAAGCAGAAGATAGTGAGAGCGAATTCAGAAGTTAATTAGTGAAATTCTTTAGACTTGATCACCTTTTTGTCGCATGATAACGTCGATGTTTTGTGGTTTTGTTTGAATCCTTCGGCGATGTTAATAATAACAATAATGATAATAATAATTATGAGTAGTCCTAATGAGGCTCCAATATTGACTGTTGTTTCACGATAGCTCAGCTAATAAACAAAATAAAAATTTGGGTGAATGTGTCAGAGAATTCCTCCTACCGAAATGGTAGACAAGTCTACAAATTGTACTTCTAATCAATCAGAACTTAGTTTTCTTGATAGCACATTCAAAATTGTTAACTCAGAATCACTCGATAATACGAGCAACATGAGTGATTTAAGTGTTGGTTAGTAGGGATTTGATTGGTTACAGGATTTTCATCATGAGGTGATATTAATTAGAGAACCATTGAAAAACCTGGGAGTACTGGGAGTCGTGACCAGTAGGGTGCAGCACGTCGGGTGTGAGGACGAATACTCGCCACCGAAGACATTGGCTGGGGTCGCGCTGTGTCGTGAATGGGCAGAAGTTAGAATTCATGGGCTGGCCATTGGATTGGGTCCCAGTGGTCTAATTATATACGAGCTGGCCTTGTAACCAGAAGGTTTTGGGTTTGAATCCCGGTGGGTGCGTACTGATGAAGAGTACCAAACAACCAAACAGCTCTCCAGTACTCCCAGGTTTTCTAATGGTTCTCTAACTAATTTCAGCTCATGATGAAAATCCTGTTATACAAGTGATTGTTGTTATCATTCTTCTCCTTGTCTCTCAGCAAAACAGAGAACTTTTACCGCTAACGTGAAAGTAGGAAGTGAAGTGGTAGAGTAGGCTAATGGCTTCGATTATTTGTAAAGTTGCATCAGAATCAACAAACAACTAATTATTGAATAAATCTCAGCACGGAAACAAAAGGTTCTTGTGACATTTTACAACGATTAATCGAAGGACATGTGTACTGCACAGCGGAATTCGCTCCGTCCTCTATCGGTTAAGTGTCTGTGGTCTGAAGTGCCTGCATTTCATTTCCCGTGTTAGGTGATATAATGGGGTGAGTAGTATTTAGGTTAGGTGTCAAGTGTTTGGTAATGCGGGAAAGGCAATTGATGGAGTGTTTCAGAGTTGTTTCGACTGAGATTCCTGCGACTGGTGCTGCACATGTTACGATGAAGTTTATCTGGTTTTTTGTCTGGACACAAGAAACCGATCTTTCCTTCATGGATGACCTACATATGAAACCTTTACTTATTCAGGCGTTTCAGCCGACTTTGTAACTATTACACGCTGTCTTCCCTAGACTGTTTATCATTAATTTGATATTTGCATATCACACGCTGATTTTTGACCCTCATTGTTTGTGTTTGTCATTGTTCAATCTTCAGTTGTAATACTTTTCTTTTAATTGTTGTGTGTGCACACTGGCAATATATTGTTTAACAATATTAGTTTGTTTGATTGAATGAAGGTCATTCTGACTCAGAATTATCTGAGTGAAATCTTGGTGTCTGATTCTTATGAAGAGAGCTTACAATCGTACCACATTCAGAATAATCTCCTCTATTCTAAGCTGCTTCTTGCAACTAAGCTTTGTTTAACTAACCTTGGTCTGCAATATTTGTTTTGTATTTAGAAACCTTCATGACCTCTGTAGCTGCCTGCCTAGCCACTTTATGGTACCGTTGTTGTTAATCTAAGTTAGGATGTTCTTATTATTGTTTCTTTGAACCATTTAACTAATGGTGAATAATCGTCTTTACCCTGCATTTGGAACGTTTCGTGATATCAGGTGTTTCACTGAAGTGTTTTCGGGCATACAGTAGAACGTAGAAATCGGTTTATTGCGTTCAAACCATAACCGGACGTATTTAATCGTTACATGTGCAATTCATTTTGTAGCTACCTCAACTTCTGCACTGACCGCCTGTTTGAAATTTGGGTTACCTATTTTTTTATCTACATGTTACATGTTATTTGTCGTAGTTCACGCTTATTTATCAAAATATGACGTTCCATCGCATTACATATTCTCCAGAGTTCACAAAAGGCTTAGAAACAAATGGCTTTCAAGGCTCCAAGTAAGCTAAGAAAGGATCATGGTAGATGGTAGTGTGCTTAAAAATGAACACCTTTATACAGAACAGTTCCCGTTATCGTTATTACAAACTGCTTTACTCTTCCCAATAATATTTTGCATCTGCAATCTCTCCTACTATATGATATCTATCACAAGTTGATCATAATCACACTAAAAGAAATATGGCTGCATGAGCTGTATGAAGATAACCTGGTTTCACTAAATGGCTCCACAATAATCAGGCAAGGCCAACTTTGTTCTGAAAAGAAATGCAGAGGAGGAGTTACAACTTTTATTCATTCCCGGTAGTGCATTTCAAACAATGTATGTTTTACACTCTATATTGACTTTATTGATTGTATATTTATAGAAAATATACCTGGACAGGACAGTATCTTAACCACCACAGTTTCTGCCCTGTTCGGTACAAAAGAGCCTTAGTAAGGTGCCTCTTCAGTAGAATCCAACGAATATTCACTGAAGACACTCTTGATGAAGAAGAAAGAAAGTTGACACAAACTCTGGTTGATAACAGTTATCCAGACAAGTTCATCAGGAGATATAAAGTAGTCAAAACACCAAGACCCACTCTCCAACTCGCCCCTAAGAAAGACGTGTGCGTCAAGCTACCCTATATGGGGCATCAAAGCAGCTTGATAACTAGACGAAGACTTAACGCTGCTGTTAAAAAGACTTTTTATGCAGCTAATATCACAATAATAGAGAATTTAAAGCCATTATATCTATCTAAGCCCTTCGAGCATGCAAAAAATGACGTCACATCCCACTGTATTTGCAATTTTGAATGTAAGTGTGGACACATATACATATGAGGGAGGACTCGTCCATCTCTGCATGTAAGAGCTTCAAAGCTTATTCCTAAATGGCTCCAGAAACAAATGGAATCTTCAGAACCTATTAAAGGTGAGAATAGGAGACCTAGCTCTTCTATTGCGAAACATATTATAGAGACAGAACATAAAATTGACGTTAACAGATCTTTTAAACCTATCTATAAAACGTGTTTGGGGCGTATCCTAAAGTTTGTGGAAGCCCTAGCAATTAGAAAGTTCAAGCCACCTTTATGCGTTCAAAAACAATTCATCACACTAAACCTTCTTTGGTAAATTTTGCTTCGATACCATAGCAGATGCACTTTTACCTCTGCTGTCTATTTCAGTGGTCTTCATTGTCATTTTGACCTTTAATATGTCCTTTTAACTTGACCTAAGTAGTCTATTTCCTCACCTCTTACCTCTGTATTAATTTCATATATATTCCTATGACAAGTCCGTGTGTGATCACATTGTTCGAAATGTGTTGCACAAATACATCACACGATTCAGACAAATTACGTCTTCTTATTGCTTTATCTAAATTCATAAAGGGAACTAATTGTTTTAGATTGTATTACTGTCAAATGTTGTCCCAAGCCTTTGTCAAAGTATAAATATATCCTCATCTTAAACAGTTATGTTACGCCTGGCTGTGCTGTCTCGGATCTATCTTATTTACCCAATGAATTCACTATAAGTGCTGCTTTCCATCCTGAGGACCGTCTGTCAGTAGTCACGAGCGACTTCGATTCCTGCGAATGTTCCTTCCTTGATTCACTTGACCAATAATATATAGTCAACTTTGTCACTCGACTCAACAAAACACAGGATTTAGTGTTCACAAATGATATTAGAATATATGAAGCAAGCGAACGTGCTCCGTATGATGAACTCAGATCATTGTATTGTTCGAGTTTCGCTCAAAATATATTGCATGTTACACTCAACTGTCTTCTCACACCTTTCCAAAAGAACCCAACAGAGACGACACGCACAGGATATCATACACAAACTTAGAGACATGCTAAGTGACACAAACTAGGAACTACTTGCTAATCACACACAGAATGATAAAATCCAAAAATATCACGGATTATCTTAGACTCCGCCTCAACGTGTGCTGACCTACACAGACAATATTTAAAATGCTTGGTCGTTTCCCTTCTCCTCTTCTCAAAACCCTATGAAGAGAAAAAGAGAGGTTGTACAAGTCTAAAGACAAATCTGGTTAAAAAAAATATAAACATCCTGATTAAATCAGAAATTCAAATGTTGTACATCATTCATAACTAAAGACTCTTGTCTTGTAAGACTCCTGGTAACATGTGGAAACTATTCAATGAAATTACAGGTTGTGGTAAGCAGTGTAATAATGTCCCCTCTATTGATGTAAGTACTCTCAAAAAGTCTTTCATACGCTCTCTCAAAATGCTTTTGTTCCCAATATAACAAATAACAAGGTCACTGAATTTCATGATTTAAGACTCTTGATGTTCTTAAGTGTATGAAATCTCTAGACCTTTCCCAAAGCCTAGGTCCTGATGGTGTACCTGCTATTGTCCTCAGAAGATGTGCTGATAGTTTATATACCCACTTACAAACGTACACGATACTTCCTTTTCCAGTATCGTTGTATCTGCTGCGTGGAAAGACATTAAAATAATCCCTGTACAGAAATCAAGTTCTGGTATTAATGTTAAATTTAAACCCATTGCAGCAACATCTTGTTTTTTGAAATTAATAAAGAGATCACTTTTACTGAAACTTGTACCCCCAATAAAATGTTTTAATTATCCCAAACAGTTTGATTGTAGCCAGGGCAGAAGTACTTTAGATAGTGATGCTATCATACGTCATAACACTGTCTCCTCCTTAGACATAGGGGGCAGATATTTACGTCGTTCCCTCCTCGTATACATGTCTCCTTCTGACTCAGTACCTAGATGCCTTTTGTTGAATAAGCTTTCCCATACGCAGACCGACTCCTAGGCTGATAACTGGTTACATTCTTATTTCTCAAATAGAATGCAGTATACTATGTATACTATAACTCTTACTTTGCCTTCCTTAATGAAGATGGTGTTCCTCAGGGTATGGTCCTCTCTCCGTCTCTTTATTCTTTCTTATTACATGTGTTGCCACCTTCGACTGAAATCAACCTCATCAGGTACGCTGATGATCTGACCGCCTCGCCTCCTGCCAGTGCCAATCAGTCTGTTACAAACTTAATTGATTTTTGTCGGACATAAGTCAGTGGTCTAAGCTAAATTATCTTACGTTAAATTCCTCAAAATGCAACATTACTGACTTCTCCTTTAGATATAAAAGTGATCTGCAAAGACTGGTTAATACACACTATAATTTCAGCATAGAAGAGACTGTAATAGAAACTAGGCCTAAAGCAAAATACCTTGATATAGTTCTATGCTTTTACCTTACCTGGTCATCCCATATTTCATTGATTCCCAAAAAGACGTTCCGTCTAAGCTACTATATTAGGAAGCTAAAGTAATCTGGAACCACTCAGCCTCTGCTTTTACAATTTGCTAACTCCTGTTTCTTACCTGTTGTACTTTACCGCCCCCACCCAAGTTGTTTGTGATCTACTGAAAAAGGATCATGTCACTTTGAGTAGGGTATTGAGGGTTATTAGTAGGGCGATTGGTATGTCACTAAGCTTGTCACTACAACACTTGATAGACATCTTAACACATGAGAGAAAAGGTCTAAATCCATATTCTCCAACCCCCAACACAGCTTCTTTTCTCAACTATCCCCTTCTATCTCATCTTGTAGAACCAGAAGTGAGTACATAGATTATATGCTCGTTCTACCAAGTATAGCAGCTCAAAGGTACCATCTGTGGCCCATATTCTATGCTACAAAGACAATCTAAATCGTCAAGCTTATGAATTACTGTTTTGCTAGCTAAATAATTTGCATTTTCCTTATCTCTTATTTGTAATTTATGGTGACACTACCTCAATTAGCTAACAATCTTAGCTATTAACCTTATTATTATTTACTATTTCTTTTTGTATTTATATGACTTCACTGTCACTACAAGTACCGAATAAGTGTGGTGAGAGCAGCCTGCTAGCCAATTGGTTGACATTAATCTACGTCAATGTCTAGGTCACTAATATGGGCCGTGAGAAAATATGATCAAGGCTGTTTCAACAACCAATCACAGCAAACTTAAACGTGGGCAAATATGATTCGCAGATAGATGGCTCCACTTTTCGAGGAACTCGAAAACAACCAATCGGAAGACTGCGTTTGTCTACTTGACTAGGCTATAATAATGTATGTGAAATTTATATAAATACGTGTTGGTTTCCGTAATAAAACGATCTGTTGCCTGGCATTTGTCTTCTGTTGTTACATAAGAAATGCCATTATTAATCATATAATATTATTTTTATATTAGTTTTTAGTGTTATTCAATGAAATGAGATGGGATATTGTGCCAAATGTTAAAAATTCCACACTGTATCATTAGAAATGGTTTTCAATAAAGCAAACTATTATTATTATTATTATAAGTGATTCAACTTGAAATCCCTCCATTAACCTGGCTTTCCCGCCTCACCAAACACTTGACGCCTCACCTCATTATATCACCTAACACGTGATATGAGATGCAGACACTTTGGATTACAGACACCTAGATAACGTCTCCATATCTTCCGCTTTCAATGGCCACGTCTCACAGCAGCGACGTAGGACGGAGCGAATTCCGCTGTGCAGTACTCATATCCTTTGATTGATAGTTGGAAAATTTTACATGGACCTTTTGTTTCCGTGCTGAGATTTATGCAGTAATCACTTATCCGTCGATTCTGATACAACTTAACAAATTAATGAGGCCATCAACACGCTCTGCTACTTCTCTTTCTACCTGCTCGTAAGTAGTCAAAGTTCTGTGTTCTACTCGGAATCGAGGAAATGAATAATAACAATCATCACGGATACTACTCACATTATCGAGTGATTCTGAGTTAACAATCTATCTGTGTACTACATGAAAATGAAGTTCCGATTGATTAGAAGTACAATTTGTAGACTTGTTTACCATTTCGGTAGAAGGAACTCTCTGACACATTCACCCAAATTTTTATTTTGTTTATTAGCTGAGCTATCGTGAAACAAAAGTAAATATTGGAGCCTCATTAGGACTACTCATAATTATTATTATCATTATTGTTATTATTAACATCGCCGAAGGATTCAAACAAAACCACAAAACATTGACGTTATCATGCGACAAAAAGGTGATCAAGTCTAAAGAATTTCACTAATTAACTTCTGAATTCGCTCTCACCATCTTCTCAATCTCTTTCTCCTATTTCTTCTTCTGTGATACTACTTGTCATCATATTAGAATAAATAACAAATAATGATATCAGCCACATGATCTCCGATTCCGAGTAATATTTCCTGGTGATGATCATGTTGATGATGATGAATATGATAGTGATCATATTTGCATTATGAATGAAACTCATTCCTTTGGTTGCTGTACAATGCCGACACTTATACAATAAATCATCATCGATGATGTTGGCGATTCTGTTGGGTTGAATAATGAAGCAGAATGAGGGGAACGAGGGGACAGGAATACGCAAAACGGATAAGAAGATTTGAGTAGATGTGGATTTCGCAGTCGACTGATTTGTTTTGTGACAGAAATTGAAAGATATACAGGTGAGAAGCAACAAGATTTAAGAAGCATTCAGCAGTGGGGACAGGAATTCAAGTGAAGATTTCGAAGCCGGAGGTGATGAATATATTCAACCAGCCACAATGAGCGTTGATTAGTATGAATGGAATAAATTTGAGGGAGGTCATCCTCTCCTTCATTTATGTACTCCTGCAGCATCCGTTTAGCCACAGGCAGACCTCACCGACAAATATGTCAACACCTGTCTGAAGTTACCGCATTTGGCCACTTCAATGTGTGTGTGTAACAGTTTACTTCTTCGTATCGAGCAAATTATGTCGACTGGACGTCGTGTTAAGTCACAAAATCATTCTGAAACACTATTCAGGTTGGCTATACAGCTAGAGAAGAAAAGGATGATACTAACAACTATATCTTCGAACACCTTATCAACTCGAAACATCAAGAATCTTTCGTGAATGCAACACAGGGCTACACAGAAACCCTGAAAATTGCATCGAAAGTCTGCGAATACCCTATCTGTGCATAGCTGAATCATTGGCTTTTGGAATCTGAAACCATATTTCTGTATTCAGAAGTACCATATGTATCCAATCACCCTACTATGACCACATTTAACGTTTATACCATAATGTTCCTCCATTTTATTAAGTAAGTTTACTATTATTATTGCTATTATTGTTATAATTTATCTCGTCAACATTTTTAAATTATCACTCTGAAACCGTTTATTAATAACATTGCTTTTTCATACAGATTTTTTCAAAACCACTTCGTCGGCTTTTCACTAGTTCTTGTTCACCATACACAATTCTAGTGACTGGCTATTTTCTCACGCTTATTACGTCGCGCCAACTTCTGCCCACTTTTACTTATTTTCAGTTAATCATCCCCTCTTTGATTACATCATTCATTAGGTAGTAGATACTCTAGCACAAATTAAACGTTATATCTGATTTGTCTTATCAATAATTTGTTAAATATGATCACGATTGTACAGCAGCTTATGAAAATAAATCGTCAATTGTCTTTGCTTCTGACGTCTGTCGCCTATGAGTCAATATGGTGGTAGCATTTCGTCCAAATGCTTTTATATGTTCACATAACCCCTTTTTAAGAATTTTTTGTCATCAGAGAGAGAGAGTCAGAGAAAGTTGATCTAGATTACTCCAATTTGTACAGCAGAATAATTTAAGAACCTTTTCTCTGGACATGTTATCATTAAGCTTTCAATCATCTTTAATTCTTTTAGTTGATTTCGATGTTCTTATGGATATGCCATTGGCACTGATCTTCTCAGAGAGTGAACTATTCACCCGAAACAACTTTGTCCTCTGCCGCAAATTTAGCTTTTAATTTGCTGGTCTCCAGACGATCTTTCCTGAGAGTTATTGCCAAGGCTGCCTGAACTGCTGTTGAAGTTTGAGGCGTACCAGTCTATGGAATGGACGAGCTTGACGCCTGCTCTGTTGACGAGGTTTCATACCTACCTGATGTGTAGATGGCCAAAAGTAATTAGAAGAATCCAAACTCTTCACATCTCCACTTGATTTGGATGAAGTCCGCAGGCTCGTCATCAGTAGTGCTTGCCTTCGTGAATATCTTGCGTTGTGTGCAGATCTAGGGAACTGTCATAATCTCCAGTCTCTGCGTGTGTATGTGAGCTCTGTTGCCATGGTAATAATATGTCATTGGTTCTCAAGATGATGACATAGTACACGACCATTCAGTCTCTGCCTGATTTTAACGTAGCTTTAGTGTCAACTGTTTCTCTTTCGTAATCCATAGCAACTCTGCTAATGATTTAGGACTACTATCGATGGCCTTCAATTTCACCTTGTCTAGAAGCACTACATCTCCTAACTGGCATCTAGCTAGTCTCTGTTAATGGCCAGAGGGGCTAGTTTTTGTACACACTATAGATACTCCTTGACACTTTCTCCACGGCGTTGAACGCAAGCATGAATGCTGGCCCGATATTCTAGGACCTGTCGTGGAGGAACAAATACTCAACACAAGAACGTATACAATGCTTCCATATCGACTGTATCTGAAAGCCAGTTCCTCTAAGTAATCTAATTAACGCATCATTTTAAAACAGTTGCTTTAAAATAGTGTGTATGGTCACATTTGTCTACTTTTCAGGAAATATCAAAAACTATTATTCTTGGTGGACAGATTCTTCATAACTTAAGTACAATTCATTATCATATTTAAAAAAAAGGTAAGGAGACACAAGTTTTATTTGGTTCAGTATTACAGAACAGAATGCTTTCACAACAATGAGAACATATTGTGGTGGCACGATTGAAAAACTTTACATAACTTCCAAAAGAAATATCATGCCATACCATGCAGACTGATCACCTCACTCATTAGTGGTTCTTGAGTTTATCTGTCAAAGTGAAAGAATATTTAATTCGTTTGACTCTAATGCTGAATTACTGCTTCTACTCAGACACTACATACGCGAGCATAAATTGAGTAGTATGATTAGCTAGCGGAAAAATGACATATGGTTATATGATGTAATTCTAAGAACTACTTCTGAATATACTCATTCTAAGTGGCTGTGTTTTCAAGTAGTTGTTTTCTCTGATTTGAATAGTTTATCTGTGAAGCTTTCATTCCCCTACTAGACACCATCCTCAGAGTATAATTCACTTTGAAGTAAGCTTTTAGGTTTCCCCACGAGTTTATTATTCTTCTACCTCGCTTACAAAATCCGGTGTTCCTCAAGGTGCCGTCCTCTCTGCTTTTCTTTTCTCTTTCTTCCTACATGACCTGCCTCATCCAAATGAAACTAACTTTGTCAAATATGCAGATCGTCTGACTGTATCACTGCCTATCACTTCCAATTCTGACAGCTCCAAACTTGATAGCTTTCTGTTGGACATCAGAAAGTGGTCTAAGTCAAATGGTCTTATGTTAAATCCTTCCAAATGTCAGGCAGTTTACTTTCAAGCATTGACGTGACTTACATGAACTAGGTAGTTCGCATGATGGCTGTAGCATAGATGGCACTGAAATTGAAACCAAGTCAAGCATTAAATACCTTGGATTAGTTCTTTCCTCTGACTTTTCATGTTCATCCCACATCTTATCAATCTCTAAGAAAATGTTTCGTCTTACCTTTTACATTAAAAAGTTAACACAATCAGGTATCAACCAACCTTTACTTGTGCAGTTTGTAAATTCCTGCGTTTTACCTATTGCACTCTATTGCTCTCCATTAATCTTTCCTGGGCTTCTCAAAAAAGGCCATATCGTATTACGAAGGGTATTATATGCTGTGAGTAGGGCTCGTGGTATGCCACTGCGTGAGCTCGCCAATACTATAGTCGAGAGACACATAAATTCCTGTACAAAATGGGCAAAGGCTATACTATCAGACCCTCTGGACCCCCTTTATTCTCAACTATCTCCTTGCATCTCATTAGGTAAGACGAGAAGTCAATATAAGAAGTTATATGCTCGAACCAATAAGTACACAAATTCTATAATACCCTATTTATCCCGTATTTTATGTGATGGAGACAATGTTATAGGCGTGAAACATATAAGTTACTATGTAATTAGCAAAGTGAATCGACCCTTTCATTGTTCATCTTTCTGTATTTTATGGTGTCACCCTTTCTATCGTTTAATTATAACTTAGCTATTTTATTTTTAGTTGTTATTACAATTATTACTACCATTTTTATACTCTATGCATATTTTTCACCGTGTTGCATACATTATTTTGCTATGTAGCTGCTGTAACAATCGTTGTATTATTGTTATTATGTAATGCGTATTTATAATTTTTTGTCGTTTTTGAGTATATTAGATGCAATATTGTACTGAATGCTGAAAATTCCTTGATGTATCATTAGTACTGTTTTTGGAATAAAGCTGTTATTATTATTATCTCTTCTGGTGACCACCTTGAAAGTGATTGGTTGTTTTTGTGTACTTTCCCACCCTCTAGACGACTACTTGTATTGGAACTGATTGTTTCCTTGACTTGAACTTTGACCTTTTGTTTATGTGTGGGATTTTCTTCGTATCAGTTGGTGAATTTTGTTTTTCTCGATGTGTCTGTCGACTGATCGTTCACTGGAATACCAAGCAGGCTTCTAAAAATTCTCAGGGCCACATTCGAGGCTATCAAAAAAGATGACTAAAAAACTCGTGGAGAAATCTAAAAGCTCACTTTAACTCATTGAAGTATAAGCTGAAGATGTTTCCTAGTATAGCAATGAAAGCTTCTCAAATAAGCTGTCCAGCTCAGAGATCACAACTACATCAAAATTCTGAAGCCTATTTGAAATGCTTTTCAAAGCCTTTCGAAGCGAATAGAAGAGCTGAAAATCCATATCTTGTTCTTTATGCTCAGGGCAGTAGATTTCCACATTGATTTCAAATTGATGAGGGTTTGTCTTACTTTTCTAATCCTCCCTGGCCTTGACATCACCTGTTCTAGCTGGAGTTGAAATGAATTTGCCTAGATAGACGAAAATGGTAACCTCCTTCGAATTCTTCGAGTTGATGTTGGTTGGTTCTTCTTGTTGTTATTCAGGGATCTTCATTAGAAAAATAGTTCTAGTGAAAAGTCATGACCAGTGGATTTAATCCACTGGGGAGTAAGGACAAATGCTCGCCACCGATGACACTAGCTAGTGCTAGTCGCTCTAAAATCACATTATTTGTAGAAGCAAGTATCCGCAGACTGGATATTGCATCGGGTCTCAGTGACTGAAATGTCTACAAGTTCACCTTGTAACCGGGGTTTCGAAACCCAGTAGGTACGTACTACTTATACGTCCAAAACTAGGAGGGGATAGCTTTCCAGTATTCCTTGGTTTTCAATCGACTGAGCAGAGAAACAAACCAAAATAATAATTTGTACGACTGGAAAGACGAAAGAAATGAATAGAAATACCACAGTTAAGGAGCCGAACAGGACAAGATTCATGATAGATATAGAGGTTGAACGACTTTCTCATCCACACACAACTATGCCTTCTGGTTGCATATGGTAAGGCCCCGCCCCCACGATACAAAGAAGTCGAAAATACATCATCTTTGGGGAGATTTTTTGTTTCACTTAATAAAAATGACTCTTCAAATCACGGAATATACACATTGGATCGTAGGAATTATTGAAACGATGACTGCAGCGAAGGAAGTTTTCTTTTCGACGAAGTCACCGTCAACAAGATAGCTGTATATTCGTGTACTTATAACAAATGGATGGAAAAGTTCCAGAGTAATTTTCGGTCAACTGTCAAATTAATAAAATTACAATTAGGAATTAAAATGCCACAATCAACAGGGGAACGGATAGAACTCAAACAAAGTTGCTTCATAATTACGGCGAATATTGACATGTTGTGCAATTAGGGGTAAGAAATGTAGAAATAACAAAAATAGGCAGGATGTTTGGATAAAAAATAATCTAGTGGGATCATAACTAATGTGACTAATAATTGTTTATGCAGTGAGAAATTAAATATGCAGAAATATGCAGGAAGTTCGGATATGAAAATATGGTGATAATAATAATAATTATTTATTTTATTCCCAAAACAGTACTTGTGATACAGAATGGAATTTTCAGCATTAATCACAATATTGCGTCTAATTTCCTCAAATTATAAATAAAAATTAATCACACAGAAAATTTTCCACATTTACAATAGAGGTAGTGTCAAAAACATGCAGCATATAAAATGGAAATAACACTAATAATGATAACAGCTAGGGTAATAATAATAAGAATACAAGTGAAAATTGCCGTTGGCTTGTGTCACACAGTATTGGCAATGTGGTATAGAAATCCTAACATGTTTAAAGATATTGAATATAATGTTCTCTTTACATGATATGGTGAGGGGAAAAACAAAGATTACAGCCATCATGGAGATAAGTTGGTGTTTGCAATTTTGAGAGTAAAAAAAACAGAGAAGTAACAGAACCATAAATATAATAGAAGTAATAAAAGTAAAACTTGAAGGTATATAAGGATGGATGGAGGAAATTGTTTATTTACTAGATGAAAAAGGTTAGTTAATTCTTGCCTGACACTATCTTCATCACATGAAATCCGTGCCAAGTATGATATCTATTATGTACTCGTCGCCAAATTATTGTTATGTACTGGTCGAGAATTTAGTAGTCCTGACGCAAGAAAGACGGAAATCAGAAGACCACTAGTTTTGCTATGATACTTCTATTTTCCAAAACACCAGGAGAATCAATATGTTACACAGGTGTGTGAGGGCAAAAATATAAGAATGTCCGAACAAGTGTGTGAACACAAGAGTGTGAGCGAATATTTAAAATGAACAAACCAATAGACAGTCTTAACATGATTGGCTAATTATAATGGAATATCGATCAATATATACATAGCAAAATTTATCAGACTGTCAAACAAAACACACATGTTATATGGATACATGTTACCAAGAACAGACTGTCAAACAAACACACATATTATATGGATATATATATCAGTATCATAGAATTCTTATACTTAGACGTGCGAGCATACAGTTTTCTGAAGTTACTCCTTGTTCTACCTGAGGAGATGCAAGGTGAAAGCTGAGGGTAAAGCGGATGCTCCAAGTCAGACAAAATCCCTTTAGCAAATTTATTGCACGAAGTCAAATGCCTATCGACAACGACGTTAACTATGTGGTCCACTGGGACACCACTCACCCTACTGACAGTCTTCAGTATTCTACGAATTGTGACATAGTCTTTTTTAAGCAAACCAGGAAAGAATAAGGGTGAGCAATAAAGAAGAATAGGTAGGATGCAAGAGTTTACGAACTGTAGAGGAGGGGTTGAGTTATACCCGAGTGTCTTAACTTCTTAATGTAAAATGTCAGGCGGAATATTTTACTGGAGATTGCTAAGACATGGGAAGACCAGGAGAGATCAGAAGAGAGAATGAGTCCAAGATACTTAATTTCTGATTTGATTCCTATATCATTGTCGTCAATTTTACAAGTGTCATGAGAATCGATGACTTCTTTTAACTGTCGTTTACATCTTAAGCTGAAATCAACAGTTTGACACTTAGAAGGATTCAGTTTAAGACCGTTAGACTCAGACCATTTGCTGACTTCCGATAGAAAGCTATTTATTTTAGTACAATCTAGCTGGGAGTTAACAGCCATTGAAACCGTTAAATCATCAGCGTACTTCACAAAGTTTATTTCATCAGAGTGAGGCAAGTCATGCAAGAAGAAAGAAAAAAGAAAAGGAGAAAGAACAGCACCTTGAGGGACACCAGCTTCAGTAGGCAATGAAGTGGAAGACTTCCCTTTATATACGGTGTACTGCTTTCTATCTGAGAAATAGGAATGCAACCAGTTAACAGCCCAACATTCTGTTTGACTAGCAGCAAGTTTATTTAATAAGATGTCCCTAGGGACCGAGTCGAAAGCAGATGTATAGTCTAGGAAGGCGCAACGAACAAATTTAGCCCCCTTGTCTAGACTGGAAGCAATGTTATGATATAAGACGGCAGCTGCATCTAAAGTGCTTCTACTGTGCTTATAGGCAAATTGTTTAGGGTCATTAAAGGATTTAAGCGAAGGTTCAAGACTAAGTAAAAGTAATTTCTCCATAGTTTTCAAAAAAGGAGACGTAATAGCAATGGGTCTAAATTTGACACATGCTCCAGTAGAAGATTTAGGTATGGGTACAACTTTAATGTCCTTCCAAACGGCAGGCACAATATTATCGGAAAAAGATTTGTTAAATAGATCAGTAAGAGGGTGACACAGAATATCAGAACATTTTTTAAAAATAATACTAGGTACATAATCGGGACCTAAGCTCTGGGAAGGGTTTAGAGACTTGAGGCACTTTTGAACATCATTTGTGTTAAAACCTGGAAAGGGGCTATTATTAACACAAGTGATGCTGGGAAGCATGGCATTTGAGGGAGAGTAAATAAAAGATTTGTTAAGAGTACATACATCAAAAGAATATGGAATATTGTTTATCTGCTTACCACCAGTGATTTCCTTAAATAGTTTCCACATATTAGAAGGATTTTTGCAGGATATGAATTTCTGGTTATATATTACATTCAACCTCTGCATTTCAGACTTAATTAAGAAGTTAGTTCTTTTTACACCAATTTTATCTTTGATTTTATATAGTTTTTCCTTCTCTCTACGAAGCTTTTTAAGTTGAGGCGAGGAGAAACGGTCAAATTTGACGAATAGTGTTTCTTTTGGACAACAGATTTCAAAACAGAATTTCAGATAGGATGTAATATTAGAGATATTGTCATTAAGTGAATCAACATTAAACAAATCCCATCTTGTGTCACTGAGCATGTTTCTAAGATGATGTACGTTCTCATTTGAGTAGCATCTGTGAACAACTTTCTTAGACAAGTTTGAGAGGGCTTTACTGTGTAACTTTCCGTAAATTTTGGGTAAGACTCGTACAATACAATGATCAGAATTGAAGAGCGGGGCTCTTTTACGAGCTTCGTATATTCCAGAATCATTTACAAATACTAAATCAAGTGAAGTATTTTGTCGAGTTGGGAAATTAACAACATTTGCATGGCCCAGCAATGTAATAAAACTGCAGTCGCTGGAGTTGAAGTCGCCGGTCACTATAGATAAGGAGTTACCAAACGAAGCAGCAGCAAAAATAGTGAATTCATCAGCGAAGATAGATAGTTCTGAGGGACTGCAACAAGGTGTGATATAGATATTTGTGACAAAAATGGAGCTATACTTAGGTAAGTGTTTAGGTCGACATTTTACAGTTATACAGTCAATATTGTCATTTGAGAATTTGAAGCAGACGTTGTTGGCAGTAGACCACTGAGAATTAATAAAAGTGGCAACACCACCACCTCTCTTCTTCTTCGAGCTGCATCGGTCTTGTCTGTAGATTGTGAACCCACTTAAGGAGACTAAATTGTCGTCATATGAATCATGGAGCCAAGTCTCTTGAAGAGTGATTACACCAGTATTACAATATACATTTGAGTATAATAGAGAATGCAAGTAGTTAATCTTGTTCGATAATGACCTGCAATTTGTGCTCATAATCACAGGAACAGTCATCTGATGCATTGGAGTACACTTTAATGATCTCTGCCAACCTCCATGATGCTTTTTCTTAACGTTATTATATACTCGTAAATCAACGGGTTGAAGACATTTTAAATAATCGCGAGAGTAAGTAATGCGACTTGGATACATAATTGAATGATTAAAACAAAATAAATCCGAGGAAATAGATGCAATATGTAGGATGGAAATTTTGGTAGCCCAAGATTTAAGCAGGCCGCCATTTTAATGTATCGAAAAGTTCTCAAGCACATTTGAATTGAAATGTGGAATACCGTTGAGGAGTTTTCGGGGAGGACGAGGAAATCTTTCATATTCCATATTAGTCTATACCTCATATTGTGGAGCAGTGAATGAGAAGAAAGCATAGTGCAAATAGATGCTTCGTGTACTCTTCAAAAGCATGCATTGCTCTTGTCCGTAAGACAGCCCTTTTGATTATTGTGATGATGATCATCATGGTATCACATTCTTCGATTGTGATTTTCAAACAGGAACACTACCTACTCGCAATCTGCGAAATTTCAGGCGTCAGTATGTAGAGTGCATCTTATATTTTCTTTCGTCACTATATATAAATATATCGCTTTTCGTTGATTCATCAGAAATCCACATAGTCATCAGTATTTACTTGCACCCATAGCGGAGTTTGAGAATAGGCAGCTGAATGAAGACTCGAGTTGATGCAAGGTCACTATTAACAATCAAAGGGATTATGACAGACTAGAAGAAACGTTGTCCAGAATAAACGATAGTTCAACTTACAAGTCACCACTGGCGGTTCTGTTGCTTCTGGTTTACCTGTTGAGTGTGCAAAATAGGGTTATAAATACACGAATATACTTACATGTGCACAAACAAATAGCGAATAAAGTTTAATAAGATCCCTTTTTCGACCGCAGGTTTAATTTTTTGATGTCAGAATTGTCATCACGTATAGAAGAGGTTTCCTAGGGAATCGGTCAAGTGACGTCACCAGTGATGTCAACGAGACATTCACTAATTTGTTTTGACAATAAGTTTGAATGCATCAGCAAATGCGCTGTCCTTCAGAAGATAAAGATGTCAATATTTTGAACAGATGGCCGTCTTTCATTCGCATAAGTTGAGTGTTGAAATATTGTAAGCGACTTGGTTATCATGCAAGCGTGTTAATGGTGTTGATGATACTTGACTGTGGATAATCGACGATGGTAGCATTAATCATCCGCGAAATAAATATACAAAGAATATCTGATCACTCCACCACATATATTACTCCTCATTGATAATGAATACAAATCATTGATTGTCTCTACGCTCTCCTATGACATCATTTTATCTCGGAATTAATCAATACAACACCATAGTGTGAAATGAAATCTACTGGAGTTCTTTTCTCGGTTTTGGTTTTCTTCCCCCTACCAGAAACTCATCAAGCAAACATTGTACGTTGAAGTATTCTTAAATTGTAAGAAGTATCACGGATAGTATGGAGCTCAGTGATTGGAGTGGCTGATGTTCCATACGGAAGTATTGACTGGTTATCAGTAGTGAAATCATATTGAGACGACGTGTTGAGTAGAGAATCGAACGCGTGATCAGTGATTTCATGATATGCATGACATCGACACATTCATGTGAATATCCACTCCTCAACAGGCCAAACATTCATATTCAAAGATGCAAAATATCACTAATCATGCATTGAAACATTTATGCTCACTGTTCAAAAAGTCATTCAAGAATTCTACATCAGTTGACGAAAGCAGAAAAATTGAGAAGCAATTTATAGAAATGTTCGGCATTTAATTTTCACAGAATAATATGAAAGTTACAGGAGTAAATACGAGCTCAAATCAGTTAGAGGACCACTGGAAAACCAACAGGGAGAACAGACGGCCGTATCTTCAGCTCAGCTTTGTACTATTTAGCAGTGCGCACCCGAAATAGCTTTGTGGATTCAGGACATTCCAGTTACGGCGCCAGCTTGTAAACCATTCATGCACCGACACCTGAATCAACGATCATTGATGTCCAACTTCTGTCAAGTCGTGATTTGTATCAAGTGCAACCAACGGTGTGACCAGCGATGTGCATCAATTCAAGCAGTGGCTGGCGCTTGTGACCTATACATTATCACGAATATGCAGAACCTGGGATAAATGGACCATTGAGTAGGATCACACTCTCTCAATTGTCTATCAGCTTACCTCGTTACCAGATTAGCTTGATCTCGAATGCTCGTGCGTGCGTGTGTACTGGCGATAAGCGGAAAACGAGGCAATCAAAACAGCTCTTTAGTATGCCAGGCTTGTTTGTCATTGGTTCTTGACTCGTGATGGATCACGTTGCAAACGAAATCCCTGCAAATTAACACTTGATACACAACAGCAAAGTCGTCTGGGAAATAATTGAGAATGATATTTGAATTCTTCACTCAGGTGAATGATGTTGCAGTATTTGTGTTCACTGTGAGCTGGAGGGTTCGCCTGCAAAGCTATCGTTGAATATCCTGCGCGTGGAGACAATCGACTCATTTCTAATAACCTGTTCAGCGTGCAAATCACGTCAACACTAAACGTCCCTCCTCGGTTGAATTCAATCATTCACTTGACATGAATGATTCAGATGAATACTTATATGTTAAATGACTTTTCAAGAAATCTACTTTTCTATCCATTGGCGCAGAATGCTGGCCACATCCGGATTGCACATGCATAGGTCTGTGTGGGCAGTTAACTACTGATCAATTCACTGGCAAACGGATCACGCTTTGTTAAAAGTCGGTGAAGGTTCAGAGGCGAGTGGTGGGATTGTTGCAGATGAGGAAGAACAAGGAGGAGGCGAAGAAGAAGGAGCTGAAAATTTCGTTGTGCTAACCTGCTTTGGCGATTTTCTCTCTTGCATTCGGATCATCTAAAAAGAACGAAACCATTCAGTGAGGAGTTGACACTCGCTCGTCAGAGGTCACTGAAAGCAGTGACACGCAATTCGCATAAAACGAAATGAAAGATTGATATTTTGAAAGAAAATATTGACGAATACATGTGAATTTGGATAAGGTCAGTCAATACATTATTACGCATCACGCCTGGTTGCTTTGAAATGCGAAATATACCACAAATGCTGAGGGAGGCCCTGACTCACCTAGGTCTCGTGCATGCTGACAGTCACCAGTCAGGTAGTCCTATCTATAATCCTCAGGGATCTCATTTACACGGCAGTCAGAAACGTCGTCACTGAGCTAGCTAGCTTTTCGCAATCGTCATTGAATTCCTGTTCAAGTGTTCTGCTAACGAGTGACAGCAAACAGGCAGGAAGCCTACGGCCGACAAGAGCCTCTCGACAATTGCCACCAGCTAACTAATTGCACGAATTCTAAACACACTTTAACGGAGATCCACGTAGCTTGTCGGTGACCACATTACAAACTTGACTGATAGAATTCAGTCTGCGGAAAACGCCAAGAACTACAGACATAACACTAGTCAGTGTCCAATCGAAGTATTACATGTCTCATTATTCAGCTTCATTCCGCAGAATACACTTCCCATTTTCGCCTTGCGCTTAAGTGTATTGACAAATTCGAATCCTTGAATGCCCAGATGGGGTGTAGTACTCATCATGATACATGTACAATTTTCCTTGTTCGAAATACGTGAAGGAAACACTTTCTGTATTCGAGCGAGTGCCCGATAAATTCTGTCGTTTCTTGCTTACTTTTCGGAACGTACGTCTTATTCATTCGAATATCTGTGGAGATGAATCAGGCAAATTACTCGTTAATTAAAATCAATGCGTGCATAATTTGAATAACACGAAAAAGATATCTGGAAAATTCAGTTGCCCCTGGATATTTTCTGACGTTTCTTGAACAAATCACGTGACACCAAGGGGTGACAAGGTAGTTTCATAACATTTTTTAATTCCTATTTACAAATAACATGAATTTTCCAGGCTAAATCAGTGAATACCGGCGTCATTAATTCCTGCGTGCTCATTCAATGCATTGTTCTCTGACAGTCCAATAACCTTATGGAAGATTTGCCTGAATTCAAGATGTTTTTAAATTCCGGTCTAATTGCCTGCATGTTCGACGAGTCGTCTTTGATCCCTGTTGTGGTTTGTGATGCTGTTGTTTCTGCAGCAGGAAGACAGGCGTCTCAAATCGATAGAAGGCTGTCATATGACGTTTGAGATTATCACCCTGTGATTCATCCACTGATTTGCGTTCGTGGCGAATCATAAATTCACCTCAACGCAGTGATGTGACTCAGACAACCTCAATATCTCACGTTAGGTATGACACAGTAGGAACTTGTGAAGATGACTCGATAAACATTTTCAAACACAACTTGGATTTGCTCACATTCAGGTGTGATTTTCATAAGTTCATTCCATTCAACTGTAAATGAAGGAAATAAATTTCGAGTTAATTGGCAAGTATGAAATATATGCATCGAGCGACAGATAAGGCGGGCTCCACAGTGACAGGTGAACTGATTTGTTCACAAAGAATTGCTAACACGCCATCTTATTTCTCCAGGCCGTCCACAAGTCATTATCGGGCAGGAGCACACTACTCGAAGCCGTGATCGGTCGATGTGTTTCCTGTTTAAAAGAGTTGAAAACCATTATCCTGCATGGCTCTAGAAGTGTAAAGGCGGATCAGCGACCAATGTCACTATCGAACACTACGCAAACAATATCCATTCCACGTGAATAAACGCCTACTAGTTCAAAGTGATCCAGCGAGCAGAGAATAACCTGCCAAAGTCTTCTCGTCATGCGTACAAGAGGAAATCTCTCCACCACTCCTAGTAGTATGGTAACAGACGCGTTGATTTTTACTGACTTGTGATTTGTGTGCTTATCTTTCGGATTCCTTGTGACTCCTGCATTTCTCTACAACTCTCACACAATTCAATATTCTCCTTTGTTTTCAAGTGCACCGTGACCGCAAGTCACTCAATAAATTGTTCACGTTATTCAGTTAGCTATAATACACTGGTTCATGTGTTGTGATGCATAGACAACTCAAAAACACCACTCTCTAGTCAATCATAAACTGAAATCCTACCAGTCAAGATTTCATTGTTCACCATATCTTCGAAGTATTTTGATTGCATAAGCAATAACCCAGATTCATATTTACTCTTGTTTCTTTGACGAAACTCAAGTGACACACTTTCACCCAAAAACAAACTCATGTGCATACAGCAGTAATGAGAGTTAATGCAACTGTAGAGCTAAGTGAATGAATTCGACACTGAAAGGGAACTCTCGTTGACCTACGGCATTTCTGTGTTCAGTAGTTTCTGGATGAAGATTATTCATGAACCCTGACTGAATGAATGGCTGTCTGAATTCAACATAGAAGTTTGCAGTGTTGTGTATCAGTTCGAGTTGCCACACTTCACTGAGCTCACATATCAAGTGAAGAAAGTCAAATAAAACGAAAAAGAGACACCAAGAAAAGGCATAAGTCAGAGAGAATAAGGATATCGAAGAAACTTACAGTTTAATTGAGAGTGGAAATTTCACAAGGAGTTGATGAATGTGTGCCAATGAGCACGGCTTTCAAACATTGCATCAAATGTCTCACCCTGACGAAGACTTCAACCCGTAGGTCAACACATTCGTACAAGGCTTAAACTGACTCCTGTGAAGATTAGTTTTAAATCCATCTGCATGTGAGTCACATAGATCGACTGATGGTCAGTACATTTTTCCACCAACAAGTACCTCCACAAATAGATGACATCTAAGTGTCTCTGTGTTTCTGTGTGATGCAGTCACAAGCGCATTATGACTACTTCTGAATCAAGTGTTGAAGACAATAATGTGATGAAACACTCCTCTTGACTGACTAAAGCATACACAAATCAACAATGATGTCTTGATGGCGACTGATATAATACATGTGTGATAATCAGTGACTGTTTCGAAATGGTAGAAAACACAAGTTAATACATTGATGCGGTGTCCTCGTGTTCCACATCAAGTGACAATGTAGTGAAATAACTGAAATTATTTCAATTCACGAGTGCTTACCTACTGACGAATTCCTCAGAAGGAATAAGAATTCTGTGAAAAGAATTGTTGTGTATGAGTTGTGAAGAAGGTGCGAGATGCAATACATTGAAAAGAATTTCGAATAATATTCGTGAGAAGATATTAAGCAAACAAGTGTTAGCCACTCAAGAGCACCATTCGACTTCGATGCATGCTAGTCTCCTGCAGTGGGATGTCAGCTGGTGAAGTCATGTTATCATTTCATATTAGTAACAGGTGGGCGCATTGTGGAATACATCAAATTAATTGCAGTCATATTTCGATGGCCACACACACTAATAAGTTTGTGTGTCTTTATATTATTTTCGTATTTCGAGCTCACTTACAGCTGGAGATCACAGCAAATGATTTTTCGAATTGTCCTCGTGCAATTCATGAATTTGAGATTCGTAGTCATGTGTGTATGCATAGGTCAGTTCTGATGCATGCATGTTTGTGCATGGTGAAATGCTTTCTATGTCGCTACCGGTGGGACCGGTGAGTCACTCTTTTAGCATGCAACGCCTGTATCCACAGAGATTTTTTACACTGTGTATACATGACTGTTGTTCATGAGTGAGACGAACCTCTCAGTATCATTATTTCCCATTGTCACTGACGTGTGTCATATACCCATCTTCGTCAAGAATATATTGATTATATGAAGTATGGTACAGGTGAAATGTCTTCCTTTAAATACATGAATGTGTCAGGTACTATTGGTAAGATGGGCGATGTAACGACCATTGCTTCATTTTGTTTTTCTTGAACACCTTCCATATTGTGACAAGCAAAATCAACGTTTTCTCTATGCCCTTCTCATTGAACCTATCCTGAAACATTCTTTATCCTTCCTTTATTGAAGGCGGCGTCAGTGTCCGTGTATTCTGAGTGTGGCATTTCAAAATCATCATGAATGAATAGGCTATTCTTCCTTCCATTCCACTGCCATAGGTGGGCGATATTTAAAGTATTTTATAAACTCACTTTCGTAATTGTCATTGATTTTCATCCAGCCATCTGTAAACGAGTGAGAAAGTGTCATCAGTGGCGATTGAAACATATGTGCGTGTTTGTGTGCAGTTACATAGTGGGCTTCATGACACGATGAATAGGTTTCGAATGAATTCAATGTGTGCAATCACTGATATCCGTGTATTTAATTGACAAGTCGCTAACACTGCACAGACAGGTTTCATGGTGAAGTGTGTTAACGGCTATGTGAAAGCAGTTGTCTCGTCGTCCCTCACCATTCAGCTAATGGGACTTCAACTGACTGAGAAGTGGCTAAAGCAATGTGTTTCCGAAGCATCCAGACATCTTACATTTCAAACATTCTCAGTCACAATCGAAAGATCATGATTGATTATATTCTCACGCAAAAATGTGAAGTGAGTTCATGCTTCGACTTGTCTGACGAGTTTGTCAATCTCTCAGTGATGCAGTTTGAGGTTTTTTTCTATTTGTCAGATCTATTTTGTTCTTCTAGGTGACCTACTTGAATGACCTTCATGTTTGAATTGAAATCCAACACGATTCAACATATTAGTCTATTTCTCGAATGGAATAGCAATGAATATGGAGAAAGCATAGTGCAAGCAATTACGCTGGGTACTCCGTATACCATGCAGTGCTCTTGTCCAGAAGACTGCTGTTTTGATTGTTATGATGGTAATCATCACCTCCCATTCTTCGATTGTGCTTCTCAAGCTAGAAAATTACCTACTTACACACGAAAGAAACACTCACAGCATGCGTTCTCATTATTGAATGTGATGTTTCAAGCGTCAGCGTGTGGAGTACATCCTTCATTTTCTTTTCGTCGCTAGATACGAACGGATCGTTTGTTTGAGATTCACCAGAAACCCACACAGTCACCATTATTTTCTTGCACCTGTAACGGAGTCTGAGAAAAGGCAGGTGAATGAAGCCTCGAGATGATTTTAGCTAACTTCCAACAATTACAGGGAGTGTGACAGCTGAGAATGAAAAATCTTATCTGTTGAGCATAATAGATGGTAGTTCAACTTACAAGTCACCACTGGCGGTTCTGTTGCTTCTGGTTTACCTGTCGAGTGTGCAAAATAGGATGGTAAATAAATACACAAATACAGTGACATGTGCACAAGTAAATAATGAATAAAAAGTAATAAGATCTCTTTAAGCCAGATATATAATATATTGACGTCAAAACTGCCAGCACGCAGAGAAGATGTTCTCTAGGGAATCGGTCAAACCATGTTACCAGTGATGTCATGCACTATTCTGTTTTGAAATCGCATTTCAACACATCAGCAAATGCTCTCTCTCTCAGAAAAAAGGATGGCAATATTTCGAAGAGAAGTTCGTTTCACCTTAGGTTAATTTTGATGTGGATATATGCTGAGAGATATGGTTATTACGCAATACTTTTGATTATGTGAAAGACACACAAGTGCCGATGACCAACGAAGAAATCAGCTCTGGGACATTTCTCACGACGTCCAGCTTATTGTCTCATTAGGGAGATCTGTTCACCGTAAAGCGTGCAGATTGCAGCAGTATCTTCAATAGTGCGTGTGATGCACTCAGGTGATAATTGTCTATATCGATCTACAGAGAGATGAATAATTGACACAGGAGACAGAATATGGAAAATCAGTGATGTGGTAGACAGTGACGTCAGCACAGCATTTTGGTTCATGTATGTACTCTTATTAGGAATGTGCATGTTCGAAACCTGCATTTGATCACAATTACCAGTATGAAGTATACATGTGAGCATGAACAACATTTGTTATGCACAGTGTAATGTTCATCACAGTGTAGACTGTGGAGCTGAATAGGATTTCCAAATCCATAGACGACTTGAAATATTCATTTTCATTTTCCGAATTTATTGACTGGTGAAACGCTCTTGTCCGGTTAATAGAACTGCTCGTCCATTGTGATTTGTCAGACTTTAGCACATATCATTCCAAGTGAATTTTGCAAGCAGAATTGCATCTGATCATCTGTATTCATCCAGGTCAGCTGCGGTTAAAGTTAAGAAATCTTTCGTATATGCTTCTGGTGGCATGCCTGCTAAGTCTCTCAACTGCGTCTTGTTTTCCTTATTCTGAGTGCAGTGGATTTCCATATCTTTCTCAGATAGATGAAATCCTATCTCGCTGTTCTAATCCTACTCTTGCCAAGCTCGGTGGTGTTGCCTGCAGTTGCAGCAATAATGCACAATAGGTAACAGAAGTGGATTCCTTCAGCTTCCTTCATTTGTCTCCCCACAGAAGTGGTTATACCTGTTGTTAATCACCTTCACCATATGTGTGTTCTCTGGTATTCATGTATTTCCTGCTGATTTGATTCATTTGTCGGTTACCAATTCTGAATGTCCGGGTACGTGTCACATTGGATATAAGTCGTCCGAGATCACGAAATTCTATCGTCTTCATATCAACACAACATAAAGCGGTATTCACGCAGACACCATCTGTTGTATTATCGAGTCAATAACATGAATACGAGGATGGATTTTGATAATTTCAAAGCATCCGCCCCTCTGTTTCTTATGAAATTTCTCAAAGACCGTCAAAATACAGGGAATGGTCATGATAGTTCTTGGAAATGCAGGCCACTCTTATTTTACTCATTCCACGAATTTATCAGATAAGCATCAAGAAATGGTTCGGTTTTGGTGTAAACATACTCATTCACACGGGTAAATGGAGTTATCATCAAAGCAATTGTAATTCAGACTCACCTACGATTGCGGCCGATTCACGTCCGTAATCTAGTTGATGGAGAAACGGAAAAAATACTTCTATTATTAGAGAAGACACATGTGACTCAGTGTTTGCTTGACAGTCACTCCACTGTGTCTAAGCTGGTCAAATCAAGTGATAAATGCAAAAATATCTACTGTCTAGATGTAGTATAGTGTCTTGTAGTCCCGGAGTAATTGTCGCTCTATTCTAGAGACAGTGTTGGATTTCACAGTCCCTAGATGTACAAAATGACACAATTGTTCTCCTTCATCGTTGCTGATGACAATACAGCATATCAGGTTTATCACGTTGATTACAGAGTAGTGGGAAACCAACAGGTAGTACTTGAACGCTTCTTCCCGCCCTCTAGCTTGCGACTCTTCAGTAATGCTCACGCATTGGGCTCGAAGACAGGGACTTCACATTTTAGAGGCAAGCTTGTAGATCATTCAACCACTCGCCAACGACTAAATTGATCAAACTAGAAAGAAACAGGTGTCCAGTTTTCACAGGCTTTTCAATGCTTCTCTCGCAATCAATCTCGTAATCAATCAAATACCTGCAAACCCACACTGGATAATGTAGTATTTGTCAAAGTGGTTTCTAAGGCTTTTCCACGACCCGCGTATTCCATTTCGCCTGAATATTTGAGATCGCTTTCATTGCTTAACCCTCCATCGTGGCTTTTGATTATAATGTCGCGTAAATATGGCAATTCTTTGTTGTAACACAGTATAACATGTTTCATTTCAGTTGCCTGAATACTTTGAAGTACGCGTGGATTATATCCGTTTCTTGAGAACTAAGAATTTACTGAATGAATATTTGTTTTTAAAGATCTAAATCGTGTTCTCTATGCTGGGTGTTTGCTTGAATTTCCAAACTGATTTCATGATAATGTACTTTTCTCTTGTCCTACCCACATCTTCAGCCTTTCTGTCTACCTGCATTCCAATTGGTACCTTCTATAAAAGTGGAGCT
The DNA here is from genome assembly GCA_944472135.2 of Trichobilharzia regenti. Lineage (NCBI taxonomy): Eukaryota > Metazoa > Platyhelminthes > Trematoda > Strigeidida > Schistosomatidae > Trichobilharzia > Trichobilharzia regenti. Next base: position 65,403,085 of record OX235266.1, on the reverse strand, counting down.
ATTAACCTCTATAAAATTCTTCTGTTGAAAATTTTTCCTGGTACTTGTTGTTCAGGTGAATTCCGGTCTTCGACGTTTTCCTTCTCCGTTAGTTTTTTTTTGATTTTGCCTGTTATACTTAAAATTTGAATCCCCTAGGCTGACCTCGATGAAATGTTTTTATTTCTCAGTACACTCATCGTGGAAGATTTTAGTGATGACTGAATAACTGATATGAAATGTGACTTCTCACGGACACACACACGGATTACTGTGAAAACTCTCCTCTTTAGTGAACAAAACTGCCTATTTATTGTGATCTATCAGAAAACGGAACACTTCTCACTGACTTCATTGTGTATCATATGTAAAATTAGAAGTAAAACACACTTGATATTTCTGTCTTCTCCTTCTTTGTCTTCCTCCTTCGACGCCCTAAAATATACAACACCAGATAATATGATCTAATTTTTTATATAAAGTGAATCGCTGATCATCGCAGTGGAATATGTATTGTTCCTTCCATCCTATGCTTCAGACTATTTCAGTACTTCAGCGATCGTCTGCAACCACAAAGCCAACGACTGAGCGATATGAATGCATGCCTCAGAAAAAGATGCTTTATTTCCAAATTCCTACTACGTCTTCTGACTGACAATCACTGTTAACTAACTGGAAGTATATTTAATTGAATTTTAGATTTTCCTATCGATTGACAGGACCGAAGTGGTCGGTCTCAGGTTGACATGTCGGCTTCTTGTGCAGATGCTTCGACAATATCTGGGAACTTAATTAGTACTTAATTAGTGGATGATGACTAGCAGTGGAATCCAGGATTAGGCGTATTTCGTCCTACAGCTGGATGTACCTGCATTTCTCATTGAGTGATGATGTTCTCACCGGGGCTCGAACCCAGTGTCAATAGCTTCAAACGCCAAAGCGTTATCCACGAGACCACTTGAACCCCGAGAGCCATCTCTGCACTGAAGGTCTGCAGAAGAAGCCGACATGTCAACCTGAAGCCAAGAACCTCGGTCCAATCAGTCGAGGGGAATATCTAAAATTCAATTAAATCAATATGACTCGTTGCACGAGAGGTGGCTCTCAGGGCCCAAGCCGTCTGGTGGATAACGTTTTGGCGGGTGTTTGAAACTATGGACAGTGGGTCTGAGCCTCGGTGGGAACATCATCACTCACTGAGAAATGAAGGTATATCCAGATGGCGAGTCTCAAATAGGACGAAATACGCATCTTGGATTCCACTGCTAGTCACCATCCATCAGTTAAATACTAACTGGTAGTATGTATATCAATGTAATGTGATGAATTCTCAGTAGCATTTCCTGTTTAATGATTGGAATTATAGTTTTCCGAAGTGATGTTTCTCAGGAAGGTGAGCAGATTATTTCAAACAGATTGTGAACTAACCTGATTTTCCATTTGATTTCCTTCTACTCGTGTTCAGCACATTTTCACGACCTGAAATTTCAGTATAACACTCGTTAGTAGAACGAATTGATACAAATTGTGGCAGCAAGGTAATGTTCGCTTTCCAAATATAATGAAGTTCCAAGTTTATTCTTCTGCCATACTAAGTGGCTCGTCATCACGGGTCACCCTCAACTGTTATTATTATTATTAGATGGTTGCAAGCAATCGGTAGGAAGCCCTGAAAGACTGATGTTTCGTGCTTGTTGGCCGACATTCGTCAATCAGCGAAACGTACCTAAGAGCTTGGAGAAGCTAATTCAGTTCCTGAAATTGAAACCTGTGTGACCCACATCTGTGGGCGGAAACATTACCACTAAACTACTCGAACATACGTTCAACCTTCTGTAGGACTGAAAAATGAGCACTGAATGGACACTAAATATCACCTTATATCATGCGTGTAGTCCATTGTTTTATGTCTGCCGAATTCTACTAATCCAAATGTGAGAATAAAACATTTCAAGTATCCAGTAATATTAGTGGAACAAAAGACGTGGTACAGCAACCCACTTCTTTTTGGCAAATAAATTCACATTAATTTTACATTCTTAGTCCTAGGCACAAGTTTTCACAGAGAATTCTTGTGTTGAAAGTGTCGAGTTTTCATCAGCTAAAGTTACAAATATTCATGGGGACCTAATCACGTCTGAATACTGGAAGATAACAGTTAGACAATAAGATGTGTAATTTACTGAGTAACTTCTGATCGGGATGCACATGAAAACTAACCAGAATATTGAATTGTGTGAGTGTTCTAGAAGAATGTAGGAGTCACATGGAGTCCGAAAGATAACCACACAAATCACAAGTCAGTAAAAACCAACGCGTCTGTTACCATGCTACTAGAAGTCGTTGAGTAATTTCCTTTTGCATGCATAACTCTGAATTTTCCATGTGAATGACCAAGGCTTCAGGTAATAAAAGGCAGAGGAAAACCCATTGACTGTGGCAGGTTATTCTCTACTCTGTAGATAACTCTGAAGTAGGAGGCGTCTGTAAACATGGAATGGACAGTGTTGGCGAGGTGTTCAATAGTCACACTGCTTCTAAAGTCACTACTACACTTTTGAAGCCATGCTGGATGGTGTTTTGAATCTACTTTTAATAGAATAGCGTTGATCTATCATGGTTGCACTTCTGCTGACTTCGGCGTACTTCACATTTGCTTGCTAGTTTTATTCTAGCCCCTTTAAACTATTGCGTTTCTTTCTTGGATAATATCATATTTTGCTTTATACCTTTGTGCGTCTTGAGTATATCTCATTCATTACACCATTCAACTTATCAAAAAAGTTCAACGCACTCATTTGACACATTTTATTCATCAACTTGCATTAACAACGATGATTACTACAACATATCTGTGTCATTAGCGCCATATCATGTGGATATCTCTTACCTTCGACGAAGGGAAAATATGCCGTAAACATGTGTGCAGCTGTTACTGCTGTTAAACTGCAAAAAGCTTCATCAGCAGAATGTAATTAGAGTGGTTATTTAGTGTGTTTGTGTATACAAGAGACGACCTATAAAATGTAAATATGTTTAGACTTGTTTACATGCAAAGAATTTTCTATAGATTTCATTTTTATTATCAATGAAATATTATTTAATGCTATCAACGCACAGTTGCACTGTGTTTCCCTACTCGAATGAGTAAACTTACTTGAATAGGCTGGTCTTCTATTCGCTAACTGAACATTGGTGTCTGTTAAAAAGAGTGGATTCAATGACATGACAAACAACAAGCAGAGTAAAGCAGATCTGATGAAATATCTTTACATTCAGAATATCACAGATGTCAAGACAAGTTGGATCAGTATTTTGAGAAATTCCCCAGATTGAAACATTATCGACTGCAGTATTGGTCCAGATATGAATAATCTATATGACCACCGAATATTGACCTTCTCTGACTTGGAAAATGCTTAGTGATTGAATTTCCCGATATTATTATTAGTGTACTGTCAAACATGAGTGTCTAACTGAAAGCTACATGTTTCTTTGCTTAATCAAACTCGCATCAAAAATTATCCTTGAACGTTAAGTATTACTCAAAGAAATTTTGTCTTTCAAAATTCGTAAATAGATATATGACTTCAAGGATTGAAGCTGAACAGCTTCGGTTTTCAATTTAAGCCACAAACATGTCTGGAAAGTGACACTGTTTAGTTTTTTATGAGTCTCACACAAACTTCTAACCAAACAAATTAAAATCCGAGGTGAAATGAGAATCACACTAGTCAAAATATTGTAGACTTTCAAATAGTCATCATTATACCAAGAATTGATGTTTGAAATAATTGAGCCATACATTTAAGTCACGTTTATGCCATTGTTCTGTTCAGCACAGGCAAAACAAACCGAATGCAGATAAAGACCCCAGTACTTGAATTTAATTCAATCTGCGAGTATATATATATATATATATACATAAATGCATCATCACGTGTCAATGCTCTGTTAGCCCGGTAAAGGCTGGAGCCGTTAAAATCCTCCATCAGTATATTGCAAGTGATTCTGCTTGTCCAGTTCGTTTTTATCAAAGAAATCATGAAGTCTCCTTATGCTTTCTAATCAAGTGAGAGTTTATAGAACTTCTACAACCTGCTGGGGTGCAATTTTTTACAAAACTTCAGAAATAGCACAATGTGAGACGCATCTTATCTCAACAAATGAGGTAACTAATCCTGAGATTTTATACAAACTATCACCGCACAGCAAGAATGAAATCTAGCTACCTGCAGTTTACACCGATTAAGTTTGGGTACAAAACTGCACTCCTGACCACTATTTTTAACTGTGCATTCCTCGATGGAGGCAAACAATTATGATTAATACAGCATTTTATCGTGGAAAGATTCGTTCATTTTCTTGACATGATTGATCAAAAACTTCAAGAAGTGAAATAATAAAGGAAACTAGCAATGATATCATAAACATAAGTGGTGAAATGTTCATGTTTTCTAAGTTAATCTTTAATTTAACTAACTTCAAAACTATTCTCATCAGCATGACATCAACTACACCCTTTCATAAAATCCAAGTATATGAAAAATCATCGAAATTATCATTTTGATAAAATAAATAGTATTTATAATAACAAATATTTGTGAATATTCAGTTTACATAATTACTCACCTCCAATATCAATTGCGACGAAAAGGAACAAACAAAGGAGGCAATAGATCTTCATATCGAATTTATTGTAAGCAGCATAGTTCATGGGCTTTTATATTGAAACAGATGTCGTTGTGATCGAATCATCGCTAGCCAAGTTATTCTGCTTTAACCATTGGTTGAATAATTCCATATCTCGATACTGATTGGTTGAAGATTCAGATAATGATGTTTTCACACAGTAGAATGTTCTTTCTTCTTCTCTTGAAGAATAAAACACCACACACATGTTAGTCAATGCTAGTTTTGAACCTTACACATCCATCAGTGTTTAGGTCGAATGAAAACTATGCAGGAAGATAAGTGAGTGTTAAACGAAGACAAAATGGTAGTCGAATGTAGCCCAAACAGATGATTATTATTGCAAAAGAGGAAATGATTAAGTTAATGCGCTAACGATACAAAGTACATTCTTATATGAGTAAAGTTTGTGTAGCGCAGAAATATGATTTGAACAGTTTTTTTTAAATGTTCACAATGATATTCCTACTATATGATATGAATATTTATCGAAATAATGTCAAAGAAATTAAATTTTAAAGTAAAGCAGAATTCAGTGAGATGCTCAGGAAGAACGACAATTCTACAAGAAGATCAATCTACATAAGCCTATATGTGACGGAGATTTACTAATAGGAAGAAGAATCGTATACATCCACATTCGTGAAACTGTCTTTGCACAGAAAGCTGGCGAAAATTGGAATAATCCGTTGGCTTCACACTGAGACAGACAAACATAGATTTCATGCCAAAATAACTGCTGAACAGATCCAAGTTGATTTCAAAAGATATTGCCGACGAATCTCAGAAAAAGAAGTGACTATAAAACATCCATCGCCTGAAAAAATCTTTAAACTTCTCTCGATAGGGCACGTCTCTCTGTCAGCCTGTGAAAGGAAATACTCACTGAGCATACCCAAGAAGAACTGGAGAATAAGGCCAAGTTAGCTTGCTTATAACAGTTCATCTGCTCCTGTCCAGCTGATTTTAATCACCATTCAATACATCTCCTCGACATCGATAGCCACGGAAGAATCTAAGTGAGACCATAGCACTCCTATAATTATTCTTAACAAAGGCTTACAAAACATTATTCATACACTCATAATTTACATACACAGAAACCAATTTTTCTCATTCTTATGTAGTATTCTTCATTGTCTGAATCGTGTAATGTATTTGCGCAACATATTTCGAACAATCTGATCACACACGGACATTTTTTTGCAAAACCGGATGTGTCAGCCACGTCTCATAAACCGTTAATGCCCAGCTCTTGCTACGCTCGGGCCCACGCTGTTCCTTGAAGTTTTTCAGAAACGCTTAGTTATAACGGACGAAACAACCAAAAGACCAATTGGTGACTCGTGGATTCTTTATTGTTACACCAACATATAAAAATAATATTTGAACTAAGGTCTGTGAACAAATATTACAGTAATAAATCACAATATTACTTCTGATGGTTTACTGCTGACTTCTTTCTGAACAGCGACCGATGAGACGATGACTGTCGTATTGATGCCTCCGCGAAAATTGGAGAAGTTGGTTTGAGCAAACAACCAAGAATTGATCGTTCAATCTTCAACTGCATTGACAGGATGATACTGGATACTTGTCACTACTAGAAAATAAATATTAAAAAAACACATTCAGCGTCATGTCTCAATCTGATTCAAATTTCTTCAGACGAAATTCTCGTCTAGTTGACGATGAAACTGTCAGTCATCACTAGAGAATGCTGCCACCATCCAGTAACAGTGAGAATATACCCCTAATATTCTATCACTTCACAACGTATGACTTTCAAATTAAAGAAAACGCCCTGTGAGTGTGGCACCGTGCAAGCAAATCAGCCAGTCAGTATACATATATCAGAAAATCGGTGAGGCGAGATCATGTAGGTTGTCACCAAGCTGAGAAATATCACGATATTTGCATTTACATGAATTTAAAGAGCACACTGTAAGTGGAGAGGGCCTACTTCATCAATTCAAACAATATGTGATGTGCACAAGCAAAGAGTAACATTTCACATACACAAATGACCGCAAAATTGAAGAGAATATCTCACCTTGAAGGTATGAATCGTGGACCAATAGAAATATCCTGATATACACTGACTGTGTGTTTGGTTGAATTAATGAGAAAGTGAGTGGGTTGTATTTGAGTATGTCTGGTCAATCAGCACCTAATAAAGTACTGGTCAAATGAAACTTGAGTCTCCATCACCTTACCACCACACGTATAGAAAACCAGTCAGTAATCATCGTGAACACTCACTGTTTTATGTGCTCATTGATGGATCATCCTCAAGAACAACCCACTCACTTTCTCTCTCATTCATCCAACCAAACACATAGTCAGTGTGCCTCAGAATATTTCTATTGGTTACACTCATTGAATCACCGCCACATGTGTTCACATCACACTCTTCTTGAGAAGTATAAATACGTGCCCATATCAACTGGTTTTTAACATCGTTACCAACGAGTGTCAGTCGCATTCAGTGAGAATGGTAAGTCAGTGCGTGACATTTGATGGTGATGTTCATGTTTCATTCTGTTTAGATTTGCTACCTACTTCTTACAGTCCTGGTGATTTCAGCTGTCGACAGTGCGCGTATTAAGGCATATCACCCAAGCACAGCCGACATGCTCCACGATTCATCCCTCCAAGGTGAGATATACTCCAGGTTTACGCCACCAACTGTGTGCTCATTTAGGACATGCATATGCAAAGTTCTTGATAATTCTCATCACGGTGAAAACGTTTGTGATGCCGTCTCACTGATTTCCCAATATGTGTCTGCTAGCAGACTGATTTATTTGCACAATGCCATACTGACATGGTGTATTCATTAGTTGAAAGCTATAAGTTGTGGATTGAGAGAATACATAAGGCCCATTCTCAATGGCTTTGACACTGACATTGAATGATATCAGCATTCTGTAATGGTGAATGTCGGCTTCACCCACCAGCAATTTTATTTGCAGAAATGTATTTCATTTTGCGACATGATGCTGAATGTGTTTTCTTCCGTATTATTTTCAGGTGATGACAAGCATTCTGGTATCCAGTATCACCCAGGTGTGGATGAACGAGACTTCGATGTGATGTTATGTATATCTTTTCGGATTCTTTGTCCATATATACAGTAACAGATTGAAATGCATGTACTGTGATGTATTTTGTCGGTTGTGTCCAACCGGCATGATTGGCAACCTTTAAATTCTAATAAAAAGGTTGTTGTTCAAATTCAAGTTACTTTTGTTTTATATCGGAAATCTGTCCTGCTGCAGGGATGGATTTGTGAACGTCACAGTGAAACAGAACGCGACTATGACCAGTTATCGTTTATGATCAAATGAAGTGCATATTAAAAATCCGAGAAAACGAAATTTGAATGCAAATAAGTATGCATAATTTGAACGGATATATTGCTCAACGCGAAATTCGTTTGCGTATGAGGGATAATTCGGAAATACGTGTCTATTTGAATCGATTATAAAGGTAAAGATGAATCGTTGAGAATAATGAGATAATTAGTAGAACGGTAACAAGCTGAAGGCTCCAAAGAATGTGGAATCTCTCAGTCTTGTACAACTAAATATTGGTGTAAATTCATATCAGCCTAAAAACTCGGCTGTTTCAAGAAGATTCTAAAACACGGAGTGGTGTGTGAAGCAAGCGCTCACAAAGCAAAATCATTATCAGTAGGAATGTGATAAATAACTTAGATGAGTCTTTGGGGTCAAACTTCACTGAATTTCCACCAAGCCCTCTGACAGAGTTATGAATAGTTCTTCCTTGTTCCCTATGTCAACTATCCAGAAACGTTTTGGTGAATCCGATGATTAAAATGCGTAATTATAGGCGAAATTAAACAGTTTACACTTTTCCCTCGAATGTGAAATTTGAGTATGTGTGAACAGACCACGTGACTCTGCTGCAGTGAGTGCTAATTCTACTGCAGTTTCAGGTAGACGCGGTGTCACCTGTCCACTCATTGATGCTGAAGTCAATTGAACTGAAGCTGATTTCATACCCATGAAGGCATACTGCGAATAGAGTCATTATATTGCTATTGCTGAGGGACTAAAATTGACATATTAAAATGCCTAATCGTGGGTTCCGTCATCAGGTGAAGGTAAACAGTCTTATGAGGCAGCATGTTGACACAGTTTATAACGAATATATTTGTGTAATTTGCAACAGATCTAGCGTCAAAACTGTGCTTTCTTTCCTGACGAAGCAACGTTTTGAGGTGCATATTTCCACTCGATTTTGACTTTCACAATAATCAATCGCTGTCAATCACCTCTCATAAACCGTTAATGCCCAGCTCTCGCTACGCTCGGGCCCACGCTGTTCCTTTGAGTTTTCAGAAACGCTTAGTTATTACGGACGAAAAAACCAAAACACCGATCTGCCGCTTTATATTTCCTTATTGTTACACCAACATATAAAAAGAATAAGTGAACTAAGGTTTCTGACGATGTTTCACTCTTCATTCTGAACAGCGACCGATGAGACGATGACTGTCGTATTGATGCCTCCGCGAAAATTGGGGAAGTTGATTTTGAGCAAACAACCAAGAATTGATCGTTCAATCTTCAACTCCATTGACACTCCCCGGCAAAAAATGGATCCAATCCTTTTTTCGTTCACGACCAATACACGTTGACTTGGATGCCATTGCGAGAACCTGGGTCACACGGACAGAGCTGAAATGGAAAACAAACAGAAAAGCCAACACACCACAAGCATACTCACAGCACAATCTCACACGTCAATGACGACCTGCGCCTCCAGACAGAGACCTCCTCTTGACATCTTGCAACACAATCGCCACTTGCTAGAATGACTCTTGCAGAATGCAACGTTACCATAGCACCAACTCGTGATACTCTACGCACATCCTCTTATCTACTCACTACCAATTACCACTGCAATCGCTTGTCACTCATTCTGCCTCAGTTCTAGTAGCGGTGACGTATGCGAGCCTCAGTCGTTTACACTCTTTCAGCCGGCGTGTCGGACCGCAGCTAACAATTATCTCCGCGTGCATTTCATTCTCAGCAATAGCCTAGCCTCCCCGACGTATACGACCCATCTGCTGTCCTTAACATCAATCAATTCATTCATGGATGTAGAAGACTCGAAACAACTTCAGAAGTAATCACGACGAAAATTTTAACAAAATTACGCAATAACAACAAGATACGAAAACAACAAGTAAACACAATGAATCGAAAAACACCAATTGATATGACACACCACACGTATATACAAATTGTACAAACAACCTCGCGGATCATGTCTTGATGGAATTCCTTTGAAGAATTGCAGGACTTACACCAGTACGCCTGCAACCCTTCTCAGGTTGACGATTGTAATTTGTGGAATGTCCGGACACAAACAAGATTAACCAACAATTGCGATAATTGGAACTCACACAACTATTTAACACAAACATATGTACAATCAACACATCAAATGTTGTGGATTCCGGCATGACAAACTACACTTGAAGAACTGTAGGACTTACAGCAGTACGCCTACATTCCTTCTCAGGTTGATGATCCAAGTGGAAGTCGTCCGGACACAAACAGAATTACCAACAGCTAGATGACAGATGATATCAATTCAGTATATACAATATGAACATATGTACAAGATCATACACCAAGCACATTGGACTGCTCATTGATGCGCTACCCTTTGAAGAACTGTAGGACTTACAGCAGTACGCCTACAACCCTTCTCAGGTTGACGCTGTAGGTTGGAAAATCGTCGAAGAGTTCATTTGCTAACTTCCTTCTATCAGCTATATCCTCAAATCTGAACGGTAACACGCCCATGTCATTGTATCGTAGAATATAGATGACCAACAAACACACGGCATATCTCATCAACCAAGTGTAGAAACAGAGTAATTTACACCAAAGATAATAGCATTCAAATAGTAACTTGAAACTAGAAATGCCTTTATTCATGCAAGTCAATTTAACAATAACTCTCTCCTTTACACTTGGCTTATTCTCACTAAACTGACCAATATCTTTCGTCTTTTCAAACGCGCCAATACTCTCAGAGTCATTGCACAAGATAGTTGAGTTGATGGGCGTCTTTTTCATTGTGGATGAAAACACCAACGATGACTGAGTGACAGAAGGTGATGAACTTAGCAGTGGATCAGAAGCTGTTCTTTTTCGGCTTTCAGATAGTTGTCCAACTGCAAGATTACTACCACTGCTGTCTTTCACTACTAGTTCGGGTTTAGCACTATCATATGATGATAGGTGGGCTACATGCTGATCAATCACACTGACTGTCTCACAAGTATGCGTGCCTTCTGCAACTGCATCTGCACTTATTTCTACTTCACGTTCAAGTTGTACAGAACCTTTGTTCAACTTAGCAGTAGTAGGCATATCTATTATCTCATCATGATCAACCAAAGACAACTGTGAAGTATCATGATCATTATCACGAATATTCACTTTACCGTCAACTTTATCATTTTCAAACTCTTTAATAACAGAAGTAGACAATTTTGATTCCTCCTCGCAAATCCTAAAAGGTTTTATAACTTCACTCTGACTAGTAGTACCTTGTAAACTTGTAGGGTCAGAACTGCACTCTGAAGCAGTAACTCTATTCTGTGACACTCTATTCAACAACGGCTTACCAGTTGCAACTACAGACTTCCTGAACAAACCGTTATCGTCACACAATTCGGAGTCAGGCCTGGAGTTTACATTTAGCTTATCACTGAACTTGCTCACTGGTTCACAGTTCACCTTTGCATGCACCTCTTGCAAACGTGTACAACACAACCGTGTTTCTCTTGCAGCTTGCAAGTCATCTGTTGAGCATGTACTACGAAACCTGTTGCACTCACTAAGTTTATATGCATTACTAGACATCGTGGTGCCTTCTCGATATCCACCTCTCTGAGGCCCATTCGTCATCAATGATTGCATTTTGCTCTCAGACTGCTCTATAATAATAATAATAATGTATATTCTCATATAAACATATAAATTTACATGAAAATGCATGCCATTTTTACAGTTACGATCAAGTATGATATAATATCAAATCGTAGATTGTCTACAAGTTAATAATGTTTCAACAGTTAAATATTTGATATATATATAAATACACATTGTCTGAACTAGGCTGTATAGTTATTGAATTGTACAGTTGTCCTCCAGGTTGAGCGGGAAAATCGACTTCGTTTCGTTTTCATCCCGTGGTTGTCGGCATACGATAACCAACCAAAATTGAGGTAAGTACAACGTTTACAAGGGATTGAAAGCTGTTTTAGAAAAGTAAAGTGCTGAGGTGAATCATTAAATTGTAATGAAATAGGTAAGTGCAAGTATCATTAATAAATGCATTAAAAAAAGAAAACTCCCTAGGCTGACAACGTTCATTTGCAATGTATAATGCTACACGTATATCTCGTACTATCATGATGTCCACTTTTGGTTTTAATACATTTATCCTCAGTTGTGCCAGTTGTTTTTGTTTTATACCTTTTTGTGCATTTAATGTACAACCGTACCCTTCAGAGAGTAGGAATATAATAAGTCATAAAGAGCTGTAAAATGTTAGGTTTAATGGGATATAATGAGGATCAAGTAAAGACGTTATTGGAAAATGAATGAGATAAGACATTGTGAAGTGGTATTTAAAGATCAGTCAATGGACAGCAAGTTAGTTTATAAGATGCCCCATAAAACTGTGCACATCCCACATGGTCGCATCTCAATAATAGGCTGGGCGAATAGTATATATTTAGAGGTAGAAGCATGATCTGTCAAGGCGTTAATTATTATCTTTTTCAAGATAAAGATCTAAGCCCTCATAAAAATCAGAAATATTTCGAGCCTTTAATTTGTATATTGCTGTTCCTGCAGAATGGGGCGATTCACCTTAGTGACCCTCACCATATCTACTGATCAGCTAACGCAACCCTCCCTCCTTTCTAGGGGTGGGATTCAATTTACTGGCAAACTTGCTCATAGATTGATTGACACTAGTATTTACCAGTTTCAGGATATCATCAGATTTTGGCTCGATACCCTCATCCTCCATACGGGAGCTTATCTTCACCCACTTCCTTTGCAGTCGAGTAGGTAGACGTCTTGCTATTACTTCTAGTATAAAACTTGAGTTGAGGTCACTCATGCGATTCATCGAAATCATTCCATTCTTGTAAATTAGCAAATTATCTAAAAACTCAGTGAGTGCCTGGGAGTCATCCTGTAATTGACCACCATTACCCTCAACAGCCTCGAATAATTTCCCTGCAATCATTGAAGGTCTTCCAAACCTTTGACGTAATATGCTCATAGCCTCGTAGTAGCCCTCTTTTGGCTTCATAAACTTACAGCACTGTATAGCTCTTGCAGCATCTCCAGTGCAATACCTCATCAAATACATTAACTTCAATTCATCATTTAATAAAATACCACCCAACATGATCTCAAACTCCTTTACAAATTGTAAATAATCAGCTGGGTTTCCATCAAAACACCGTGGTTCTAATTTAGGGAGTTTGATGTTCCTATTATCCCTGAACGGCGAAACAGTAACATCAACCATGTCATGCTTAACATCAGACACATCGTTACAATTAACAGACAAGTCACCATGACTTACTTTCCTGTTTGCATCCAAGACACTCTGTCCCTTCTTTGACCCAGGCAATGTCGAACTTGACCCAATTCCAAAACGTTCCAGATATCGCTTGTTCAAAGAGAACTTGACCGGCCCCAGGAAAGATGAACGGTGAATATCCAAACTTTCACCAACTGTCTGAATCCGCCATATCTGTTTCCATCGTCAGAAACTGTCAGTCACGTCTCATAAACCGTTAGCGTCCAGCTCTTGCTGCACTCGAGCCCACGCTGTTCCTTGAAGATTTCAGAAACGCTTAGTTATAACGGACGAAAAACCAAAACACCGATCTGCCGTTTGATATTCTTTATTGTTACACCAACATATAAAAAGAATAAGTGAACTAAGGTTTCTGACGATGTTTCACTCTTCATTCTGAACAGCGACCGATGAGACGATGACTGTCGTATTGATGCCTCCGCGAAAATTGGGAAGTTGATTTTGAGCAAACAACCAAGAATTGATCGTTCAATCTTCAACTCCATTGACAATCGCCATGCCAAGATATTGTTATCCTGAGATTATTATAATATCCTTTTTTCTTAGGGCCACATAATGCTTAAGCTGCGCAGCTGCTTTGCCTTTTTTTTGTGCCAACTTATTCATTCCGCTCCAATTCTGCCAACATGCTTTCGTCTCCTCTACACATGACCTCCTCCAAATCACCCTTGCACTGACGACCAACTTGCCGCTCTCTTTTCGGGTTCCACTCGAGCGATGACTTTTCTAGTGATGTCACTTGATGGTTTCCTGAGTAGTATTGCCAATCCATTTCCATTTTTTCCTGCCTATTTGTTTTACAATCGGTCCCTGGTTGGTTCGCACATTGCCAGAGATCCCTGTTGCCGATCTTTTCTGGCCGGCCATCTGATCTTGAGTATCGAGCGAAGACAACTATTGATTTAGGACTATAGTTTATTTAAGATGCTCTCTATCACTCGCCAAGTCTCTGATCCGTATAGTGACTAGCACTGACTTCACATTGGAGTGGAATATCCGGATCTTGTTTTTGATGCTGAGTGCTGTTGACCTCCACGTAGACTTAAAAGTAATGAAAGCTTGTCTTGCTTTTCCGATTCTGGCTTTGATATCCTCGTCAGTTCTCCCTTTACTTGAAACGATGCTTCCCAGGTAGGTAGGTAAAGGAGGTTGTTTCTTTCAGGTTCCTCCCGTTTATACTGATAGTTGTCTGTTGTTGTTGATGTGGCTGTTGCTGTCGGCCAGGAATCTCCATCACATCTGTTTTATCTATGTTCACCTGAAGTCCTATCTTCTCTGGAGGCTTCTTCTGTTAACTTGTTGAATTTCACTTGCGTACCTTCCAGTTCGTGGGAAATCATACATATTTCATCCGCGAAGTCCGGATCCTCCAAGATTTTTGTGTGGGTCCATTTTATGCCTGTTTCCTCATCGCCTGTTGTCTGTCTCATTATACAGTCTACTGCATTCAGGAAGATCATTGGCGATAGTAGACAGCCTCGCCTCACTCCCATCCTCACTTCGAAGGCTTCCATAAGTTTCCCTATGTGGATTACTTCTCATGCAGCATTGTCGTATAACTGTTGGATGAGATGTATAATTGTCGATGGCACTCCGTAGTAGCGAAGTAGTCACCAAATCACCTCTAGATCGACGCTGCCGAAGGCCTTTACAAAGTTGATGAAGTTCAGATACAGAGGTGGCTGCCATTCCAAGCTTTGTTCAATGATGATACGTAGTGTGACGATTTGATCAATAAATGATTTGTTTCTCCTGAATCCGGCCTGTTTCAGTCGAAGTTTTTCATCCAAGTCTGTATGTTTGTTTCTCTCCAGGATGATGCGGCTTAGTATTGTGCTTGGGATGGACAAGAGCATAATTCCGCGCCAATTTTTCATTGACTTAGGTCTCCTTTCTTTGGTAGTTTGAATAAGTATCCTTTCTTCCAAACCCCAGGTACTTTGCCCTCTTTCCCCACCTTCTCTGGCAATGGCGTCATTAAGTCCGCTGTTGTCTCTGGGTCCATTTTCAATGCTTCTATTGGGATTCCATCTGGTCCTGCTGCTTTCCTAGCTTTTAGCATCTTGATTGCAATCATGACTTCTGATTTCGTTAGGGGGTCGATGTTAGCTGGTAGTTCTGCTTCCGTTGTTGGTATTGTTGGGCGCGTTGTAGGTGGTGGTCGATTTAGAAGTCATTTGAAGTGTTCAGCCCAGTGTTTTCTTTGCTCTACCTCTTTGGTGATTGACTTTCCATTGTCATCCTTTCCTTTGCTTAATGTGAGACGAATTTTTGACCGATAGGGGCCTAGTTGTTTGGTAGAGTGTGGCGAGGTTTCCTTTGCCTGCAGCCTGTTCTGTTTCACTTGCCATGGTTTCATAATATTTCCTTTTCTTCCCTGGCACTCTTCTTTACTCTTTTGTTCAGTGTATTGTACCTTGCATTCAACTCCTGTTTTTGTTGCTCGTCAGTGCACTGGATAATCTTTTGTTTCACTGTCCTTCTCTCTTATATTAGTTTTCAAGTGTCCATAGTGAGCCAATGTTTGTCCTGCCTCTTCCTTATTCCCAGAACTTCCATGCAGGTTTGACTCAACACCGTTTTCAAGTTGTCCCAGTGCTTTTCGACGCTGACCTTTTCGCTGGTGTTCATATGTGTCTCGGCTTTGTCCCTTATGCTTGCAATGAAGATGTCCTTTGTAGCCTGGTCCATCAGCTCTTGAGTGTTGAACTTGGCTTCTGGTCTGTCTGCAGCTCCTCCTTCTCTGAAAGCTTTTGGTTTGATTTGGATTGTCCCTTGTACGAGATAGTGGTCTGAGCCAACGTGTGCTCCTCTTCTTACTTTTGTGTCCACTAGGCTGCGCCTCCAATTCCTTGAGCAGCATTGAGATGAAGTCAATTTGGTTTTTGGTTTGCCCGTCTGGTGACACCAATGTAGCCTTGTGGATATCTTTGTGTTTGCCGTCGAAGAGTTCTCCATTTTCATTCATTTCTCCGAGAGCTTCTCTACTCATGATGAGTTCTCTGCCAGTGTTGTCTGGTCCCAGTTTGGTGTTCATGTCTCCTATTAGTATTTTAATGTCGCCAGATGGAGTATTGTCCATTGTTGCCTGTAATTGTCTGTAGAACGCTTCTTTCTTTTCGAGGTCTCCGTTGTTTGTGGGTGCATAACATTGTATAATTGACACTTTCCTTCCTTTGGAGTTGGATCTGGCGGTCATTATCCTGGACGAGATCGCATCACATTGCATCAAGGCTTTCGTTGCCGTTGGTGACATCATGATAGCCACACCCTTGGTGTGCGTGTGGTTATCTTCTGGGTGACCGGAGTATGTCACTGACTCACCTGTTGATAATTTGGTGAGTCCATTCCCATTCCATCTGCTTTCACATATTCCTAGCACTTGGATTCCGTATCCTTTCATCTCGTTTGCGATCTGAGCAGCTTTCCCTGTCTCGTACATAGTGCGGACGTTCCATGTCCCCACACAGAGTTTTTCTTTTGGTGCAAAGAGGTTCATCGTACTGAAGTTTCTGTAGCAATTCTGTTTACAGGGTGGGGTTGCCAGCCCCATACCTAAGAAAGGAATGGTTTCATTAAGATAAAGTTTAGAGAGAGGCGACCTTTTGGGTTGCTCCCCTTAAAATCAGATAACAAGGGATAAAACAATCAGAACGACACCAGCAAAAGGAAAACCATTCACAGCAAAAAGGGCAAAAAGCGACAAAAACGATACAATAAAACCACTTGCAATATAGTTCGGCATAGTTAACTAAAATGATACTAAAACCTTAGACTCACTGACTTGGGCCAACTTGGACATATAAATCCAACAATATATACAACTATAGATATGAGTTATTGTTAAAAGACACAAATGTCCAGAAACTTTGTTATAGGTATTAGCAGTCAATGATAGCATATCCAGAGTTTAGGCGTTCGAAAGTTAACAGATTGCAATAATTTCCAGAACTTCGTGGTGAGCAATAACAAAAAAATGAGAGTTTTACATATTACAGCAAAAAGTCGTGATCCTGTGATGACCAACTCAATTCGTACTTAACACAATATTCCAAAAACACAGGGAACTGTTCCACACTCCCGAACAATATGGTAGTGCTTGATCACAATTTACACACAAACTGTCACTGTGCCAGTAGTTCACGACCATAGCACATTTCGAGTATTTGATATATTGGATAGAGTAGGTGCGTGAAATAGTTCACTGATTCAGCAGAACCATGGATTTACATACTCACACTTGTGAAGTTCATTTCAAGAGAATATACTTGGGGGTGGTTGATTAAGTCCTCGGGTAGCTTGCGTCACCGACAGATCGGATAACACTTCCGTTCAAACTCCACAGGTGTCGACAAACATACAAAGATCTATATCATCAAGGCACTTACTTATACTCGTCTATATTACTGGTTATCCCGCTTGAGCGCGCAAGCCACGATGAGCCACGTGAACCTGTGTCAGTTTGAGTCTCACTGGGTGACCCGAGCTGAAGAAAATTAACGACGGTCGTCAAACCGCTGGTTAAGCTAGTACAGGTATGAATAAATAGTGTTTATACATAATTACTCAATGAACAGGAACTGTATCTGAAATTATTATCCGCTTATTTGTACATCAAAATCTCTTTCTCGCTTCTATTCACTTCTCGACGGTTATCTCTATGGTCACATTGAAATGTGAAATATGCTGTGCATGACCCTGGAGCGAATACCATCAACAAGTCAGACATCACGCCATAACAATGAGAAAATAATAAACATAGATATTTTTTCGACCTACTCATTACGCGCTTACTTCTCTAATTACATCAACAAAACTTAGTGTGTGCAAATGTTGGTTAACGTGAGTATGCGACTAGGTGTTACGAGAGCAATGTGTTTCTTTTAATTCTGTGAGAAGGAAGACGGAGAATAGTGTTCACTTGTGGTGATATTCACGCTTTGTGAATTAGCTACACTGTCATCCGTTGAAGAATGCGTGCTCACATGAATTTGTGTTATGAAGTGAAATGTAAACATGACTGGGTTTCGCTTCCTCAGGGATTATTTATCGTCTGAATTTAACAATATTTGATGTGTGCAATAATGAAGTATGGCTGGTTGATCAGCACAGAGATTCGCTGAAATTGTGTTCATTCATGACTGCAAATTAGAGTTGAGTGCAAATTATTTTTTAATTCCAATTTGCCATTATCAACTCACTTGACAAATAATCGTAATAACTAAACAAAAGATAAGATATGTGGAACCGAGCATTCTCAGTATTCGCAATGGTAGTGCGTCGGTGACGCAGTGGTTAAGACTCTCTCCTACCGTGCAATTGGTCCTAGGTTCGATCCATTGCAGTTGCACACCTTATACTATGGTCGGCAAGCCAAAAATTGAGCTACCGTTATCACATTTCAAATTTCCATGCATTTACCAAAAATATGCGGTGTGGAATCAAGGCAAAATATAAAATAAAAAAATCAAATAAAATTGTGTGAGATGCGTGCGCATTACACAAGCTACATCTTTTCAGAAGTATTACTGGTTTGAATAGTATATATTCGTCCTGGGGATGCAGCATTTTGACTGTCCACCTTCACTTGATGACTGAAGAAATACTGTTAGAATGGATTTTGACATGTACATTTGTTTACATGTCGTTACTGGAAGCAGTGATGTTATACTGTGAGATATATAATAGTGTTCTGCACGACGTGCATCATCTTCTATCAAGTGATATTGTAGCTTTTTGCAAAACCACTGTCCATTTGCATTCCTTATGGCATTCAGTGTGATGACAGTATTTTGGGATGCAATTCTTGTTGACAAATAGCAACCAAACATTTTCCACAAAGATTTTACACCAGTTTGGTGGTGATATGTGTAAGATTTGCAGCGGATTTAATCACGAAGTCCAAGTTAACCCCGGAGAATTCCCTTAGGATCGCTCACAGATAGTGTACCATTTTGGTTCAAGCGAGACCAGTAAAAGCTCCTCTGTACAACAGGAATATTTCGTATCACGCTGGGTTTGAGAAGATTTTACTGTGCGGAGATTGAAGAATGAATACTGTTCCTCGAACGCACTACGTCATTAAACTCCGGACGAAAAGTCAACAGAAAATCAACCCACATGTTGTAATTATTTGTATTCGTAGTATTAGTAATTCGAGATGACCGAATTACATGAATCCAACCAAAGCACAGAGAGGGCGGTATTCAGGAATTTGTATTTAGCGGAATTATATATTCAATCCATATAAGAAATATATTAACAATCAACAGTAAGTATTTAAACAATACAGAGTTAGAAATAGTCAATCATTACATCCGCCACACGTCGAATATCTCCTTGCGTATTTATAATGATGTCCCGGTTTGCTTGCCAGTCTCTGCTATCTTCTAACTGATTCTAAGATATTATTTTCATCATTAACGTCTTGACTTATTTTTGAATTATCTACAAAATCAGGATTAGTGGCGAAATCATTAAAATTATAATTGAAACGACCTACTTCATTTATTGTCACTTTGTCCAGGTGTCTGTTATGAACTGAGTGATCTTTGATGTCTAATACCTTCACCACTCGATTTCCCAATTTTTGTAGTATAATTTCAACAGAAGGTCTATAGTCATTCCCTTTGTAATAATGTACATTAGAAGTCGTGGACATCAGATGCTTTCTGAAAATTCGAGATTTGAATAGTTTTGCGGGACTTTAATAGGTACTTGTATGCTCTGCATTCAACAGACGCAGTCTATGCATATGCAATAATTTCTCTATTTTATTCAGTTGCTCTGTCATCTCAGTCAGCTGTTGACGAATAAACAACCAGCCAGCTTCCATTTAACTCACTTTTTTTCATGTTTCCGACAGTTCGCATTGTAACTCGCCTATCTCATTGTTGAAAACACGTGATACAATTGACGCTTGAGTTGCTGAACTTGTAGTGAAGGTTTTCATTGGATGAGATTCAGTATTTTAAAAGTTGAAAGACACATTGACTCCATTTTACTAGACAGATTGGGAGAATTATAAGAATTCTGAGTAACATAAGTATTCGAACTTCTGCAAACAGTCTTGATGTGTCCAACTTTACCACATTTGTGACACTTAGCACCCCGAAAACAACAAGTGCTTCGTAGGTGCTAAGTAGGTAAGCTGAAACTGAGGATAAAACTGTACTGACAGCCAGTATTAGCACTACTCCTAAAAATTCGGTACCCTCTGCTCATACAGAACTCCTCCCTTCACCTTATGTGCTTATGGAGAAACTCCAGCCATCAAGCTCTTTTTCAGTACTATCTTCAGAAATAGAACTTCTAAAGTTGTCTATAGGAGAACTTAAGGCTGAGTTAAGGGAAATAAAAAACAGCAAGTCAGTAAATGCTGGAAACATCGAAACCAATACCGAGATATCCAAATTATCAGATCAGATCAGCGATATCAGATCGCAGGTCTGTGAACTGACACCTCTAACTATCCTCATGAAAACGGTAAACCTTAACAAGCTTGACACAGAATCGGTAACTAAGGTAGATAACCTCATTAACTTTGTTACCACAGAAGTAACAAAACGACTCGACGCAAAACTGAGTGCTATTGTCTACAACGTTCCGGACAATGAGGCACTAAAAAAGGTACAGCGCATCTTACTTAGTGAAGCGAAAATGCCTAACTCCAAGACTAAGTGCTACAGGCTGAAGAAGAGTCAACATGAAAAGTGTTGTCCTATTCGTTTTCAGTTCGAAACACCGGCAGAGACCAGAAAATTCATTCACTCCCAACACACCCTATCGCAAGCCAGAAACTACAAACATATAAAGGTCGGGGTGGAAAAAACAGTTATAGAAAGGCGCGCACACAACTATCTCACTAAGACTAATTGTGAAATAGGTAATAGGACATTGCAAGCAGCCATTATTCCCAACCCTGTGAAAGATACAGTAGACCCCACCGCATCACCCCTCTCAAAACACACAGAAATATCCCATCAGAGTGCAACACCAGCCGAAAGGCCACTAGACTGTAACCAAATAAATAATAAAACCATACCACCCATCACCGCAGAATCTAAAATGCCACTAAATAACCCCAGAAAAAAAGTTAAAACCCCCCGAAATTCGACTTTGTCCTCTCCTAGCTATAATTCCATTGGTAAAGATAAGGAAAATATGCCCCTAAATCATACCAACAAAAACAGTGGCAGCTTAAATAAGCCCACACTCCCCACGGTTAATAGTATTAGCACTCACAACGTGCTAAATCGCACCGTGGCACACACTAATATCCAATGTCACAACGATGTCACCCTAAATAGTACAAGTGGTAATAGTCAGAACTCGGCTACCAACAACTCAGGGTCTTCAGAGTATGGCACACAAACAAATTTCGACCGGATATATGGTACAAGTCTGCTGGGAACTAACCCACAATGCAGTACACACGAAACCCACACAAGGACACAACTAGCATCAAACAATAGGTGGAATAATAAGCCATGGTCATCACAAGGATCCAATCATTTTTTATCCCCCGCGTCCCTGTCAGCGTTGAAAAAACAGCTGGTAGGGATGTTAACACTCCTAAACCACTAGTGCTGGCTCCCTCCTTGCATGAAAACAGGAACGGTCTAGTGCACCCGTATCCATTGGACACACTTGACACTTGCACAAGTATAGGCCAAATAAAGAACCCTACCCACTTCTGTAACCTAACTAAAAATAAAAGTTCCTTAGTCTATAGCAAATCCAGTACTCCAACTCCTAATTCTCCACCGAAAACAGCACACAACAACTCGATAGACATAGGTGAGCATGATGCTGGAACTCCTCTTAACATAGGATCGTCATGTCCAGCAGAACTACTGGGTGCTGAACCATATTCGGGGCTGACTAACGAACTTAAATACTTCAAATGCTACTTCAACTCTCATCTTTACGTAATCCTCATAAATGCTAGATCTGTTCTAAATAAATTGCCGATGCTCAGAGCACTCACAGTAATATACAAACCCCCTGTAATTGTCATCACTGAATCTTGGTGTCATTCGGACATCCTGGATGATGAAATAAGCTTAGATAACTACACACACTTTCGGTGTGACAGGGAAGGTGGTAAGGGAGGGGGTTGTCTCATGTACTTTCTGAATGAACTTACTGTATCACAGCTAGAAAGTAGTACACTTAACATGCCTGAGACTCTATGGGTTAATGTACACTTAAATAACGTAACAGCATTAATTGGATGCACCTACAGAGCACCTGGCACCTTTAGTAATTACGAGACCCAACTCATTAATACTCTGGAGCAATTAACCGACTTACAATACGATCATAAGATCCTATGTGGGGACTTTAACTTACCTGAAATCAACTGGGATATACCCACAGGTCCAACTAAATTTGATAAGTTCTTAGACACACTGGATATACTTGGCTGGAAACAAACTGTCACTACTCCCACAAGAGGTAACAACGTACTAGACTTAATCTTCTGCCACAATATAAGCCCCCTTTCAACGCTAGTAGGTTCTGAGTTCCCAGGGAGCGACCACAAAACAGTAATGTGTGCACTGCCAATTCCGCTGAGTAGCAATGCATCTCATACCTCCACTTCACAACAAGTAATATATAGGAACTATAGTAAGGCAAACTGGGCCTTAGTTGAATCGATGCTAAGATCCTCCAAATGGGATGAATACTTCACTACTGATGACCTATCGAGAGCCCTAACCATCTTCTACCATAACTCAAACATATGCTTAGATGCTGTCATTCCACTCCAAACACTAAAGGTTTCCCCACACAGAAAGTCATTCATAAAACCAAAGGATCGTAAGAAACTGAAGAAACTCTCAACAAGTTACTTCAAACACCACGACTTTGGCACTCTAGGTCTAATACTTAAAACCCTTAGCTCCATCACACAAGCTCAAGATTTCCGTATGAGAAAGGAAGAACGCATCGCAGTAGCCAGTCCTGCTAGAGTGTATGCACTCACAGAAATCTTAAGGAAGCGAATGAATCGCAAAAATCACAGCATTTCTCTCCTCATAGACAAAGGCAGGCTATGCACTAACTCTGCAGACATATGTGAACTATTCAACAAAACGTTTGCAGGTAACTACCTTAAGCCCTCAGTCCAGCTACTCGATATACACCCTATTACTAAAATGGCACAAACTCCAACTCCACTGACACCAAACCAAATTAGCACTGTTCAATTCACTTACGCTGACATTAACCAAACTATAAGAACCCTCAAAAGTTCAAAAGGTTTCGGTACCGACGGTATATCATCTTACTTCTATAAATATGGTGGCCCTGACATTCCTCTACTACTGCTTAAAATATTCACAATGTCCCTAGAAACCCAAACTTACCCTGACATATGGAAGACAACATTCATTATGCCTAAACACAAATCTGGCTCGAAAACTGAAGTCAGTAACTACCGGCCAATCAATATCACACCTATAGCATCTAGAATCATGGAGAGACTAGTCAAAGATAACTTAATCAAACATATGCTTAGCTGCAATATCATAAGTCCGAACCAACATGGATTCCTGAAATCCAGATCATGTTTAACATGTCACCTAGACTTCTTCAATTTTGTAACCAGCAGTCGTGACAGACGGCAACTAGTACTTGTCATCTACTTTGACATTTCTAAGGCATTTGACCGTGTTGACCATTTACTGCTAACAAATAAACTGAACTCCTTAGGAATACGTGACCCATTATTAGGATGGCTTAAATCATTCCTTAACAATAGGTCCCAAATAGTTAAACTCGGGTCTGCAACCTCCAAACCTAGCCCTATCACTTCTGGTGTAGTACAAGGTAGTGTCATTGGACCCCTCCTATTTACACTATACATCAATGACATATGCGCTTGCTTCACGCACGGGAAACCATTCATCTTTGCAGATGACCTAAAAGTAGCTTATACATTCCAACGTGATGACTTAGGGAACTTCGAGAATGTAGTACAGAAGGAATTAGATAAAATGGCTGCTTGGTCGTCCCTATGGAATCTCCAATTTAATCTGAACAAATGTGGCTGGATCTGCTTCGGTGCACCCTCAATTGACCTGAAATTAACGCTCCAATCTGCTAACCTAACAAGACTCCGAAGTGTCGTTGACCTAGGCCTGAGGTACTCTAGTGACTTGACATTCTCAGAGCAAGTAGCATCACAGACTAGAAAATCGAGGATGCTCTTAGGATGCATACTCAGGAACTTTCACGACAATGAAGCCAAGCTAATTCTGTACAAAACATGTGTCAGACCACTACTAGAATACTGTCCATTTATTATAAGCAGCACTCGCACACGTGACAAGCTAAGGATGGAAAGTATCCAACGATATTTTACCTCAAAACTGCTTGGCTACGATTGTAAGAAAGACTACATCTCACGGTGCATGATCCTAAAACTCGACCCACTTTGGACAAGGCGACTTATTATAAACCTAATATTCTTCTTTAAGGTCCTTCACAAAATATCTTTCTCAGGTAACAGGGACATACAATTCGCACAGGAAGGTTCTTACGATCTGCGTAACCAAACTTCCACAGTGACAACTCATTCTTTTAAGTCAACACTCCGTGAAAACTTCTTCACAGTCATGTATTCTAAAATATGGAATAGCCTACCCCTAGATGTCAGAACTTGCTCTTCGGTTACAAGCTTCAAACGCTCTCTATACAGACTGTTTCACTCTACTGATTATATTAATAAACTATTTACTCCTAGAACGAATCAAGCACTAATCTACTACAGCACCTAAAAGACGCACTTCAACACCCTTAGCAATCTTTAAACTATAAATAAACTAGCAGCATGGATGCATAAAGACATAGTACGGAACATACAGGATTAGTTTACCCTTAGAAATAGGACCTATCCCTCATTGTAACCTTCAAACGCTTGCTATATAAACTGTTTTGTCCAAATGACTATCCCTACCAGAACCCATCACTTATTTCTAAAACGCATCAGTCATTAGAACACTAAAACGCTCAGACTCATTAATACACATTATGACATTAAATAAACTCTAAGACTTCGCATAAATACGTGAAAACAAATACAATATAGAAAAATGTTTACTTAAGTATGTTATACAATTAAGATAAACATTTATAAATGCATAATATATAAATGTCCTTTTCATGTTCACATACTTTCTCTTTCTGGTATTTTGCTGCTCCTATTCATCTTCTGGTCGAGGTCGAACAACCCTGCATCTAAACTGAAATGAGGATTAATTCCAAACCGTCTATCTCATAACCACTCAAATTCCATGAACGATCCAATTCTACCATTTGAAGACGCTGGCGAACATGCTGTAAATGAGTATTCATGATCTGAAATGAAGAAGCAACTGGTTTTCAAACAGTTTTCAACATTTTACTCAACTTACGAATACAGTCCGCCATGCAGACACAAATGGAGCAAATGGAGAATTCTGGAATCGACCTCGGCACCATTTGATGCAGTAAAACAACCCAACATGACCTTATCTAGTTTTCGTATCCACGATCAAATTTCTTTCCTGTTATAAAACTACGATAAGACTACTGAAAAAATGGAATAAATATATCACTGATCTCAACATAATACATCAATAATCTTTAAGCCAAGGGTGCTGTTCACAACAAAGTTATATAGGAGAATTGACTTCAAGCTTTATTTTTCCCAGATATTTGTAATAATAATAATAATGATTTACTTTATTCCAAAAACAGTACTTGTGATACAGAATGGAATTTTCAGCATTAATCACAATATTGCATCTAATTTCCTCAAATTATAAATAAAATTAATCACACAGAAAAATTTCCACATTTACAATAGAGGTAGTGTCAAAAACATGCAGCATATAAAATGGAAATAGCAATAATAATGATAACAGCTAGGGTAATAATAATAAGAATACAAGTGAAAATTGCCGTTGGCTTGTGCCACACAGTATTGTCAATGTGGTATAGAAATCCTAACATGTTTAAAAATATTGAATATAATGTTCTTTCTACATGATATGTTGAAGGAAAAAACATAGATTACAGCCGTCATGGAGATAAGTTGGTGTTTGCAATTATGAGAGTAAAACAGAGAATTAACAGGACCATAAATATAATAGAAGTAATAAAAGTAAAACTTGAAGGTATGTAAGGATGGATGGAGGAAATTGTTTATTTACTAGATGAAAGAAGGTTAGTTAATTCTTGCCTGACACTATTTTCATCACATAAAATACATGCCAAGTATGGTATCATAGAATTCATATACTTAGACGTGCGAGCATACAGTTTTCTGAAGTTACTTCTTGTTCTACCTGAGGAGATGCAAGGTGAAAGCTGAGGGTAAAGCGGATGCTCCAAGTCAGACAAAATCCCTTTAGCAAATTTATTGCACGAAGTCAAATGCCTATCGACAACGACGTTAACTATGTGGTCCACTGGGACACCACTCACCCTACTGACAGTCTTCAGTATTCTACGAATTGTGACATAGTCTTTTTTAAGCAAACCAGGAAAGAATAAGGGTGAGCAATAAAGAAGAATGGGTAGGATGCAAGAGTTTACGAACTGTAGAATGAGGGGTTGAGTTATACCCGAGTGTCTTAACTTCTTAATGTAAAATGTCAAGCGGAATATTTTACTGGAGATTGCTAAGACATGGGAAGACCAGGAGAGATCAGAAGAGAGAATGAGTCCAAGATACCTTATTTCTGATTTGATTCCTATATCATTGTCGTCAATTTTACAAATGTCATGAGAATCGATGGCTTCTTTTAACTGTCGTTTACATCTTCAGCTGAAATCAACAGTTTGACACTTAGAAGGATTCAGTTTAAGACCGTTAGACTCAGACCATTTGCTGACTTCCGATAGAAAGCTATTTATTTTAGTACAATCTAGCTGGGAGTTAACAGCCATTGAAACCGTTAAATCATCAGCATACTTCACAAAGTTTATTTCATCAGAGTGGGGCAAGTCGTGCAAGAAGAAAGAAAAAAGAAAAGGAGAAAGGACAGCACCTTGAGGGACACCAGCTTCAGTAGGCAATGAAGTGGAAGACTTCCCTTTATACACGGTGTACTGCTTTCTATCTGAGAAATAGGAATGCAACCAGTTAACAGCCCAACATTCTGTTTGACTAGCAGCAAGTTTATTTAATAAGATGTCCCTAGGGACCGAGTCGAAACCAGATGTATAGTCTAGGAAGGCGTAACGAACAAATTTAGCCCCCTTGTCTAGACTGGAAGCAATGTTATGATATAAGACGGCAGCTGCATCTAAAGTGCTTCTACTGTGCTTTTAGGTGAATTTTCTATGGTCATTAAAGGATTTAAACGAAGGTTCAAGACTAAGTAAAAGTAATTTCTCCATAGTTTTCAAAAAAGGAGACGTAATAGCAATGGGTCTAAATTTGACACATGCTCTAGTAGAAGATTTAGGTATGGGTACAACTTTAATGTCCTTCCAATTGGCAGGCACAATATTATCGGAAAAAGATTTGTTAAATAGATCAGTGAGAGGGTGACACAGAATATCAGAACATTTTTTGAAGATAATACTAAGTACATAATCGGGACCTAAGCTCTGGGAAGGGTTTAGAGACTTGAGGCACTTTTGAACATCATTTGTGTTAAAACCTGGAAAGGGGCTATTATTAACACAAGTGATGCTGGGAATCATGGCATTTGAGGGAGAGTAAATAAAGGATTTGTTAAGAGTATATACATCAAAAGGATATGGAATATTGTTTATCTGCTTACCACCAGTGATTTCCTTAAATAGTTTCCACATATTAGAAGGATTTTTGCAGGACATGAATTTCTGGTTATATATTACATTCAACCTCTGCATTTCAGACTTAATTAAGAAGTTAGTTCTTGTATTACATTCATCTGATGTCTGGGTTTTTTGTTAATGCGAAGACAATATCTCTACATCTCTTTATGTGCTACACAAACAAACTTTATAGCAGACTGTTCCGACTGACTTTGATGTCAGAAAGAACAACCAAACTGTAAATCCATTATACATCAAATTTTGTGTAATTTATATAATAAATTATCCATGCCTGTACAATTGGTATGTTCCTGCATAAACAGGAAGAAATATATTATTATTATACTAACACAATTTCATGTGATCACGCATTCTTCAACGGATGACAGTGTAGCTAATTCACAAAGCGTGAATATCACCACAAGTGAACACTATTCTCCGTCTTCCTTCTCACAGAATTAAAAGAAACACATTGCTCTCGTAACACCTAGTCGCATACTCACGTTAACCAACATTTGCACACACTAAGTTTTGTTGATGTAATTAGAGAAGTAAGCGCGTAATGAGTAGGTCGAAAAAATATCTATGTTTATTATTTTCTCATTGTTATGGCGTGATGTCTGACTTGTTGATGGTATTCGCTCCAGGGTCATGCACAGCATATTTCACATTTCAATGTGACCATAGAGATAACCGTCGAGAAGTGAATAGAAGCGAGAAAGAGATTTTGATGTACAAATAAGCGGATAATAATTTCAGATACAGTTCCTGTTCATTGAGTAATTATGTATAAACACTATTTATTCATACCTGTACTAGCTTAACCAGCGGTTTGACGACCGTCGTTAATTTTCTTCAGCTCGGGTCACCCAGTGAGACTCAAACTGACACAGGTTCACGTGGCTCATCGTGGCTTGCGCGCTCAAGCGGGATAACCAGTAATATAGACGAGTATAAGTAAGTGCCTTGATGATATAGATCTTTGTATGTTTGTCGACACCTGTGGAGTTTGAACGGAAGTGTTATCCGATCTGTCGGTGACGCAAGCTACCGAGGACTTAATCAACCACCCCCAAGTATATTCTCTTGAAATGAACTTCACAAGTGTGAGTATGTAAATCCATGGTTCTGCTGAATCAGTGAACTATTTCACGCACCTACTCTATCCAATATATCAAATACTCGAAATGTGCTATGGTCGTGAACTACTGGCACAGTGACAGTTTGTGTGTAAATTGTGATCAAGCACTACCATATTGTTCGGGAGTGTGGAACAGTTCCCTGTGTTTTTGGAATATTGTGTTAAGTACGAATTGAGTTGGTCATCACAGGATCACGACTTTTTGCTGTAATATGTAAAACTCTCATTTTTTTGTTATTGCTCACCACGAAGTTCTGGAAATTATTGCAATCTGTTAACTTTCGAACGCCTAAACTCTGGATATGCTATCATTGACTGCTAATACCTATAACAAAGTTTCTGGACATTTGTGTCTTTTAACAATAACTCATATCTATAGTTGTATATATTGTTGGATTTATATGTCCAAGTTGGCCCAAGTCAGTGAGTCTAAGGTTTTAGTATGATTTTAGTTAACTATGCCGAACTATATTGCAAGTGGTTTTATTGTATCGTTTTTGTCGCTTTTTGCCCTTTTTGCTGTGAATGGTTTTCCTTTTGCTGGTGTCGTTCTGATTGTTTTATCCCTTGTTATCTGATTTTAAGGGGAGCAACCCAAAAGGTCGCCTCTCTCTAAACTTTATCTTAATGAAACCATTCCTTTCTTAGGTATGGGGCTGGCAACCCCACCCTGTAAACAGAATTGCTACAGAAACTTCAGTACGATGAACCTCTTTGCACCAAAAGAAAAACTCTGTGTGGGGACATGGAACGTCCGCACTATGTACGAGACAGGGAAAGCTGCTCAGATCGCAAACGAGATGAAAGGATACGGAATCCAAGTGCTAGGAATATGTGAAAGCAGATGGAATGGGAATGGACTCACCAAATTATCAACAGGTGAGTCAGTGACATACTCCGGTCACCCAGAAGATAACCACACGCACACCAAGGGTGTGGCTATCATGATGTCACCAACGGCAACGAAAGCCTTGATGCAATGTGATGCGATCTCGTCCAGGATAATGACCGCCAGATCCAACTCCAAAGGAAGGAAAGTGTCAATTATACAATGTTATGCACCCACAAACAACGGAGACCTCGAAAAGAAAGAAGCGTTCTACAGACAATTACAGGCAACAATGGACAATACTCCATCTGGCGACATTAAAATACTAATAGGAGACATGAACACCAAACTGGGACCAGACAACACTGGCAGAGAACTCATCATGAGTAGAGAAGCTCTCGGAGAAATGAATGAAAATGGAGAACTCTTCGACGGCAAACACAAAGAT
Organism: Trichobilharzia regenti; assembly: GCA_944472135.2. Taxonomy (NCBI): domain Eukaryota; kingdom Metazoa; phylum Platyhelminthes; class Trematoda; order Strigeidida; family Schistosomatidae; genus Trichobilharzia; species Trichobilharzia regenti. The sequence goes on along the minus strand of OX235266.1, from coordinate 65,372,524 downwards.
ATCCACAAGGCTACATTGGTGTCACCAGACGGGCAAACCAAAAACCAAATTGACTTCATCTCAATGCTGCTCAAGGAATTGGAGGCGCAGCCTAGTGGACACAAAAGTAAGAAGAGGAGCACACGTTGGCTCAGACCACTATCTCGTACAAGGGACAATCCAAATCAAACCAAAAGCTTTCAGAGAAGGAGGAGCTGCAGACAGACCAGAAGCCAAGTTCAACACTCAAGAGCTGATGGACCAGGCTACAAAGGACATCTTCATTGCAAGCATAAGGGACAAAGCCGAGACACATATGAACACCAGCGAAAAGGTCAGCGTCGAAAAGCACTGGGACAACTTGAAAACGGTGTTGAGTCAAACCTGCATGGAAGTTCTGGGAATAAGGAAGAGGCAGGACAAACATTGGCTCACTATGGACACTTGAAAACTAATATAAGAGAGAAGGACAGTGAAACAAAAGATTATCCAGTGCACTGACGAGCAACAAAAACAGGAGTTGAATGCAAGGTACAATACACTGAACAAAAGAGTAAAGAAGAGTGCCAGGGAAGAAAAGGAAATATTATGAAACCATGGCAAGTGAAACAGAACAGGCTGCAGGCAAAGGAAACCTCGCCACACTCTACCAAACAACTAGGCCCTATCGGTCAAAAATTCGTCTCACATTAAGCAAAGGAAAGGATGACAATGGAAAGTCAATCACCAAAGAGGTAGAGCAAAGAAAACACTGGGCTGAACACTTCAAAAGACTTCTAAATCGACCACCACCTACAACGCGCCCAACAATACCAACAACGGAAGCAGAACTACCAGCTAACATCGACCCCCTAACGAAATCAGAAGTCATGATTGCAATCAAGATGCTAAAAGCTAGGAAAGCAGCAGGACCAGATGGAATCCCAATAGAAGCATTGAAAATGGACCCAGAGACAACAGCGGACTTAATGACGCCATTGCCAGAGAAGGTGGGGAAAGAGGGCAAAGTACCTGGGGTTTGGAAGAAAGGATACTTATTCAAACTACCAAAGAAAGGAGACCTAAGTCAATGAAAAATTGGCGCGGAATTATGCTCTTGTCCATCCCAAGCACAATACTAAGCCGCATCATCCTGGAGAGAAACAAACATACAGACTTGGATGAAAAACTTCGACTGAAACAGGCCGGATTCAGGAGAAACAAATCATTTATTGATCAAATCGTCACACTACGTATCATCATTGAACAAAGCTTGGAATGGCAGCCACCTCTGTATCTGAACTTCATCGACTTTGTAAAGGCCTTCGGCAGCGTCGATCTAGAGGTGATTTGGTGACTACTTCGCTACTACGGAGTGCCATCGACAATTATACATCTCATCCAACAGTTATACGACAATGCTGCATGAGAAGTAATCCACATAGGGAAACTTATGGAAGCCTTCGAAGTGAGGATGGGAGTGAGGCGAGGCTGTCTACTATCGCCAATGATCTTCCTGAATGCAGTAGACTGTATAATGAGACAGACAACAGGCGATGAGGAAACAGGCATAAAATGGACCCACACAAAAATCTTGGAGGATCCGGACTTCGCGGATGAAATATGTATGATTTCCCACGAACTGGAAGGTACGCAAGTGAAATTCAACAAGTTAACAGAAGAAGCCTCCAGAGAAGATAGGACTTCAGGTGAACATAGATAAAACAGATGTGATGGAGATTCCTGGCCAACAGCAACAGCCACACCAACAACAACAGACAACAATCAGTATAAACGGGAGGAACCTGAAAGAAACAACCTCCTTTACCTACCTACCTGGGAAGCATCGTTTCAAGTAAAGGGAGAACTGACGAGGATATCAAAGCCAGAATCGGAAAAGCAAGACAAGCTTTCATTACTTTTAAGTCTATGTGGAGGTCAACAGCACTCAGCATCAAAAACAAGATCCGGATATTCCACTCCAATGTGAAGTCAGTGCTAGTCACTATACGGATCAGAGACTTGGCGAGTGATAGAGAGCATCTTAAATAAACTATAGTCCTAAATCAATAGTTGTCTTCGCTCGATACTCAAGATCAGATGGCCGGCCAGAAAAGATCGGCAACAGGGATCTCTGGCAATGTGCGAACCAACCAGGGACCGATTGTAAAACAAATAGGCAGGAAAAAATGGAAATGGATTGGCAATACTACTCAGGAAACCATCAAGTGACATCACTAGAAAAGTCATCGCTCGAGTGGAACCCGAAAAGAGAGCGGCAAGTTGGTCGTCAGTGCAAGGGTGATTTGGAGGAGGTCATGTGTAGAGGAGACGAAAGCATGTTGGCAGAATTGGAGCGGAATGAATAAGTTGGCACAAAAAAAAGGCAAAGCAGCTGCGCAGCTTAAGCATTATGTGGCCCTAAGAAAAAAGGATATTATAATAATCTCAGGATAACAATATCTTGGCATGGCGATTGATTATTGTGAAAGTCAAAATCGAGTGGAAATATGCACCTCAAAACGTTGCTTCGTCAGGAAAGAAAGCACAGTTTTGACGCTAGATCTGTTGCAAATTACACAAATATATTCGTTATAAACTGTGTCAACATGCTGCCTCATAAGACTGTTTACCTTCACCTGATGACGGAACCCACGATTAGGCATTTTAATATGTCAATTTTAGTCCCTCAGCAATAGCAATATAATGACTCTATTCGCAGTATGCCTTCATGGGTATGAAATCAGCTTCAGTTCAATTGACTTCAGCATCAATGAGTGGACAGGTGACACCGCGTCTACCTGAAACTGCAGTAGAATTAGCACTCACTGCAGCAGAGTCACGTGGTCTGTTCACACATACTCAAATTTCACATTCGAGGGAAAAGTGTAAACTGTTTAATTTCGCCTATAATTACGCATTTTAATCATCGGATTCACCAAAACGTTTCTGGATAGTTGACATAGGGAACAAGGAAGAACTATTCATAACTCTGTCAGAGGGCTTGGTGGAAATTCAGTGAAGTTTGACCCCAAAGACTCATCTAAGTTATTTATCACATTCCTACTGATAATGATTTTGCTTTGTGAGCGCTTGCTTCACACACCACTCCGTGTTTTAGAATCTTCTTGAAACAGCCGAGTTTTTAGGCTGATATGAATTTACACCAATATTTAGTTGTACAAGACTGAGAGATTCCACATTCTTTGGAGCCTTCAGCTTGTTACCGTTCTACTAATTATCTCATTATTCTCAACGATTCATCTTTACCTTTATAATCGATTCAAATAGACACGTATTTCCGAATTATCCCTCATACGCAAACGAATTTCGCGTTGAGCAATATATCCGTTCAAATTATGCATACTTATTTGCATTCAAATTTCGTTTTCTCGGATTTTTAATATGCACTTCATTTGATCATAAACGATAACTGGTCATAGTCGCGTTCTGTTTCACTGTGACGTTCACAAATCCATCCCTGCAGCAGGACAGATTTCCGATATAAAACAAAAGTAACTTGAATTTGAACAACAACCTTTTTATTAGAATTTAAAGGTTGCCAATCATGCCGGTTGGACACAACCGACAAAATACATCACAGTACATGCATTTCAATCTGTTACTGTATATATGGACAAAGAATCCGAAAAGATATACATAACATCACATCGAAGTCTCGTTCATCCACACCTGGGTGATACTGGATACCAGAATGCTTGTCATCACCTGAAAATAATACGGAAGAAAACACATTCAGCATCATGTCGCAAAATGAAATACATTTCTGCAAATAAAATTGCTGGTGGGTGAAGCCGACATTCACCATTATAGAATGCTGATATCATTCAATGTCAGTGTCAAAGCCATTGAGAATGGGCCTTATGTATTCTCTCAATCCACAACTTATAGCTTTCAACTAATGAATACGCCATGTCAGTATGGCATTGTGCAAATAAATCAGTCTGCTAGCAGACACATATTGGGAAATCAGTGAGACGGCATCACAAACGTTTTCACTGTGATGAGAATTATCAAGAACTTTGCATATGCATGTCTTAAATGAGCACACAGTTGGTGGAGTAAACCTGGAGTATATCTCACCTTGGAGGGATGAATCGTGGAGCATGTCGGCTGTGCTTGGATGATATGCCTTAATACGCGCACTGTCGACAGCTGAAATCACCAGGACTGTAAGAAGTAGGTAGCAAATCTAAACAGAATGAAACATGAACATCACCATCAAATGTCACGCACTGACTTACCATTCTCACTGAATGCGACTGACACTCGTTGGTAACGATGTTAAAAACCAGTTGATATGGGCACGTATTTATACTTCTCAAGAAGAGTGTGATGTGAACACATGTGGCGGTGATTCAATGAGTGTAACCAATAGAAATATTCTGATGCACACTGACTATGTGTTTGGTTGGATGAATGAGAGAGAAAGTGAGTGGGTTGTTCTTGAGGATGATCGATCAATCAGCACATAAAACAGTGAGTGTTCACGATGATTACTGACTGGTTTTCTATACGTGTGGTGGTAAGGTGATGGAGACTCAAGTTTCATTTGACCAGTACTTTATTAGGTGCTGATTGACCAGACATACTCAAATACAACCCACTCACTTTCTCATTAATTCAACCAAACACACAGTCAGTGTATATCAGGATATTTCTATTGGTCCACGATTCATACCTTCAAGGTGAGATATTCTCTTCAATTTTGCGGTCATTTGTGTATGTGAAATGTTACTCTTTGCTTGTGCACATCACATATTGTTTGAATTGATGAAGTAGGCCCTCTCCACTTACAGTGTGCTCTTTAAATTCATGTAAATGCAAATATCGTGATATTTCTCAGCTTGGTGACAACCTACATGATCTCGCCTCACCGATTTTCTGATATATGTATACTGACTGGCTGATTTGCTTGCACGGTGCCACACTCACAGGGCGTTTTCTTTAATTTGAAAGTCATACGTTGTGAAGTGATAGAATATTAGGGGTATATTCTCACTGTTACTGGATGGTGGCAGCATTCTCTAGTGATGACTGACAGTTTCATCGTCAACTAGACGAGAATTTCGTCTGAAGAAATTTGAATCAGATTGAGACATGACGCTGAATGTGTTTTTTTAATATTTATTTTCTAGTAGTGACAAGTATCCAGTATCATCCTGTCAATGCAGTTGAAGATTGAACGATCAATTCTTGGTTGTTTGCTCAAACCAACTTCTCCAATTTTCGCGGAGGCATCAATACGACAGTCATCGTCTCATCGGTCGCTGTTCAGAAAGAAGTCAGCAGTAAACCATCAGAAGTAATATTGTGATTTATTACTGTAATATTTGTTCACAGACCTTAGTTCAAATATTATTTTTATATGTTGGTGTAACAATAAAGAATCCACGAGTCACCAATTGGTCTTTTGGTTGTTTCGTCCGTTATAACTAAGCGTTTCTGAAAAACTTCAAGGAACAGCGTGGGCCCGAGCGTAGCGAGAGCTGGGCATTAACGGTTTATGAGACGTGGCTGACAGTTTCTGATGGTAGAAACAGACTCTGGCGGATTCAAACAGTTGGTGAAAGTTTGGATAGTCACTGTTCATCTTTCCTGGCGCCGGTCAAGTCCTCTTTGAACAAGCAATATCTGGAACGTCTTTGGAATTGGGTCAAGTTCAACAATGCCTTGGTCAGAGAATAGACAGAGTGTCTTGGATGCAAACAGGAAAGTAAGTCATGTTGACTTGTCTGTTAATTGTAACGATGTGTCTGATGTTAAGCATGACATGGTTGATGTTACTGTTTCGCCGTTCAGGGATAATAGGAACATCAAACTCCCTAAATTAGAACCACGGTGTTTTGATGGAAACCCGGCTGATTATTTACAATTTGTAAAAGAGTTTGAGATCATGTTGAGTGGTATTTTATTAAATGATGAATTGAAGTTAATGTATTTGATGAGATATTGCACTGGAGATGCTGCAGGAGCTATACAGTGCTGTAAGTTTATGAAGCCAAAAGAGGGCTACTACGAGGCTATGAGCATATTACGTCAAAGGTTTGGAAGACCTTCGATGATTGCAGGGAAATTATTCGAGGCTGTTAAGGGTAATGGTGGTCAATTACAGGATGACTCCCAGGCACTCACTGAGTTTTTAGATAATTTGCTAATTTACAAGAATGGAATGATTTCGATGAATCGCATGAGTGACCTCAACTCGAGTTTTATACTAGAAGTAATAGCAAGACGCCTACCTACTCGACTGCAAAGGAAGTGGGTGAAGATAAGCTCCCGTATGGAGGATGAGGGTATCGAGCCAAAGTTTGATGATATCCTGAAACTAGTAAAAGATAGTGTCAATCAGTCGATGAGCAAGTTTGCCAGTATACTGAATCTCACCCCTAGAATAGAGCAGTCTGAGATCAAAATGCAATCATTGATGACGAAAGGGCCTCAGAGCGATGGATATCGAGAAGACTCCATGATGTATAGTAATGCATATAGATCTAGTGAGTGTAACAGGTTTCGTAGTACATCCTCAACAGATAAGTTACAAGATGCAAGACAAACACGGTTTTGTTTTACACGTGTGCAAGAGGTGCATACAGAAGTGAACTGTGAACCAGTGAGCAAGTTCAGTGATAAGCTAAATGTAAACTCCAGGTCTGACTCCGAATTGTGTGACGATAACGGTGCTGTGAAGAAGTCTGTAGTTGCAACTGGTAAGCCGTTGTTGAATAGAGTGTCACAGAATAGAGTTGCTGCTTCAGAGTGCAGTTCTGACTCCAAAAGTTTAAAAAGTATAACTAGTCAGAGTGAAGATATAGAGCCTTTAAGGATTTGTGAGGGGGAACCAAAATTGTCTACTTCTGTTATTAAAGATTTTGATAATGATGAAATCGACCAGATAGATGATGGTAAATTGAATATTTGTGATAATGATCATGATAGTGCAGATTTGTCTTTGGTTGATCATGATGAAATGGAGGGAATGCCTAATACCGCTAAGTTAAATAAAGGTTCTGTAGAACTTGAACGTGAAGTAGAAATAAATGCAGATGCAGTTGCAGAAGGCATGCATACTTGTGAGACCGTCAGTGGGAGTTATCAGCATGTAGCCCACCTATCACCAAATGCTAGTGCTAAACCTGAGGTGATAGTGAAAGACAGCAGTGGTGGTGGTCTTGCAGGTAGACAAATTTCTGAAAGCCGAACAAAAACAGCTTCTGATCCACCGCTAACTTCATCGACTGGTATCAATCAGTCGTCGTTGGTGTTGTCATCCACAATGAAAAAGACGCCCATCAACTCAACTATCTTGTGCAATGACACTGAGAGTATTGGCGCGTTTGAAAAGACGAAAGATATTGGTCAGTTTAGTGTGGATAAGCCAAGTGTAAAGGAGAGAGTTATTGTTAAATTGACTTGCATGAATAAAGGCATTTCTAGTTTCAAGTTACTATTTGAATGCTATTATCTTTGGTGCAAATTACTCTGTGCCTACGCTTGGATGACCGGATACGTCGTGTGTTTGTTGGTCATCTATATTTTACGATACAATGACATGAGCGTGTTACCGTTCAGATTTGAGGATATAGCTGATAGGAGGAGGTCAGCAAATGAACTCTTCGACGATTTTCCAACCTAGAGCGTCAACCTGAGAAGGGTTGTAGGCGTACTGCTGTAAGTCCTACAATTCTTCAAAGCGCAGCGCATCAATGAGCAGCCCAACGTTCTTGGTGTGTGATTTTGTATATACGTGTGGTGTGTCATATCAATTGGTGTTTTTCGATTCATTGTGTTTACTTGTTGTTTTCGTATCTTGTTGTTATTGCGTAATTTTGTTAAAATGTTCGTGGTGATTACTTCCAATGTTGTTTCGAGTCTTCTACATCCATGAATGAATTGGTTGATGTTAAGGACAGCAGATGGGTATACGCCGGGGAGGCTAGGCTATTGCTGAGAATGAAATGCACACGGAGATAATTGTTAGCTGCGGTCCGACACGCCGGCTGAAAGAGTGTAAACGACTAAGGCTCGCATACGTCACCGCTACTAGAACTGAGGCAGAATGAGTGACAAGCGATTGCAGTGGTAATTGGTAGTGAGTAGATAAGAGGATGTGCGTAGAGTATCATGAGTTGGTGCTATGCTAACGTTGCATTCTGCAAGAGTCATTCTAGCAAGTGGCGATTGTGTTGCAAGATGTCAAGAGGAGGTCTCTGTCTGGAGGCGCAGGTCGTCAGTGATGTGTGAGATTGGGCTGTGAGTATGCTTGTGGTGTGTTGGCTTTTCTGTTTGGTTTCCATTTCAGCTCTGTCCGTGTGACCCAGGTTCTCGCAATGGCATCCAAGTCAACGTGCATTGATTGTGAAGGAAAAAAGGGTTGGATCCCTTTTTTGCCGGGGAGTGTCAATGGAGTTGAAGATTGAACGATCAATTCTAGGTTGTTTGCTCAAAATCAACTTCCCCAATTTTCGCGGAGGCATCAGTACGACAGTCATCGTCTCATCGGTCGCTGTTCAGAAAGAAGAGTGAAACATCGTCAGAAGTAATATAAAGGTTTATTATTGTAATATTTATTTACAGACCCTAGTTCGCTTATTCTTTTTATATGTTGGTGTAACAATACAGAAATATCAAACGGCAGATCGGTGTTTTGGTTTTTTCGTCCGTTATAACTAAGCGTTTCTGAAAACTCAAAGGAACAGCGTGGGCCCGAGCGTAGCAAGAGCTGGGCATTAACGGATTATGAGACGTGGCTGACACATCCGGTTTTGCAAAAAAGATTTAGCCAGTAATGGACATGTTCATTGTTCCCGGTTTCAAATAGACTTTTATCAAGACATACTGAAGTGCAAGTACTGCGATGTGTTTTATCGGTTGTGTCCAACCGGCATGATTGGCAACCTTTAAATTCTAATAAAAAGGTTGTTGTTCAAATTCAAGTTACTTGTGTTTTATATCGGAAATCTGTCCTGCTGTAGGGAGGGATTTCTGAACGTCACAGTGAAACAGAACGCGACTATGACCAGTTATCGTTTATGATCAAATGGAGTGCCAAACGTAAAACGCGAAGGCTGATAGGATGCATAACACGCAATTTCTTTTGTTGTGAAACTAGGGTTTTATTACACAAAGTATGTGTCCGATCTATCTTAGAATACTGGCCGTTCATTCTTAGCGGACTCAGACAAAATGACAAGCTTAAATTAGAGGGAGTGCAACGGCAGTTTACCTCAAGAACTCTTGGTTTAGAAAGTGGTCTGGATTACCATGAGCGATGCGACAGACTAAGATTAGAATCACTCTGGAAAAGACGCCTTAAGCTAAACCTTATCTTTTACTACAAGCTAACTAATCTTCTCTTGCATTCCTCCGAGCCAATAACTAAACCTACCACTGTCATCAGTTACAATCTTAGAAATCATCACAACCTAGCTGCTATGGAGCACTGTCAGACTTACGTGCGGTACAACTTGTTTTTAAATATGTTTCCAGTCATTTGGAATAGACTACCAGCTAATGTGCGCGATGCAAACACACTCCCAGTGTTCATCTCCTCAGTCACCAGACTCCTCAAAGATGACAATGCACTTTCGCGCCTGACTCTTACACCCTCTTTTTCACCATACATAGATATTTTAAGTTCTTCAAACGTGTAGTTACAACAAACTACAATTATAAATTTTAATATTCTTGGACCTACACAGGACAGTAATATTAGTTCACACATAATATAAAAGTTAGCATAGCGGGACTAGTTAGTTAATGAACGAAAATAAGCATAGTTACAAAACAGAATATATATGTATATATTTATTAATCACTCCTTAAGGACTCCTCTTGCTTTCTTTTGCTTTGCTGTTGTTTGTCTTCTTTTTTCTCTCACCATTTCAGCTTCCATTGGACTTTTTGAATGAGAATGAATAATGTGGCTATTTGACCATTTACAATGACAAATGATCTGCAAACATTATTGGTCCCGTATCTTTCAGTTGCCTAGTTAATAACGAATTAACTTTCCCTACGACGCAACCCGGATTACATTTGTGGAATATACTCTTATACCAATGGAAAAGTATCTATTTGTAATACAACGTCACGATTGTAGCTTATAACATAACTGATCGTATCTGTAAAAATGGCTTCCTTATTACCCAATTTGGATATAAATCAAATCAAAAATAAGATTCGTATTTGTTCACACCTAAGTTATATTGAGGAATTACTTCAAGCTTTATTTTTTCCCAAGTATTTTTGATCCATCCAAACCTTACTTGGGTTTTTTTGTTAATGCGAAGTAAATATTCCTATATTTCATGACGTGCTCCATTGAATGACTGGTTATCATATTGTTCCCACAGACCTAAGACAAAAACGCCAGCAACCATGTAACTTAACCATAAACCGAATTTATGGAATTTAAATAATTCTTATCCATGCCTGTATATATGGTGTGTCCTACACAAGTAGGAAAAAATGTGTATTTTATTAAAACATTATTATTTATTATGATTGCTAATCGCATATGTAATTTGTCATATTGATGATGCCTGTAAACTGGCGTCTCTCATGTACAAAATGAGAATATAATATTATTATTATTTTACAGCTGTATCTATGGTTGACTGAAATATTCCTGTGGTTTGAGATGACACGCAGTGTCTCCCACCGGTTTCTCATGAACGAAAAATATCCCCTTGTCTGTAGGCGATCCTGAAGGAATTTTCCTGCAGTCAACTTGGAGAGAGTGATCAACTTCGATGCAAATGTTACTCATAACACCACCGAACTGGTGCGAAATCTTTGAGAGGAATACTCAGTTACCCTTCGTCGACACTTCCATGCGCGTAAATCAATCAGGTGATTGTTCACTCCCATGGATGAGGAGTAATCCATGTTGAATGAAATACGAAACATGAAGAGCAAATACCAAGTTGTCGAAAAGGCGAACCGGTTGATTGATGTTGGACGGTTTTTTCAATTCTGTCATTTCTATGGAATGAGATATCCGGTGACAACCATTATACGAAGGTTGTGACGATTGTTTGATTTCTTTCGAAGTCATCTCTTTTGTCACGTGGCTAAATTGACTTACGTGACCTGCACAATCGTCGTCAATTCCTCGCACCTTTACTTCACACTGACCACAACGATGACACCAACAACAGTCAGAGTGTTTCAATTTTTGTTAACGCACACCTAGCATTGGGAAACATGAGTGATTTGAGGAATGCGCAGGGCACAAAATCAATTGAATTCGCTAAGCTGGAATTGCATCCAAAATACTACCATCACACTGAATCCCATAAGGAATGCAAATGGACAGTGGTTTTGCGAAAAGCGACTACATCACTTGAAGGAAGATGATGCATGTCGTGCAGAGCACTCGTATTTCTCTCACAGTGTACCATCACTTATTCCAGTAATGACGTATAAACAAAAGTACACGCCGAAATCCATTCCAATTACATTTATTCAATCACCAAGTCAAGGTGGATAAGAATACAAGGATAGTCAAAATGATGAATGAATCCTTTTCGAAGTAGCAGTACCTTGGAGAATTTGTGGCTTGCGAATCTCTTACACAATACAAAATTTCTTTTAATTTTTAAAATTACAATTCAGCTTGATTGCACACAGAGTTTTTTGGTACATACATGGAGATTTCAGCATGTGTTATCGGTGGCCCAAATTTTGCAGGCCGACTATACATATCAGATATGCATCGGCAGGGGATCGAACCTGCCATCTGTGCTACCGACGCACAACCACTACAAATACTGAGAATCCTCCGATCCATATATACAATTTTTTATTTCATTATCACCACTGTTAGTCAAGAGAGCTGATAATAGCACATTGGATTTATTATCAACCTACCTCTGTTTCATTGAAGATTTGCAGTTAAAATGACCACAATCTCAGCAAATCTCTGTGCTTATCAACCAGGAATATTTCACTGTCGCTTCACCATATAAAGAAACGTGAAATTGTATTATTCAGGCGACTGATAATTTCTGTGAAAGCGAGAACCCAGTCATGTATACATTCCAATTCCTAAGCAATAAGGAAGCTATTTTACAGGTACGATCAGTTATGTTATAAGCTACAATCGTGACGTTGTATTACAAATAGATACTTTTCCATTGGTATAAGAGTATATTCCACAAATGTAATCCGGGTTGCGTCGTAGGGAAAGTTAATTCGTTATTAACTAGGCAACTGAAAGATACGGGACCAATAATGTTTGCAGATCATTTGTCATTGTAAATGGTCAAATAGCCACATTATTCATTCTCATTCAAAAAGTCCAATGGAAGCTGAAATGGTGAGAGAAAAAAGAAGACAAACAACAGCAAAGCAAAAGAAAGCAAGAGGAGTCCTTAAGGAGTGATTAATAAATATATACATATATATTCTGTTTTGTAACTATGCTTATTTTCGTTCATTAACTAACTAGTCCCGCTATGCTAACTTTTATATTATGTGTGAACTAATATTACTGTCCTGTGTAGGTCCAAGAATATTAAAATTTATAATTGTAGTTTGTTGTAACTACACGTTTGAAGAACTTAAAATATCTATGTATGGTGAAAAAGAGGGTGTAAGAGTCAGGCGCGAAAGTGCATTGTCATCTTTGAGGAGTCTGGTGACTGAGGAGATGAACACTGGGAGTGTGTTTGCATCGCGCACATTAGCTGGTAGTCTATTCCAAATGACTGGAAACATATTTAAAAACAAGTTGTACCGCACGTAAGTCTGACAGTGCTCCATAGCAGCTAGGTTGTGATGATTTCTAAGATTGTAACTGATGACAGTGGTAGGTTTAGTTATTGGCTCGGAGGAATGCAAGAGAAGATTAGTTAGCTTGTAGTAAAAGATAAGGTTTAGCTTAAGGCGTCTTTTCCAGAGTGATTCTAATCTTAGTCTGTCGCATCGCTCATGGTAATCCAGACCACTTTCTAAACCAAGAGTTCTTGAGGTAAACTGCCGTTGCACTCCCTCTAATTTAAGCTTGTCATTTTGTCTGAGTCCGCTAAGAATGAACGGCCAGTATTCTAAGATTGATCGGACACATACTTTGTGTAATAAAACCCTAGTTTCACAACAAAAGAAATTGCGTGTTATGCATCCTATCAGCCTTCGCGTTTTACGTCTGACATTATCAGTCTGTTCAGCGAACGTTAGGTTACTAGAGTATCTAATACCGAGATCTACGACTGAGTTGAGCTTAGCTAGTTTTCGCTCATGTATTTCAAGATTAAGATCAGTGTTACTGTTGCCGATGCATATCCAGCCGCATTTGTCAATGTTAAAGTTCAGACAGGATTCAGCACACCACGTTGCAAGGCTACTTAGTCCAAGATGTATTGTAGTAACCATATTGCTTAATTCATGAGTGTAGCAGAAGTAGACGACTTTGAGGTCGTCAGCATATAGGAATGGTTTACCTGAGGTGAAGCACTTGCAAATGCTGTTAATGTAGCCTGCGTCCTTTCACTTCCCCGATTCCAGCAAAAGTTTAGGTTATTGTTTATATTTTAAGATTTTTAAAAATATTTATTCGTTGAAGTTTCTACAGCGGTTAGGTTGTTTTACAGGGGTGGAGTTGCTAGCACCACACCCCATACCTCCCTCTTTACCCGGGCTTGGGATGGGATTGAAAACTAGGAAGCTAGTAGCCTAGGAAGCTAATAACCTGACTAGGTTATTACTCATCATTACACATGTGAAATATCTCTTCTTAAGATTACATAATGGATATGATGTGAGTACTCTATCAAGGAGGCAATGCAGACGGTCGTTTCTTGCTTACCTTTCACAAGATACGGCTTGTTCACTCGAATATCTGTGAAGATTATTCAGAAAATTACACATTCATTTGTATGAAAGCGTTGATTATGTGAATGATTCGAAAACGATATCTGTAAATTGTTATGTCATTTGATATTTTCTCATATATTGTGAGTGAATGATGTATTGCCATGTTATGACAATAACGTCGCACATTATTATTTGAATGTTGCTTGCAAATAAGAAGACTAATTTCCTAAAATAAATCAGCGAATACCGGAGTCATCGAAACCTGCATGCTCCGTCTAATCATTCATTACCTACAGTCTCAAGAGATTGTTCGGCTCCGGTCGAAGTGTCTGCATTGTGGACGAGACATGGATGAACTTTGGTGTGACTTATGTTGTTGCTGTTGTTGCAGAGGACTGAGAGGCGTCCCAACTCAGGAAAAGACAGTCATCTGGTGATCGGGGTATTCATCCGGTGACTCATTCACCGATTTGTGTTCATGTCGAATTCTTCATTGAAATAAATAAAATTGCCGACGCTAGGTCAACATCTCAATTAAGATATGCCACCATAGAAATTAAGGAAGATAACATGATAACAATTTCTAAACCAAACGTCGATTCGCTCACATTCAACGATGATTTTAATTAGTTCCGTCCATTCAGCTGTAAGAGAGACATGAATTTTGGCTTAAATATCTGGTATAAAATATACGCTACGAGAAACTGTCGTACCTGGCTCCACAGTAACAGGTGAACTTTTATATACACAAGGAAGGTGAATCAAGAATAATGTCTTGGTGGTGATCAAAATTATAAGGCATTTGTGAAAATCAGTGACTCTATAGGAACGTTAGAAAAACAAGTGAACAGGTTGATGCTGGATTCTCGTACTCTACGTCCGGTGATGATGAGGTCAAGTAACTGGAATTATTCAAAGTCACGTGTGCTTACCCACTGATGAGTTCCTCAGAAGGAATTTGTATCCTATCAAAATAAATTTTGTGCATAATTACTCAGAACCTAAAGCACGATATACACTGAAACAAATTTCACACAGCATTTGTCAGAAGAGATTAGGCAAGCAGCTGTTTGACACTCGAAGGCACCTCCTTGACTTCAATGCGTGGTAGTTACCTGCACACGTTGTCAGCTGTTGAACTGGTTCTATTTCTCGTCAGTAAAACCTCAACGCACTGTGAAATAGGTCAAAGTATTTGTAGTTACATTCCAGTACCTTAAACACAATGATTGGTTTTTTATTTATCTGTGTATGCATAGCTCAGTTTTGGTTCATTCATTTCTTTGTATGGCGAATTACATTCCAGGATGCTGACAGTCGAGCTGCCGAATCATCCTCGTAGCATGTATCCATGCTCGCCTTACTGAATACAGATTCCGTCGCTGTTAGTACCTCTTTCCGTTTGTTCATATCATATTCCGGTATGAGAACTTTGACCCAATCGATATTGAGATTTACTTCCCCATGCGTGTGTGTGCAGGTTTAGACGAATTTTCTTCTAAATTATTGTACGCTTGCGTTCCGGTGTGATGACTTATACTCAGGCACTTTTGCCCATTCAAACTTATTTCCGGGAATGATGTAGACGTTTGACGCGCGTATTTAGTTGAACACTCAGCACACGATATCATTACGCCACCTACATCACCAATGTAGTTCATCCCAGTTATTGGATCGTTTAGTTGATTTGTTTTATTTTCACTTAGTTGGATTCGTTGGTTTAAATGTGAAGGGAATGCCAGTATTTGGAGGTTTCTTCGAATTCCACCTCGGGCAAACCCTTTCCGAATGGTATTGTTACCATGTTTCTCCATATTCTTTCTTCACATCATCTGTTCTTACCGTCTCTGCAGGTTTCGTCATGGTGTGTCGGACAAGTTATTTCGAGAAGTTGTTTTCAAGTGGCGTTTTCAATAGGACGACTTCTTCTTTGCATCCGTGATCTTTTGTTGTTGTATGTCTGTGCATTCCGTCTGCTAGACCTCGTATTAACCCTCCATTTATCGTGAGTTGGTGAGTTGAGTAATAGATAATCACGGAATCTCTCAGAATGTGCAGTGATCTATTAGTATTCCTCCGTTTTCATGCTGCCATCTGTCATATTATGTACTCTGCAGCCTAGTTTGCACAGATAGTTTTCAATTTCATCCTCTGTTTCCATAGTGAATTCCTATAATGAATCTACACGACTGCTGTTTCTGCTTGAGACGAATTTCTCAGTATCACTCTTTCGAATTCCTACTCACGTGTCACCTCTCTATCAAGATTTTATTGCTGATATGTATGGTTCAGGTGCATCCCTTCGTTTTATATCAAAGAAAATTTCGACTATCATTGGTGAGACAGGCCGTCTAACTCCCAATACGTTATTCTGTTGTTCTTAAACACCTATCACGATTTGAAGATCACCGTCAATGGTTTCTCCACCCCCTACATAGAATGTGTCGTGAAATACAGTTTATAATTCATCAGTTAATCGGGAGCGATGTGAGTGTCCAAGTATTCTGAGAACGCCATTCCGAAATCGTAATGAATAACACTGATGCCTCTGGCATATGAGCACCAGATGGTGTTCAAATTCACTGTGTTTCCAGATTCACCGTGATTGGAATTTGTTTACTCCTCTGAATGAGTTATCCCTTAGAATTTCTCAAACGTATATTTCGTTGATCGAAAGTATTCGCAAACTTGTTATATCAGTTTCGTCAGGCGGCAGCTCATTACTCTCACACAGGTGAAATTGCGCGACTATCAAAATTCTACAAGGGAAGCACCTGTCAATGGAGTTGAAGATTGAACGATCAATTCTTGGTTGTTTGCTCAAAATCAACTTCCCCGATTTTCGCGGAGGCATCAATACGACAGTCATCGTCTCATCGGTCGCTGTTCAGAAAGAAGAGTGAAACATCGTCAGAAGTAATATAACGATTTATTATTGTAATATTTGTTTACAGACCTTAGTTCGCTTATTCCTTTTATATGTTGGTGTAACAATACAGAAATATCAAACGGCAGATCGGTGTTTTGGTTTTTGCGTCCGTTATAACTAAGCGTTTCTGAAAACTCAAAGGAACAGCGTGGGCCCGAGCGTAGCGAGAGCTGGGCATTAACGGTTTATGAGACGTGATTGACAGTTTCTGACGATAGAAACAGATCTGGCGGATTCAAACAGTTGGTGAAAGTTTGGATAGTCGCCGTTCATTTTTCCTGGTGCCGGTCAAGTCCTCTTTGAACAAGCAATATCTGGAACTTTTTGGAATTGGGTCAAGTTCAACAATGCCTGGGTCAAAGAAGGGACAGAGTGTCTTGGATGCAAACAGGAAAGTAAGTCATGGTGACTTGTCTGTTAATTGTAACGATGTGTCTGATGTTAAGCATGACATGGTTGATGTTACTGTTTCGCCGTTCAGGGATAATAGGAACATCAAACTCCCTAAATTTGAACCACGGTGTTTTGATGGAAACCCGGCTGATTATTTACAATTTGTAAAGGAGTTTGAGATCATGTTGAGTGGTATTTTATTAAATGATGAATTGAAGTTAATGTATTTGATGAGATATTGCACTGGAGATGCTGCAAGAGCTATACAGTGCTGTAAGTTTATGAAGCCAAAAGAGGGCTACTACGAGGCTATGAGCATATTACGTCAAAGGTTTGGAAGACCTTCGATGATTGCAGGGAAATTATTCGAGGCTGTTAAGGGTAATGGTGGTCAATTACAGGATGACTCCCAGGCACTCACTGAGTTTTTAGATAATTTGCTAATTTACAAGAATGGAATGATTTCGATGAATCGCATGAGTGACCTCAACTCGAGTTTTATACTAGAAGTAATAGCAAGACGTCTACCTACTCGACTGCAAAGGAAGTGGGTGAAGATAAGCTCCCGTATGGAGGATGAGGGTATCGAGCCAAAGTTTGATGATATCCTGAAACTGGTAAAAGATAGTGTCAATCAATCTATGAGCAAGTTCGCCAGTATATTACATCTCACCCCTAGAATAGAGCAGTCTGAGGGTAAAATGCAATCATTGATGACGAAAGGGCCTCAGAGAGGTGGATATCGAGAAGGCTCCATGATGTCTAGTAATGCATATAGACCTAGTGAGTGTAACAGGTTTCGTAGTACATCCTCAACAGATAAGTTACAAGATGCAAGACAAACACGGTTTTGTTTTACACGTGTGCAAGAGGTGCATACAGAAGTGAACTGTGAACCAGTGAGCAAGTTCAGTGATAAGCTAAATGTAAACTCCAGGTCTGACTCCGAATTGTGTGACGATAACGGTGCTGTGAAGAAGTCTGTAGTTGCAACTGGTAAGCCATTGTTGAATAGAGTGTCACAGAATAGAGTTATTGCTTCAGAGTGCAGTTCTGACCCTACAAGTTTACAAGGTATTACTAGAGAGATTGAAGATATAGAACCTTTAAGGATTTGTGAGGAGGAACCAAAATTGTCTACTTCTGTTATTAAAGAGTTTGAAAATGATGAACTTGACGGTAAATTGAATATTTGTGGTAATGATCATGATAGTGCAGATTTGTCTTTGGTTGATCATGATGAGATGAGGGATATGCCTACTACTGCTAAGTTGAACAAAGTTTCTGTACAACTTGAACGTGAAGTAGAAATAAATGCAGATGCAGTTGCAGAAGTTATGGATATTTGTGAGACCGTCAGTGTGAGTGATCAGCATGTAGCCCACCTATCATCAGATGATAGTGCTAAACCCGAACTAGTAGTGAAAGACAGCAGTGGTGGTAATCTTGCAGTTGGACAACTATCTGAGAGCCGAACAAGAACAGCTTCTGATCCACCACTAAGTTCATCACCTTGTGTCACTCAGTCATCGTTGGTGCTGTCATCCACAATGAAACAGACACCCATCAACTCAAGTATCTTGTGCAATGACTATGGTAGTATCAGTTCGTTTGAAAGGACGAATATCAATGGTCAGTTTAGTGTGGATAAGCCAAGTGTAAAGGAGAGAGTAATTGTTAAATTGACTTGCACGAATAAAGGCATTTCTAGTTTCAAGTTACTATTTGAATGTTATTATCTTTGGTGTAAATTACTCTGTTTCTATACTTGGTTGATGAGATATGTCGTGTGTTTGTTGGTCATCTATATTCTACGATACAATGACATGGGCGTGTTGCCGTTCAGATTTGAGGATATAGCTGATAGAAGGAAGTTAGCAAATGAACTCTGCGACGATTTTCCAACCTAGGGCGTCAACCTGAGAAGGGTTGTAGGCGTACTGCTGTAAGTCCTACAATTCTTCAAAGGGTAGCGCATCAATGAGCAGTCCAATGTGCTCGGTGTGTGATTTTGTACATATGTTCATATTGTATATACTGAATTGATATCATCTGTCATCTAGCTGTTGGTAATTCTGTTTGTGTCCGGACGACTTCCACTTGGATCATCAACCTGAGAAGGAATGTAGGCGTACTGCTGTAAGTCCTACAGTTCTTCAAGGGTAGTTTGTCATGTCGGAATCCACTTTTTTGATGTAGTGATTGTACATATGTTTGTGTTAAATAGTTGTGTGAGTTCCAATTGATATAATTGTTAGTTAATTTTGTTTGTGTCCGGACATTCCACAACTTACAATGGTCAACCTGTGAAGGTTTGTAGGCGTACTGGTGTAAGTCCTGCAATTCTTCAAGGGTATTCCATCAAGACATGAAATGCGAGTTTGTGTGTACTGTTTGTATATACGTGTGGTGTGTCATATCAATTGGTGTTATTTGAATTCATTGTGTTTACTCGTTGTTTTCGTACCTTGTTGTTATTGCATAATTTTGTTAAAATTTTCGTCGTGATTACTTCCAATGTTGTGTCCACTCTTCTACATCCGTGAATGAATTGATTGATGTTAAGGACAGCAGATGGGTCGTATACGCCGGGGAGGCTAGGCTATTGCTGAGAATGAAATGCACACGGAGATAATTGTTAGCTGCGGTCCGACACGCCGGGGAGAAAGAGTGTAAACGACTGAGGCTCGCATGCGTCACCGCTACTAGAACTGAGGCAGAATGAGTGACAAGCGATTGCAGTGGTAATTGGTAGTGAGTAGATTAGGATGTGCGTAGAGTATCGTGAGTTGGTGCTATGGTCACATTGCATTCTGCAAGAGTCATTCTAGCAAGCGGCGATTGTGTTGCAAGATGTCAAGAGGAGGTCTCTGTCTGGAGGCGCAGGTCGTCATTGATGTGTGAGATTGTGCTGTGAGTATGCTTGTGGTGTGTTGGCTTTTCTGTTTGTTTTCCATTTCAGCTCTGTCCGTGTGACCCAGGTTCTCGCAATGGCATCCAAGTCAACGTGCATTGATCGTGAAGGAAAAAAGGGTTGGATCCCTTTTTTGCCGGGGAGTGTCAATGGAGTTGAAGATTGAACGATCAATTCTTGGTTGTTTGCTCAAAATCAACTTCCCCGATTTTCGCGGAGGCATCAATACGACAGTCATCGTCTCATCGGTCGCTGTTCAGAAAGAAGAGTGAAACATCGTCAGAAGTAATATAACGATTTATTATTGTAATATTTGTTTACAGACCTTAGTTCGCTTATTCTTTTTATATGTTGGTGTAACAATACAGAAATATCAAACGGCAGATCGGTGTTTTGGTTTTTGCGTCCGTTATAACTAAGCGTTTCTGAAAACTCAAAGGAACAGCGTGGGCCCGAGCGTAGCGAGAGCTGGGCATTAACGGTTTATGAGACGTGATTGACAGTTTCTGACGATAGAAACAGATCTGGCGGATTCAAACAGTTGGTGAAAGTTTGGATAGTCGTCGCTCATTTTTCCTGGTGCCGGTCAAGTCCTCTTTCAACAAGCAATATCTGGAACGTTTTTGGAGTTGGGTCAATTTCAATAATGGCTGGGTCAAAGAAGGGACAGAGTGTCTTGGATGCAAACAGGAAGGTAAGTCATGTTGATTGACAGCACCCTTGTGACATCTCTTTCAACCTCTAGCTCCTAGTCTCATCGACGAGATCTCCGAGATCTCAATCAGCTGCATGCAGGTTGCAGCGGTACCCTGAGTTATGCGTGTGATGCATTCACATGAAGAGTTTCCGGATCGATCTACGGAGGGATGAGTGATTAATGCAGCAGCTAAAGTGTGAGAAAATAAGTGGTATCGGAGACAATGGCATTATGTATCATTTTGGTAAACGTGCATTTGACGACAATTACCAATATGAAGTAAGCAAGTGAATATGAACACCATTTTTCAATGAAGTCGATGATTGAACGAAGAATTCATGGTTGTGTGCTCAAACCAGACTCCCCCATATTTTCGCGGAGGCATCAATACACCAGTCATCGTCTAGTCGGTCGCTATTCAGAAAGATCAAATGCCCTCAGAAGTAATATCGTGATTATTATTGTAATATTTGTTCATAAACCTTTTTTATTGCGATGGTTATATGTTGGTATTAGAATGAAGAATCCTCGAGTCGCCAATCAGTGTTTTGGTTTTTGCGTCCGTTAGTACTAAGCGTTTCTGAAATGCTTCGAGGGACAGCGAGAGGCCGGCGTAGCAAGAGCTGGGCATTAACGGATTCGAGACGTGATTGACATCATTCGTTATGCACAGTTGAAAGTTCATCGCAGAGAAGCCTGTGTAGCTGGTTAGGCTTTTCGAACCCATAGATGATATGAAATATTCATTTCTGGTCGTCCAATTCAACGGCTGTGAATACCTCCTGTCTGGTGAGTACGACTGCCCCGCCATTGTGATTTGTCACAAAATGACACACGTCATTCTGAGTGAATTGTGTGAGCAGATTTCCATCTGATAATCAGTATGGAGTCAAGAAAGCTCCTCATTTATTACTGGAGTCATCTGAAAATTCTCTCGGCGATACGAGTGCAATGTCTCGTAAAAACAATGGCGCGCTGATTTGACATCAGTGTTGAAGATGTGATTCGCGTTACCTATTCTGAGTTCGGTGGATTTCCACACCGATCTCCAAATAATTGAAATCTGTCTGATTGTTTCGATCCGGCCTTTGACGTACTCATTCGTGCTGCCAACAGTTGCAGCGATGCTGTTGTAATGAATAACAGAAAGGACTCCTTCAAATTCCGGGAAATGTTCACCTCAGGATTGATTTTTACTTGTCGCTTATTGTCCTCCATCCCCGGTGACTTCATCGAATGTCCTTCTTTTCATGCTTCTTCTCATCACTACTCGTTTACACTTGTAAGGCGTCGAGTCAGTGCCACATTGACCATAAGCCTACTGGGAAGAGAAGATATTCTAGCGTCTTCCTATCGGTTCAACGTATCTCTGTATTCACACACACATCGTTTGCTGCACTCTCCAGTCAGCAAAATGACAACGAGTTGTCACTTTGATTTTGTGAAGACGTCAACCTGTCTGTTTATCATGGAATTTCATAAAGACCATTGAAAACCAGAGAATGGTCTAGGAAATCAGCGATGAATGGAATTTCGAACCACGCTTAGTTTACTCATTCCATGAATGTGTTTGACTAATGTCGATCAGAAAATGAATTACACTTGATGTTGACATTCTGATTCAGATTTGTGAATAGAGTCCTCATCGAAGTAAATCAAATGCATGCTCACCTCCGATTGCCGATAATTCATGTCCGTGTTCTAATAGTCGGAAAAAACAGACAAAATTATTTATTCATTTATTTATGAGATTAAGGATGAGGTGAACGACTTCATTCTCGACTGTCTTCGAAGTGTCCACAACAGTCATCCCACTGTGTCTTACGAGGTCAAGTCAAGTGATAAATGTCAAAGTATCCACTGTGTGGATAGGATGTGGTGTCCGGTAGTCCTAGATACGTTGACAGTCTGATCGCTCTATTCATGAAATAGTCCAGTATTTCATATTTCCTGGATGCATGAATGGAACACTTTGTATTCCATCATCGTGACTTATGACAATTTAATATTTCAGTTCGGATCACGAGCTGACATCAGTTGGAGGACAGTGAGAAATCAACCAACTTCACCTCAGACGCCTCACTGAGTTTACCGTTATGGATCACTTGATATGCATCCCTGTCACTTAGCTAGCTGTTGAATGAGGCTGATTAATGTTCGCTGCACGCCACAGTGTTACGGAAGATTTGAACAAGCACAGGTGAGATATTTCCCTCTTACTTCATGTAGTCGTCAAGCGTTTCTCACTACTTGGTTGATGCACCTTACATATTTCGAATTTCTATCACGCTGCTCATTCTTTCATTGACGATGGAAACTTATCCGTGATCGATTCTACACTCTCCAATGACAGTATTTCATCTCGGAATCAACCAATACAATACGATAGTGTGAAATGAAATATACTGACGTTTACTCGACGACGTCACTTTTGCTTCCCCTGACTGAAAATGATCGGCCGAAAATTGTGCGTTGAAATATTCCCTGATTGCACGAAGTCGAAAAGAAATGATGGCGTTCAATGTTTGTAATCTTTGAGATATCTCAAAACATTCAATGAAAGGTTTTCGCTTACTTTTTATATACTCGTCCAAGAATGCTATATCAGTTGATGAAAGGCAACAAATTAGGCAGAAAATTATGAAATTGTTCAGCATCGAATTTCTTCGCAGTGAACTGTTAGGGTTAGTGATATGGAGACTACCTGACATTCCTAAAAGAACCTCGGAAAAACCAACGAGTAGTCCGGGAAAATGTATCGTCAGTCAGGTTTTGTACTGTCCAGCAGTACACACACGATGGTTGTGTGACTTCAGTTCACCCCAGCTGCGTAGCAAGTTTTGACACTAGTCAGGCAGCGACACATGATGCAGTGGTTCTCGGCTCGCGGTCGATCCTGTTGTTGCTGCAAATGAGTACTTGATACACAACATGAAAGTTATCAGGGAAACAATGGAGAATGTCACTTGATCTCTCTTCGCTCAGGTGAATGATACTGGCTTATTTCCACTCACTGTGAGTTTGACGATTCACGTGCACAGTCAACGCAGGATATCCTGCCTGAGAAGACAATCAGTTCGTTCTTAATAACCTAAGCAGAGCGGAGATTACATCAACGATTATCTCCATTCATCTGATGGATTCAATCATTCAAATGAATCTTTAAATTTCGAACGAATTT
Organism: Trichobilharzia regenti; assembly: GCA_944472135.2. Taxonomy (NCBI): domain Eukaryota; kingdom Metazoa; phylum Platyhelminthes; class Trematoda; order Strigeidida; family Schistosomatidae; genus Trichobilharzia; species Trichobilharzia regenti. The sequence goes on along the minus strand of OX235266.1, from coordinate 65,348,613 downwards.
TCAGTAATTGGGCGCGTGGTTCCTATGACACGGAAGGCTGCTTAAGTTCAGATTTCAGGCTCACATCTCCATATTATTCTGACCTTAAACACATGCGTAACTCGAGCTTACTGACCAGTTGAGATCCTAGGTAGGCAAGGACAGTCAGTGAATTGCTGGCGCGAGTATATTCTCCATCGAAATCAGATCTGTTCACTCTAGTAGTCCGAATAGTTAATTAGCAGCGTAGGCTGTTAACTACTGTTCAATTGACTGACAAGCGGATCATGTTGAGTAGCTGTACGGTGAAGGTTCAGGGAGTAATAATAATGAGTACTGACGCAGCACATGTGGTAGATAAACTTCTCGTGTACTAACCTGCTTTCGCAAACTTTTCTTCTGATCTCAGATCACCTGAAAAGAACAAAGCCAATCAGTGAGCGGTTGTCGATTTTTCGTGAGCGGTCATTGAAAGCAGTGATACAAAAGTTACATAGTATGCAAGGAAAAAATGATATTTTCAGGGATAAATATCGATGAATTCATGTGGATTTTGATAAGGCCATTCAATTCCGTATCATACACCGCGTCTGATTGGTGTGAAATTCAAGATGTCTCACGTAAGAGAAAACGAACCTACGACAGATGGCATCGGCTCAACTTGTAGACATGACTCTCCACATCGAAACAGTTAGCATGAATTGAAGGAACCAACTTAAACTGCGAAATCACTTATACTTTAAGACCATTCTGCCTCAGTAATATTCTTCATGGTTGCGTCAACCGAGATGTCGGGCATTTGAAGTAACTCATGGACGTGTCTTTGCATATCCGAGTGAAAAAGAACATACGAAACTGTATACACATTGATTCCATAAAGGGAAAATCAATCTCTCTTAGTGTCGTCTGACTGTCATTTCTATTAAATGCTTTTGTGCAGTTAAATTGGAAGTGTTTACGTGTGTCTTATGTATCAAGGAACACTTGACCATTCCTAATGTTTACTCATTCGAATCCAAATGAGAATTGACTTTCTGCCATTACTTGTCTTATCCATTAAATGGTCGGAGGGAGTCGGCTGAAGGAAGCTCTGACTCACCGAGCTTCTCTGCTCGTTGTCAATCGCCAGTCAGCAAGGCGTATCTGCAGGGCGTATCATCAAGCATCTCATATCTTCTGCAGTCAGAGACGTTGTCATCATGCAAAATAGCTAGCTAGCTATTCACACTCGTGGTTGACCCACTGTAGGATTGTATTGCTGACTAGTGCGATCCAACGAGCAGGATATGCAGGGTCAAGAAGAGCCTCATTTCAGTAGCCTCAAAACCAATTACCAACAAAATCTCTGAGTTCACGGTGATGGATATTCACCTAGCTTGTTGATGCACACATAATAAACTTGACTGATGGAATTCAGTCGGCAGGAAACGCCAAGGATAACATGTACGACACTAGTTATTGTTCAATCGAAGTAAAACATGCACCACAAATCAAATGCACTCCACTGTGTACATTTCTCGTCTTCTCTTTTTGGCTTAAAATGCTGAAAAATTGGTAGCCTTCAAAATTAAGATGGTGGGTATAACTCATCATTACACTTGTGAATTATCCCGTATTCAGATTATTGAATGGATATGATGTGGGTATTCAATCAAGGAGGCAATGTAGTCGGTCGTTTTCTACTTACCTTTCACAACATACGTCTTATTCATTCGAATAACTGTGAAGACGAATCAGAAAAATACACATTCATTCAAATAAATGTGTTGAATGGAGACATCATAAAAAAGATATATCTGAAACATTGGCATGTCTTTGGATATTTTCTGATGTTATGTGAAGGAATGGTGTGTCTCCATGTGGTGAAATTCACGTTGCAGATTATTTCCTAAATTTCGCTTGCAAACAACACCGATTTTGCAGGCAAAACGAGTGAATCACGGCGTCATCAAAATCCTGCACGCTCCTTCAAACCATCGACTGCTGACAGTCTCAGATGCTTGAGGAAGAATTTCGGAATTCAAGACATCGTTGAATTCCGGTCAAAGTGTCTGCACTGTGGACGAGGCGTGGACGAACTTTTGCGTGGTTGATGTTCTTGCTGTTGTTGCATCGGACTGAGAGGCGTCCGAAGTCAGCAGAAGACAGCCATCTCGTGATCGGAGTATTCATCCGGTGACTCATTCACGGATTTGTGTTCGTGGCGAATTCTTCACTGAAATAAATACAATTACCCTCACTAGCTCAACACCTAATTCGAGATATCACGCCACAGGGAATCGAGAAGATAACTTGATAGAAACTTCGAGGAACAAACTTAGTTCACTCACATTCAGAAATGATTTCCCTCAGCTCAGCCCATTCACCTGTAAGTAAAGGAGAGGAATTTCGAGATTAGTTGCGAGTATAAAACATAGACGTCGAGTGAGCGGCGTACTGGGCTCCACATTGACAGGCGAACTGAAAAATGCGAAAAGAAGTGGGCATATGCGAGATCTTCCTCTTCAGGCTTTAACAGGTCAATGGACGAGTGGACAACACTACTCTTAGCCCTAATCACTCGGAGTGTATCCTGTCGAAAGAGGGTTGGGAACCACTATACTGCGTGGCTGTGAAAATGCAATAGTGGATTTGAAGGCAGTGTGATCGTCGAACACCTCATCACTCCTGCCCATTACATCGAAACAAACGCCTCCTACTCCATACTAATCTACAGAGTGAAAAATAAACTGATGAAGGCAATGGGACTTCGTCTTCTATCCATTGCGGAAGCATCAGATATTCACATGGAACATCCAGCGTTGTGCATACAAGAGGAAATTGCCCAATCACCCCAACTAGCACAGCCACAAACCTGTTGTGTCCTATTGACTTGTGATTTGTGTGCTTGCCATTCTGACTCCCTGTCACTCTCGTATTTCTATAGAACTCCTACACAACCCAATATTCTGCTTTGTTCCATGTGCATCCCGGTCACAAGTTACCTGATATATCGTTCACCTCATTGAGTAGCTCAGACACAGTTATTCCAATTCCTTGATGCATTCACAACCCACAACTACTACCTTTCAATCCATCATGTCACAATTTCATTATTCATCATATGTCTGAAGTGTTTGATGGCATAAACAATAAGCGCGACTAGTGTTCACTCTTGTTTCTCTGACAAACCTGATGTAAGCACACACGCGCCCAACGATAATTAGATGGAATGCGACTGTACAGCTGAGTGAAAGAGAAAAGAAGTTCTTCACTGAATCACGTGTCCCTTGTTTTCATTAAACTCTGGATGGCAAACATTCATGAATTTATCTGCCGTTGAGTGGCATGGGCTGAGTGGAGGTCAGCGCATGGATTAATTGACGAATACTTCCATGAGTGGATGGCTGCCACACGACTCCATGTTAATGTGGTCAGACGGTCATAAACACATTCTAACTACGCTTGAATTGGCTGTCGAACACAGGAAGGGTATGAAGAAATACTCCCCTTTACCCACTGGTGGATAGGCGAATCAAGAATAGTGTCTTGAGAGTGATAGATGTAATAAAGCATTCGCGATAACCAGTGACTGCATAGAAACTTTACTAATAAACAATTGAACGAACACATTGATGCTGGTTTCGCTTATTTCACTTCTAGTGATAATTCTGTCAACTAACTGAAGCTGTTACAATTCAGATGGGCTTACTTTGTGATGAATCCCTCAGGAGAAATAAGAATTCTGTAAAAGGAATTGTTGTGTTAAGTCACGTAGGATATACAGTATGAAATATATTGAAACAAATTTCGCATATTATTCGTCAGAAGATATTGAGCAGACAAGTGTTTGACACCTCAGAGCGGCTTCTTGCCTTCGACTCATGCAGGTCTCACGCACATCGAGTCAGCTGGTGATGTGATATTATAATTCCGTTTTAGTAAACCGTCTGCGCATTGAGCCACAGATCAAATTAACTGTAGTTATATTACGATAGCTACACAAAATAATGTCTTGTTTGTTTTATGTTTTATTATCTCATGCGCTCACTTACTTCTGGCGGTCACAGCAACTGAGTGTTTGATTTGTTCTCTTTCAAACCACACATTTGTAATTTGTAGTCATGTGTGTGTGCACAGCCCAGTTTTGGTTCACTCGCTCTCGCGTATTGTGAATCACATTCTCTGGGTCACCGACAGTCGTGCTGCCAAATCACTCATGTGACATGTATCCTGTACTTCCATAGCGAGTTTCCATGCTGAGTCTGCACCATTGTTGTTAATGTGTGACTCGATTCTCCCATTATCATTCTTCCTCACAATCACTCATGTGTCATCTACACATCTCCATCAAGATTCTGTTGATGATGTGATTTGTTATTCAGGTGCGTTTCGTTACTAAAAATCCATGAATATATCAGCCATCATCGACGAGTTTGGCGATCCAATGGTGATCGCTCCACTGTTTTGCATGTGCACCCACCATATTTTGTCGATCGACGTCGAAGCTGTCTCCATCACTTTTTTACTGAAAGTGTGCTGAAACAATGTTTCTACTTCAGTTGTCTGTTGGAAGCGTCATGTTTTTCCGATTATTCCGAGAACGTCATTCCAAAATCGTCATGAATAACACTGGTGACTCTGGTATATGAGCACCAGATGGTGTTTAAATTCACTGTGTTTGCACATTAACCGTGATTGGAATTTGTTTACTCCTCTGAATGAGTTATCGCTTAGAATTTCTCAAACTTTTATTTCGTTGTTCGCCTGCTTATTATATCATTTTCAATTCGTGGATATTCATTATCCAGGCAATAATGTAAACAAAACGCTTAGATGAGCGAAGATTCTTTTTCGGTGAATACATTCTCTTAGCGTTACCATCTTAAATATATGTGTTATTTTGTATATATATTTACATTAAGGTTGTCAACCAAATAACTTATGTACATATACATACAATACAACACATATATATTTGTGATTGTACGGCTGAGGGAATCAATTCGCCGAAAAGTGACTCTTCGCTGATCAAAGTATTTTGTTTTCATATTATGTTCACTAGGCTGCTCCTCCCTCTCAAATATGTGCACAATATTCAAAATAGTCTATACGCTTACTTTCGTGATCGCTACTGATATTCACCCACCCATCTGTAAAGAAGCAAGAAAGTGTCGCCATTACCAAGAGAATCACATGTTGCCGCATGCCTGTAGTCACATGATAATTGTCCATATTCATCCAAAGTATGCAAGCAATCATTTGTGTTTGACGAGTATACCAATCTCGAAGTGATGCAGTTTTAGTATTCATGTGCATTAGGCACGTCTACTCTGGTCTCCTCGATGACAAGATTGAGTAATTCTCATACCCGAATCGAAATCCATCACGATAGTAAACCTACTCTGTGATTCAAATTATCCTAGCATTTCAATTACTTTTTTCTGAGAATACAAATGTACTCACGGACATTGGAATCGAGTCACAAGCTGACGTCGAACGTTTCGTGGATAAAGCTAAATCAATCTGTCATATGTGTTTAGTCCATACTTCATAAAGAAGGGCGATGGATGAGGGGAAATAGCAGTGCAATCACAGACGCTGTATACTGAGTTTAACCTGTAAGGCTTTCGTCTGGTAGACAGCTGTTATTATTATTATTATTATTATTATTTGGATCATCGCCATCCCACATACTTTGGTCACGCTTCTCAAGAAGTAACAACACATACTAGTATGCGGAAGAAACGTTCGCAATCCACGTTGGAATTATTGACTGTGACATTTCAAGCGCAAGCATTTAGAGTGCTCAAATATTTGTATTTTTAGGATTCCTCAGACAACCATATGGTCACTATTGATCACTTCCACCAGTAGCGGATTCTGAGAATAGGCAGGTGAATGTAACTTGAATTTGATAGCAGATCGTCATGAACATTTACAGGGAGTGTGACGGTTGAGAAAAAGCTTATTCGTTAGGCAGAATGGAGTGCAGGTCAACTTACAAGTCGGTTGTTGTCTTGAATACGGCTTTACTATAGCGTGCAAAATTCAATCATAAACACACAAATATACTAACATGTACAGAAGTAAATTGTAAGTAATAAGTGGTGAGATATATTAACGGTGGAGACTTGATTTATCGATGTGAAAATTCCTACAACATTTAAAAGAGGATTTTCAAGGAATCGATCAAATCACATCACCACTGACATCAACAAAACATTCTTTACTTTCCGTGTTTGACGAATTTGAACGCATCATCAGATGAACTTTCCTCCAGACGACAAGCATGTCAAAAAATCATTCGTTTAGTTGTGTGAGGAGATATGCTGATCTACCTGGTTAGCACGCAAGCGTGTTCCAGTTCCAGGCTTAGCGAAAACACGCAGCTGTCAAAATTCTACAAAAGAGGTACCCTTAGGACATCTCTTTCAGCGTCCAGCTCCTAGTCTCATCCGCGACATCTCCGAGATCTCAATCAGCTGCATGCAGGTTGCAGCGGTATCCTAAGTAATGCGTATGGTTCATTCAAGCGTAGAGTGTCTGAGTCGATCTACAGAGGGATGAACGATAAATGCAGCAGCCAGAGTGTGAGAAAATAAGTGGTACCGGAGAAAAAGGCTTCAAGTGTTGTTTTGGTTGATGTGTGTGCTCCCACTAGGAGTATGCATGCTTGTAAACGTGCCTTTGACGACAATTACCAATATGAGGTAAACATGTGAATATGAACACCATTCGTAATGCGCATTGGAATGTTCATCACAGGGAAGCTTGTGCAGCTGGTTAGGTTTCCGAGCCCATAGATGATATGAAATATTCATTTCTGGTTGTCAAATTCAACGGCTGTGAAAACGCTATTTTGTGGTTAGTACGACTGCTCCGCTATTGCGATTTGTCAAAAATGTCAAATGCATGCTCACCTTCGACTGCCGATAATTCATGTCCGTATTCTAATAGTCGGAAAAAACATACAAAATTATTTATTTATTTATTAGATTAAGGATGAGCTGAACGACTCCATTCTCGACTGTCTTCGAAGTGTCCATAACAGTCATCCCACTGTGTCTTACGAGGTCAAGTCAAGTGATAAATGTCAAAGTATCCACTGTGTGGATAGGATGTGGTGTCCGGTAGTCCTAGATACGTTCACAGTCTGATCGCTCTATTCATGAAATAGTCCATTATTTCACATTTCCTAGATGCATGGGTGGAACACTTTGTATTCCATCATCGTGACTTATGACAATTTAGTATTTCAGTTCGGATCACGAGCTGACATCAGTTGGAGGACAGTGAGAAATCAACCAACTTCACCTCAGACGCCTCACTGAGTTTACCGTTATGGATCACTTGATATGCATCCCTGTCACTTAGCTAGCTGTTGAATGAGGCTGATTAATGTTCGCTGCACGCCACAGTGTTACGGAAGATTTGAACAAGCACAGGTGAGATATTTCCCTCTTACTTCATGTAGTCGTCAAGCGTTTCTCACTACTTGGTTGATGCACCTTACATATTTCGAATTTCTATCATGGTGCACTATTCCTCTACTCATTCATTCAATCATTCATTGACGATGGAAACTTATCCGTGATCGATTCTACACTCTCCAATGACAGTATTTCATCTCAGAATCAACCAATACAATACGATAGTGTGAAATGAAATATACTGAAGTTTATTCGACGACGTCACTTTTGCTTCCCATGACTGGAAATGATCGGCCGAACATTGTGCGTTGAAATATTCCCTGATTGCACGAAGTCGTAAAGAAATGATGGCGTTCAATGATTGTAATCGCTGATATTTTCTGGAGAATTATTGACCGGCTCTCAGTTCCGAAGTTGTTTTTATTCGACGTGTGAATACGGAATCGAATACTTGTACAGATGACCAGCGCTGTCATGATATGCATCATATATACACATGCATGTGGACTTCCCTCTTCAACGGGCCATTTATTCATATTCATAAATCCAAGATATCTCAAAACATGCAATGAAAGGTTTTCGCTTACTTTTTATATACTCGTCCAAGAATGCTATATCAGTTGATGAAAGGCAACAAATTAGGCAGAAAATTATGAAATTGTTCAGCATCGAATTTCTTCGCAGTGAACTGTTAGGGTTAGTGATATGAAGACTACCTGACATTCCTAAAAGAACCTCGGACAAACCAACGAGTGGTCCGGGAAAATGTATCGTCAGTCAGGTTTTGTACTGTCCAGCAGTACACACACGATGGTTGTGTGACTTCAGTTCACTCCAGCTGCGTAGCAAGTTTTGACACTAGTCAGGCAGCGACACATGATGCAGTGGTTCTCGGCTCGCGGTCGATCCTGTTGTTGCTGCAAATGAGTACTTGATACACAACATGAAAGTTATCAGGGAAACAATGGAGAATGTCACTTGATCTCTCTTCGCTCAGGTGAATGATACTGGCTTATTTCCACTCACTGTGAGTTTGACGATTCACGTGCACAGTCAACGCAGGATATCCTGCCTGAGAAGACAATCAGTTCGTTCTTAATAACCTAAGCAGAGCGGAGATTACATCAACGATTATCTCCATTCATCTGATGGATTCAATCTCTCACTTGTTATGGAGTATTCAAATTTTTGTTCAATTTTCAAACGAATTTTGAATAATTGTGCACGCGGTTTCTAATGCAAGGAATGCTGGTGAAATCCTGATTGCAGGCTTACGATTATATGATATACGAACCTTAAACACTTGTATAACTCGAGCCTATAATTTATTTGAGATCCTAAGTAGTCACGGTCAATCAATGAATCGCTACCTTGAACATATTCTCCTTCGAAATCAGATCTGTTCACTCTAGTAGTCCGAATAGTTAATTATCAGCGTAGGCTGTTGACTATTCGTTTATTGATTGACAAGCGGATCATGTTGAGTGGGTGTACGGTGATGGCTCAGTGAGGAATAATAATTAACATCGACACAACTCAATAGGTATTGCATGGAGAAACATCTCGTGTATTAACCTGCTTTTGCAATCTTTTCTCTTGCAATTAGATCACCTGAAAAGAACAAAGTCATTAAGTGATTGGTTGTCGACTGTTCGTGGAGGTCACTGATAGCAGTGATATGAAATTTATATGGTATGCAAGGGAAAGATGATACTTCAAAGAGAATTATTGACAAATGCATGTGGCTTTAGCTAGCTATTCACACTCGTGATTAACCCACTGTAGGATTGTATTGCTGACTAGTACGAGCCAACGAGCAGAATATCTAGGGTCAGGAGGAGCTTCATGTCAGTAGCCCCAAAACTAATTACCAACAAAATCTCTGAGTTCACGGTGACGGATATCCAGCTAGCTTGTTGATGCACACATAACAAACTTGACTGATGGAATTCAGTCGCCAGAAAACGCCAAAGATAACATGTACGACACTAGATATTGTCCAATCGAAGTAAAACATACTCTGGGGTTTTCATATTTTGTATAGTTTGGTTTGTAAGGATTAGTTATGTTTTACGGGTTGATCACGGATTGATATCAGTTAGAGAACCATTGAAAACCAGGGAGTACTGGACAGCTGCTGTTTCATCCTAGTTTGGGAATCATCGTCAGTACGCACCCACTGGGTTTCGAACCCGGGACCTTCCGGTTACAAGGCAAGCTCGTATACCATTCAGCCACTGGGACCCGATTCAATGGCTCGTGAATTCTAACTTCTACTAATTCGTGATTTAGCGCGACCCCAACCATTGTCGTTGGTGGGACATCCATCCACACACGTGACATCTAATTGGACCTCACTGGTCACGACTTCTCACTAGAACTCAGGAAACTCCAACCTGTAGCAAGTCACTAGCGAGCATCAGATTAACTTTCTATAGTTTGGTTTGTAAGGATTAGTTATGTTTTACGGGTTGATCACGGATTGATATCAGTTAGAGAACCATTGAAAACCAGGGAGTACTGGACAGCTGCTGTTTCATCCTAGTTTGGGAATCATCGTCAGTACGCACCCACTGGGTTTCGAACCCGGGACCTTCCGGTTACAAGGCAAGCTCGTATACCATTCAGCCACTGGGACCCGATTCAATGGCTCGTGAATTCTAACTTCTACTAATTCGTGATTTAGCGCGACCCCAACCATTGTCGTTGGTGGGACATCCATCCACACACGTGACATCTAATTGGACCTCACTGGTCACGACTTCTCACTAGAACTCAGGAAACTCCAACCTGTAGCAAGTCACTAGCGAGCATCAGATTAACTTTCTATAGTTTGGTTTGTAAGGATTAGTTATGTTTTACGGGTTGATCACGGATTGATATCAGTTAGAGAACCATTGAAAACCAGGGAGTACTGGACAGCTGCTGTTTCATCCTAGTTTGGGAATCATCGGCAGTACGCACCCACTGGGTTTCGAACCCGGGACCTTCCGGTTACAAGGCAAGCTCGTATACCATTCAGCCACTGGGACCCGATTCAATGGCTCGTGAATTCTAACTTCTACTAATTCGTGATTTAGCGCGACCCCAACCATTGTCGTTGGTGGGACATCCATCCACACACGTGACATCTAATTGGACCTCACTGGTCACGACTTCTCACTAGAACTCAGGAAACTCCAACCTGTAGCAAGTCACTAGCGAGCATCAGATTAACTTTCTATAGTTTGGTTTGTAAGGATTAGTTATGTTTTACGGGTTGATCACGGATTGATATCAGTTAGAGAACCATTGAAAACCAGGGAGTACTGGACAGCTGCTGTTTCATCCTAGTTTGGGAATCATCGGCAGTACGCACCCACTGGGATTCGAACCCGGGACCTTCCGGTTACAAGGCAAGCTCGTATACCATTCAGCCACTGGGACCCGATTCAATGGCTCGTGAATTCTAACTTCTACTAATTCGTGATTTAGCGCGACCCCAACCATTGTCGTTGGTGGGACATCCATCCACACACGTGACATCTAATTGGACCTCACTGGTCACGACTTCTCACTAGAACTCAGGAAACTCCAACCTGTAGCAAGTCACTAGCGAGCATCAGATTAACTTTCTATAGTTTGGTTTGTAAGGATTAGTTATGTTTTACGGGTTGATCACGGATTGATATCAGTTAGAGAACCATTGAAAACCAGGGAGTACTGGACAGCTGCTGTTTCATCCTAGTTTGGGAATCATCGTCAGTACGCACCCACTGGGATTCGAACCCGGGACCTTCCGGTTACAAGGCAAGCTCGTATACCATTCAGCCACTGGGACCCGATTCAATGGCTCGTGAATTCTAACTTCTACTAATTCGTGATTTAGCGCGACCCCAACCATTGTCGTTGGTGGGACATCCATCCACACACGTGACATCTAATTGGACCTCACTGGTCACGACTTCTCACTAGAACTCAGGAAACTCCAACCTGTAGCAAGTCACTAGCGAGCATCAGATTAACTTTCTATAGTTTGGTTTGTAAGGATTAGTTATGTTTTACGGGTTGATCACGGATTGATATCAGTTAGAGAACCATTGAAAACCAGGGAGTACTGGACAGCTGCTGTTTCATCCTAGTTTGGGAATCATCGTCAGTACGCACCCACTGGGTTTCGAACCCGGGACCTTCCGGTTACAAGGCAAGCTCGTATACCATTCAGCCACTGGGACCCGATTCAATGGCTCGTGAATTCTAACTTCTACTAATTCGTGATTTAGCGCGACCCCAACCATTGTCGTTGGTGGGACATCCATCCACACACGTGACATCTAATTGGACCTCACTGGTCACGACTTCTCACTAGAACTCAGGAAACTCCAACCTGTAGCAAGTCACTAGCGAGCATCAGATTAACTTTGTATAGTTTGGTTTGTAAGGATTAGTTATGTTTTACGGGTTGATCACGGATTGATATCAATTTTTATCATATTTATAAATTGATATCCCTATTAATTGTTATAGTGGGTATTAATGATCATTAAACCTGTGCAATAGCCAATTTTCACATTATATAACGAATATTATTTTAGTTATCGATGACGTTTTGAAAGTAATCAGTCGTTTCTTGCTTACGTCTTGGAGCATATGTCCTATTCTTTCGAATAACTGTGAAGACGAATCAGAAAAATACACATTCATTCAAATAAATGTGTTGAATGGAGACATCATAAAAAAGATATATCTGAAACATTGGCATGTCTTTGGATATTTTCTTATATTATGTGAAAGAATGGTGTGTCACCATGTGGTGAAATTCACGTTGCAGATTATTTCCTAAATTTCGCTTGCAAACAACACCGATTTTGCAGGCAAAACGAGTGAATCACGGCGTCATCAAAATCCTGCACGCTCCTTCAAACCATCGACTGCTGACAGTCTCAGATGCTTGAGGAAGAATTTCGGAATTCAAGACATCGTTGAATTCCGGTCAAAGTGTCTGCACTGTGGACGAGGCGTGGACGAACTTTTGCGTGGTTGATGTTCTTGCTGTTGTTGCATCGGACTGAGAGGCGTCCGAAGTCAGCAGAAGACAGCCATCTCGTGATCGGGGTATTCATCCGGTGACTCATTCACGGATTTGTGTTCGTGGCGAATTCTTCACTGAAATAAATACAATTACCCTCACTAGCTCAACACC